>BJFM01000340.1:193203-204871 GCA_016586285.1 Arothron firmamentum
CACACACACACACACACACACACACACACACACACACACACACACACACACACACACACACACACACACAGTTAAACAAATAGATCCTGCATGTCCCTGAAGTCACAATGGTGTGTGAGCACTGTAGGCCTGCTACCCTGCTGCCTTAAAGGAGCAGCAGGCTGGTTTTTCCTCTCAAAATCAGCCCACACACGTTTGCCGACTGTAAACTGCTCACACGGATGCTGAACTGGCTCCTCGCGCTGAAATGGGTGCTGATCTTCTCTGTGAAAGCAGAAAGGCTGCAGCTGTTGTTTCATTATTCACTCCTGCTGCAGGATGTCTCCCTCTAACATCATCCCCGCATCATCTCCCTCATTTAGCTTCTTCTCTCTCCTCACTAATGGGAAAACATCCTGACTTGCATATTACATGTGAGATGCTCATATATGGAAATTATTTATCTTGGAGGAAATCTGATAATCGCAGACTGAATTAATTTTTGTCACCTGACACTAATTTGATACAGGATTTGACATTTTGCTTGTGCGTGTATCATTACTGATCAATGAAAATGAATGTAAACCTGCTTTGAATCTGTAGTGTGTAATGAACCAGGTAGCTGATAACATTAGCTTTTAAAATGCTCTGGAGTTTCTGTTTGAATCAGCAGAGATGAAAATAATCGAGTAATAATAGGAATCTAAATATCTGTATTTGCAGTGATGGAGTGTATTGCATGCTAACACTGGATATTAGTGCCTGAAATGGTATTTACATCCAAAATTGGAGTAGATTAGCTAAGTTCATGTGTTACTTGTGTGTAATTATATAGTGTGGTTACCTGTGAAACCTCATATTTAAGAGAATATTAAATTTTTGAAAGCCCTACAGAACATTAATTTCACGAGCAGTCATTTATTCTGATTGTCGTTTTTAAAAGTGCAAAACTTTGTAAACCGCAAACGTGAATATTGTCATATAGAAACATGAAAATCGGAAGAACTGAAGCTTCTCTCCGTCGTCCTTCGCTGTTCGTTGCTGATCGATCAGATTTCCTCTGCTGCAGGCTTTATGGAGGAAATCAGAGAGGAAAAAAGCGTGTGGGAAATCTTTGCTCCGAGGCTGTTCGCGCACACACACACACACACACACACACACACACGCTTACCCAGTTTCCATGGTGACGTCTCTAGACTTGATCATTTCAAAGTAAAATATGGTGAGGTGAGGTGGGGGGCAGAGCGGGGGAGTAGACGATGGAGCTGGAATATAGATGAGAGGATCTGATGTCACTTTTTTGTTTGTTGAACTGACCTCACGCGCTTTGATCCAAATCTGAGAAAAGAACATGAGTAACAGATCCTGCGAGCGGGAGCCTGCTTTTCATTTGAAACGGTGGTTAGAGGCATCATCTGTGGGGGGTCACGGATCACGTTGTTGTAATTATTTGGAGGAAGACGCTAAAATCTGCTGGGGGGAATGAACTGGTGCGCCTCACAACCCAGCCTTTTTGGCACCTGGGCTCATATTTGTGCTCCTCGTATTGTAATTACCTCCTTTGTTCATTTTGAAAGGTGAAAAGCAGAGTGCATGCGTGATCTTATCGTGGAAATGCAATAAAGCTTCATAATATCAGCGTGGTTTATGTCATTAGTTTGCAGATCAGGTGTGTAGAACAGAGCTCCTAATTTTAGACTGTAAGCTTTTATTGGAGGAATTAAAGTCATCATTATCTGTGGAGGACAGTTAACAGTTGATCAAAGGCTTTTTAATAACACAAATGCTTCAGCTAAGCAAACCTGAGAGGGTGGGTTGTAATTATGGAGTCCTTGATTGCTGCTCCCTCAGACAGCGAGTTTCCATGGAGGAAGGTTCGTCCCTCAGCCTCAAAAGAAGATATGAGGAGGTGGACAACAGCTCTCCGTTCTCTACGGTCAAAGACTCGGACGATGACGTCTCCAGCAGCGACAGCGCCGACAGCTGCGACAGCCTCAACCCGCCCTCCAGCACCGCCTTCACCCGTGAGCGGCGCAGCATTCACGGGCGCTGTAAGCCCGCAGGAGAGGGTCTGATTAGTCTCCCGCCTTTCTGTGTCCACCCTCCAGCCACCTCCATCCTCAGGCAGCCCAAGCCGTCTCCGGGGGGGAAGCGGGTGCGCTTCGACGTGGTGACGGTGTATTACTTCCCCCGCCGGCAGGGCTTCACCAGCGTGCCCAGCCAGGGCGGCAGCTCCCTGGGCATGGCCCGCCACCACTCCTCCATCCGACACTACACGCTGGGCGAGTACGCGCACGAGCAGGAGACGAGCCACCGCCGCATTTTACGGCAGCACCTGCGGCAGGAGAAGCTGAATGCGCGCAAGCTGAAGGTGAGGTGCACCTCAAACAGCAGCGTCTGCGCGTCCGCGCCGTCTCCGTTCTGCATTTCGGGAAGACACGGTGACGCTATCTAGGGTTTGAAAATACCCTGCTCATCTACACTGCACGGTACGGTAAAACGCATGCGCAGCAGTGGAAGTGACGGACGAAGAAAAAATATCACAAAAGATATATCATTTATTTCTATAAATTCCAATACATTCCAGTTCTTAAACACACCCTCCTTTACTACTTTGGAGACGTTCAAGGTTATTCACTGTTCCATTTTCTCACAATCACATAACAAATTCGTTTGTTTAAGAAGAACTGGAATGTATTGGAATTTATAGAAATAAATGGTGTCTTTTGTCATATTTTTTCTCCTTCTGCCGCACATGCGTTTTACCGTACCATGCAGTGTAGATGAGCAGGGTATTTTCAAACCCTAGATAGCAGATGGGGGCAGCCCTGTTTCACTCTTCCACCGCTCATCCACAGCTGACCCGAAACGGAACGGTGGAGTGCGCTCAGGCCGACCTCCTGACCCTGGAGGACGTGTCGGACGAAGACCTGGACGTGGACGCCGTGGAGGTGGACGATTGCTTCTTCCTGCAGCCGCTGCCAACCAAGCGGCGACGAGCGCTCCTGCGGGCCTCCGGCATCGCCCGCATAGACGCCAGGGAGAAGGCGGAGCTGCGATCCATCCGCCTGTCGCGGGAGGAGTGCGGCTGCGACTGTCGTCTGTACTGCGACCCTCGCCACTGTGGCTGCAGCCAGGCCGGGATCAAGTGCCAGGTAAGACCCGCGGGGCCGCGCGCCGCCTGTTTCCGCCAGGTGGGAGTTTTCACGCCACCTCCCGGTGTGCTTCCAGGTGGACCGCCTGTCTTTTCCGTGCGGCTGCTCTCGGGACGGCTGTGGCAACGTGGCGGGCCGCATCGAGTTCAACCCGCTGCGCGTCAGAACTCACTACCTGCACACCATCATGAAGCTGGACCTGGAGAAGAGGAGGATGCTGATCCATGGGTCTGAGGACCAGTACGCTGACTCTGAGTCGCTGTCCTCCCCCTCCTCCGCCTGCTCCACTTTCTCAGACCTCTCCTCGGGCTCCGGTCTGGACTCTGAGATGGAGGAGGGCCAGGTGCAGACGGAGATTGAGGTTCAGGATCTCCTGGCTGAGCGGGACATTCTGGAGCGAGAGAATGAAACGGCGGTGTTGCACCTGCAGAGCGCAGAGGAGCAGGAGAGGAGGGAGAGGGAGGAGGCGCAGGGGGAGGCGGTGCAGCAGGAGCTGGCTGCAGGTCTCGCAGACCAGAACCTCTGCATCCTGCCTGAGCAGGCGGAGGTGCCGGGGGTGGATCAGGTCCTCCTGCAGGGCCCCTTCCCCACAGGCACAGCAGTGCTCTGCATCACTGACAACCAGGAGGAGAGCCCCTCCGAACTCATCAAAGATTCTTCTTCTCTGCTTTTCTATCAGCTCAGTCCGATAGAGCCCGCAGCGTTAGAGACCCTGCCCAGAGCGGAGGAGGCGGAACGGGAATCGGCGGGGGGCCGGAGCGCAGGAGGAGCGGGGTCGAAACGCGATACGCCCGAAGAGATCGGCTGCAGCCGGAGTTCGTCAGGAGAATGTGTGGAGGTGGAGGAGGAGAGGCCCTCGGGTCCTCAGCAGAACCTGCCCGAGGAGCAGGGCCTGCAGCGCTCCGGCTCAGATCTGTAGTTCAAGCTTCTCCGCAGATATTTTGCACAATAGCTTCATCTAAGAAGAAGAAGAAGAAAAAAATCATGTTTATTACAGTTTTCATCAAGAATTATTACACATTCTCTTCAAAAGTGACTGAAATTAGTGTTGTCTCAATGCTGGAACTTCTCAGTTAAATACGTCAGAATAATATAAGTGCAGATGTTGATGTTTGGTATTAATTTAATATCACTAGTCACAAAGTGTGTCAATGCTGAGAGCCTGAGATTTTACCTTTTTTAGCAGTGAAATTCAAACTTTAACAGGGTGGAAAGGAACAAAGATCCTCAAAATCCTGTAAAGCATCAACCATAAATACTTAAATAATCTTCCGAATCTTTAAGTATAATTCAGTCAAAAACATCTTTGTTATTTAAAATTCAAACGCATTCAAAATGTGACTTTGAATCCAGCTGCTCCATCGTGCCAGGGGCAGATAAATAAGCAGCAGCAGTGAAATGATAACAGAGCGCTTGTGAACGCAGCCCCGGAGCAGTGACATGATAACAGAGCACTTGTGAACGCAGCCCCGGAGCTGCAGGCCTGCTGGTGTCAAACCACTAGAAGCATCACAGTCCTCCTCATCTGTGAGCAGTATTTTTGACAACACTAATTAAGATCAATGAAGGGTTGGGGTGGGAGGGGGTCACTGAATGCACATGCAGCTCACCCCCCCCCGGAGCTGACACAGATGCAGTAGTTCTGTGGGGGGGTGATGGTGAATGTGGCCTTAATGGAGAAATGAGACAAATATAAAAACACTTTGGTTGTCAGAGACCTTTGTTAATGTTTCACGCAGCAAAAAGGACTAAAAAGTGGGAATGCCGATGTCGGCCTTTGCTTTGGCGACGCATTACGAGACTAAAATACTCCTCTGTGTGGAAGAAGGCGGCATGCCGAGACACTAAATAACCAGGTCACTTTACAGCGGGCGAGCTGTAGCCAAGCCAAATGAAGGCGGTTGAAAATAGACCTAATAATCCTGGAAATACTTGTTTTTGTGTACTGTATATGCATCTGCAGAGTGTGAGACAGAGCCAGGGGTCGCCTGTCGGGCCTGTTAGGCCCCTGAGGGCAGCGTGAGTGTGGCTCTGCTGTTATGAAGACCAACACTGAGCAGCAGATCAGTAATAGGCTGCTGCTCCAGCAGGTGATTCGTCAACAAAAACCTAGTTTACCTGTAGTTAAAAATGCCTATGATATGACTTATTATTCCTATTTCACTGAGTAAAATGTGTCCTTTGTGAATTAGAAGCTGTTGGTTTGAAGTCGCTGCAGTCTTTGTTTTTACCCTGTAGGAAAAGCTCCGTCAGACTGAAGGGCTGTAAGGCCGTGCGGTGGCTTGTGTCCCACCAGATGACAGGTCGTCTCCGGGCTCTCTGCCTTTACCGGGTTAACGGTTCAACCGGGTGAAATTCAGATGAAGAACATCTAAAAAGAAAACAGCAGATATGATGTTACTAACTTGACAGAAAACTGAATCTGTGTGTTTTATGTTCAATGTGTGTGTGTGTGTGTGTGTGTGTGTGTGTGTGTGTGTGTGTGTGTGTGTGTGTGTGTGTGTGTGTGTGAGTGCCTACTTGAGATTTGTGTGTGGAGGAAAGTTGTGCGTGCATGCGCATGTGTGTAATGTTCCTGAGCAGAATATTAGATGGAGGATGATGCTGATTTAACTCCTGAAAGGTGCTGATGTAATTCAAACGAAATGTTTGTTTTCCTCCATATTATGATGAGAATTATGACACCCACGAGCTGGTGTAAGAAGTGTTGGAGCGCCTCCTGTAGGAATGCAATAGTTACTGCACTGCAAAACATTAACGGCAGTTCTAGACAGGTGTTTTATCAGTGAGTGTCTAAATGCAATCGTATAACGTTATTGGTTTTTAAATGTCGTTTTTCTACGCTGGTTGATGCTTTTCTGCGTAAGTGTGCCGACTCCTCTTACACAAAACCAGCCTCTGTTGCCTGAAATGAGAAGTTTTGGTACCAGAACGCGCTGCCGTGTATGAGATGTCTGAAGTGAATTTCTTTGCCTTTCTTTTCTTGTCTTAATCTATAAAGAGTTGCACTTAAGCAGCGGTTTCAAACCTAATTAAACAACCCGCTCCTCATCAGATTGTAACAGTGGTCTCTCCTGTAGTTGTCGTGAGGCTGTGCAATCATTGTGGCCCATTTTGTGACGTGATCTTCAAAGTGATGATGATTACAAGCTGCCTAACGTTGAGCTTTTATTCCCCCCGGCTTCCTGCTGATAGACTCAGGTTTGAGGCCCCTGCATCAAATCAACTCCAGCACACTCTGTTGTTGCGTGTGTGTGTGTGTGTGTGTGTGTGTGTGTGTGTGTGGGTGGGTGAGTGACTGTTGAAGAGATTGTTGAAGTACTCTCATGCTAACTGTTGCCTAAAAGTGGACAGAACGGTTTTTATACAAAATAAAAACTTTCAAAAAGGGCCAAGTGCTAAGTGTGTTTCATTGTCAAGTCAGCATGTTTGTTCAAAAACCACTGATTTTTTAGAAAATTATAAAACTACATTAACCACAACACATTTTTTAGGCATAACAGACATGACGAAGGTGATAAATATGCGTTTATATAGATTTATTTTTCCCTTAATTATTTTTTCTTTTGTTTTGTTTAGGTTTTTTTTGTTTGTTTATTTTTTATGTGGCTCCACTCTATAGAATATGGCTTGCGCTATAAATATGCAATTCAATGTGTGGCCGCTAGATGGCACAATTTACCCTTAAATCCGCAGGTGGAGTCCTTGAGTGTTTACGCAGAATGAATTGTTAGGGAAACATTGTTTTATTCTTTCATGCCCTTGAACAATCACTTGTTCAAAACAATCATACAAGGTCTCTTTTGTTTGATATTCAATGCAACTTAATTAAGGAAGTTAAAATATTTGCTGTATTTTCTCTTCAATAGCAGGAAGTCAATATCAGGAGCGGCGTCTATCCCTAGGGGACCTGAGCCAGAAATGGATGCATGGTGAGTGGCCCTTTGCCAGTGTGACTGGTGGCTGTGGGGTCTGTGACCTGGGATGCAGGATGCAGACTCCCCGCTCTGGCATTTGCATCCGTTCTGTTAAACACTGTTAAACTGAGGGAACACCAGTGATATCAGTCATTAAGATGTCAGTGTTAAGACTGCTGTCATCCCAGTTAAGGCCGTATATTAACAGCATTAAATTACAATGTGCTGTTTCAAATGGGCCAGAAATCTGCATATTTAGTAGTATATAGGTTTCAAATTATATAACTATTATTAATATATTTATTAATTTATGTTGTATGTTATCTTTTTTTTCATTGTCAAAAGCTCATTATCGTGATGTTCACTGTTTAAGGATTTTTTATTTCAATAAATTACTTGAGCCATCCTTGTTTTTAGCTTTAAATGGTACAAAATAACTTTAAATGGTACAAAATAATCAGCCTCGCTGTTTTCTGGTACGGCAATAAAACCGGTGACCTTCAAACTCTGCTGTGATTGGTTGATTGGTAGAATGTCGTCACTTTCCTGCGACGAGGTCGAGCCAACATCAATTAGCGAGGCGCTATTTTAATACACCACTCAACTTTCTGAGAAAAGTTAGTTTTTATTCTGTACTTATTTTGTAATGTTTGTTAAACAGATGTTGTTTTCTGACCTACACACATCATTATGACAGACGTGAGATCAGAATGAGTCATTATCTGGGCCAAAAGCTGTGGAAATGGTGATGTTTGGTGTGCATTCCTGGGTAGTCCTTTTGTTCTCATTCATGTTTATTTTCAGCTGGAATAAATTTAAAAATTAATCCGCGCTATTATGAAACACTTAAAAAAAAAAATCCCCTTTCTTTTTGTGTGTGTGCCATTGTTTCATTAGCCTCAGAATGTAATCACAAACATAGAAGCAGGTTGAAGCCCTGGAACAATTGTGGCAGCGGTCCATGGTTTTGGGAACTCTGCATCATCTGTTTAAGCTTTCCGACCTTTGGGTTATTGTTTTAACTCTCCAATGGCCGGAAGTGCTCGGTCAGGCCTGATAATTTCAGCGTTGATGATGGAGTCCCTCACAAGCCAGTGGGAAAAAAATTGGGAAGACAGGAGAAAACACGATAATCACAGGGGATAATGGCAGTCATACCGACAGATGTGCATAATCACCAGCTTTATCTGGCGTCTAATTTTACCGTGTTGCGACTGGACACAGAACAACAGGCCGTGTAGCAAGCAGCTTATGTGAAGTGGAAAGTTGCCACACGCCATTTTGCTGTAGCCTGAAAGTGCTGCTCCAGCGCCTGGAAAGAATGCTCCTTCCTGCCCCTGTGACGCCAGCGCTGTGGCATCATTAGGCCTCCACCGAAACCAATCCTTTTTAAATGGCGCTATTCATAAAACCGGTTAATGCTATTTTCGTCTGCTCTTCTGGCTGAGAGGAATTGAACCTTTGTCAACCAAAGTAAATGCTGTAAGAGTGAGGGCACAAAAGGTCAAAATGGTCTGAATCTACCTATAGCTGTATTTAATGCTGAACCGTCTGGGCTAAACATTTATCAAAAATGAATGATTAAGAAGCGTTATATGTGTCCAAAATACCTTTCTGAACATATTTTTTATGCCTGTTGTGGAAACCAGGCTTCCCTTAGGGGACTCCGTAACTGGATAAGAGCAATAGCTGGACATTAGTTGACCACCAATAAAGAACTATTTTACCTGATCCTGATAAATGAATTGTCTCTTAAAACATTTTTCTAAGCAGGCAGCTGAGAAACAATGAAAAAGCCAATATTTAGTAAGTCTGAAAAGAAAACACTGCTAAAATTAGCAAAAACTGAATGAGACTGAAGCTGGGACGTGGTGGGATGACTCACGGTGGAAGTAGAAAGCCAGCTGCGTGTTCACAGCTGTATGAAATATGACGTGTCTCGCCCCGCCTGCCAGTCTCCGTCATCTACATTCCCTGACAACTCCCCCACAAAGAGAGCAACTCTGAAAAAATAGGATGTTGCAGTTTTCTTCCTGCCTTCTTTCCGTTCTGCAATAAAAGCCTCTAATCTGGCTGCACGCCCGTCTCAGTCGGGCGGCTAACGTTTTTTTATGTGACCCACGGGGGTAAAAACAGGAGGGGTGACTTCATCACAGAGGTATCTGGAGAAGGAGAAACCTGACCGTTGACACTAACTTTAAGTCACATCAACAAATGGACCATCTTAACCCATTTTGCTGAAAGTGCTGACTGATTTTTGTGCGCCTCTCCTCCTGAGGGTCATTGGTGGTCGCCACTGTCAGATTTTAACAGGAAAAAATGTCGTTTGATGTGGAAATAATGATCTATTAGCATGCTAATACCTGTGTGTTGTAAACATCAGAGTATCTGCTTTATTCTGAATGTACCTCTTCCTGTTTTGAAGCGCTGAGCTCTTTGTCTGAAGCTGCTGGTGTTGTTTCTGTTCTTTCTTTCGACCCCGGCGCTGCTGTCGCCTCAGGCTGACGTGATCAATGGCCCGCCGCCCCGCTTCAAGCAGCCGCTGCGCTGCAGAAGTGATGGGAATAAGACAGATATGTGTTGTGCAAATCTGAGAAAGGATGTGGGATCACTTCCTGTGCTTCTGCCCTAATCCCTAATGGGCAACTGACGTGAATCATGTAAAATTCCCAGCTTGTGGTAAATGTCTGACCCCCCATCATGACAGGAAAATCACTCCTCCTTTAATTAAAACCACATTTTTGCGCTTGTAGTGCTCCTTTTTCGCTTACATCCGACTGGGGCCGCCGCTCGTTCCCAGTAGAAGCCGACTGGTCTTTATCTGGAAGATCCCAGAGCCAGTTCCCGTGTCATCGATGTGGATGAACGTTTCCAAAACTAACACCATAGGCTATGTTTTCTTTTTTCTTTCTTTTTTTGTTCCCCTGCACCACCCAGTTGTCATGGAAACAACATTTGCAGAAGTTGTAGTATGTTGAAAGCGGAGGCAACTTTCCAATGGATTATTTTGAAAGGGTGGAGTAAATGACTGTTAGAGGTCAGAGCTTTAGTTAACATCGGGGTAACAGCAAAAATGTTTTTCTAAATGTTTTTTAGCGTGCTTTTTAAATGGGCGCTAAACGCTACTTTTCCGCTGTTATTGTGAGCCGATGATCACGATTAGGGTTGCAGCTGGGGAATCAGGCGTGACGTGAGTCCAACAGGTGACGGGGTTGATGGAGCGGCCTGTCATAACACTGTGGCGCTTTATTGCTGTGGAACCAGGACGGAAAATTAATTACACATCAGGGATGACTTTAGGGGATTATTTATGGTTTTTCAGCTGGGTTTCAGTGGAAAGGGGAGCCTCGCTTACCAACAGGAAGCTGCCCAGGCCTTCAAAGTAAACAGCCCACCTGGATGTCAAATAACTTCCTTTTTACTTGAAGATAAAGAGAAATAAAGGTGTTTGGATCTGCTCCTGAGCTAACATTTACCGGTCGAGTCAAAAATAAACCGTTCCAGCAGCAGATATTAACCAATCCCCTGACGCTGAGAGCAGTTTCATGGTCTTTATGAACGTAGATATGAACGTCGATGCTTGAGTCAGCGAGGCACACCTGCTGCAGTGCATTGTGGGTAAGGTTTTAGCGTTGAGATGAGTTGGTGTGAGTGTGAACACGAAGGCCAGGCGCGCCTCGCAGGGCTTTGCATTATCTGCAGCTGCAAACTGCTGGTGGTATAACCCCCCCACCCCCCCACCCCATTAAGGGCGGAATCATAATTATTATTCCAGCAGGGAAAGAGGATCCTGGAGGGACACCTGACCTGTGTAAACGTGTCGGGGGTGGGTGGGGGGGGGGGGGTGATTCCCCAGCAGAGTCAGAAGGTCAGAACCTTGAACCATCAGAGTCTCACAGCTGCTACCAGAGAAACGTTCCGGTTCAGACTCGCACACAGATCTGGGTAGCAGGAGATCTGGAGGGGTTAAGTGGGACTGGGGGAGATATCAGAGGCCTTCGGCACAGATAAATTTAACTTTGTTTGACATGGCATCCAGAAAACGGATAAATTATTTCAACGGAAACTCGAAACGCCCTCCCTGAGATTAAGTTGTTGAGGAGCCATAAATTCTTGGTGGTGTAACCTGACCTGGAGCTCAGTAGATGGTTAATGATTGGAATATGTCCTGATCCGCCTCATTTCATCCTCTGATGTGCTTTCCCACAAGCCACCAGTGTTTTTTCCTTTTCTCCCTTGAAGCTGCAGCCTGAAAACCTCTCGAATTAGAGGCAGCCCTCTTTCTGTCCTGATAAAACGGTAAAATTAGATCGTTGCTGCAGATATTCTTTCAGCTGTGCAGATATATCTGGAGGAGACGGGTCTCTTTTAGCCAGCGGTGGTTACTGGTAGATACGCTGGCCTTTGTCCCAGTAAAAGAAGGCTGCTGCCCGCAGTTAATATCGCTCCTCTGTTATTACAGTGCTTATAAACTACTGCTCACTCTACTGTGAAGGAGAAGAGGCACAAAAGAATACATGGAAGACCCCCGGCAGACCCTACACACACACACACACACACACACACACACACACACACACACACACACACACACACACACACACACACACACACACA
>BJFM01000340.1:205083-215910 GCA_016586285.1 Arothron firmamentum
CCCCCCCCCCCCCCCCCCCCCCCCCCCCCATCAGCTGTTAAATGTGTGTGTGGATGATTTAGGGACCTTCACAGTTAAGCAGGGTGGGCTTCAGACAGTATTACACAATAGAGCAACTTTAGGCCCCCCCGCTGTGCTAATGCGGGGGCGTGGTGCCTGAAAGGCCGTTCTGCATGGGGAGGAAGGTGTGGGAAAACGAAGCTGATGAGAGAGGAGCTTTACCAGGAGCGCTGAGGTAAGACTTCCATCGAGGCTGTGAGCGATGAGGCTGGAAGCTCCGACCTGTTCCTGGAAATGTTTCTCTACGCCACGCTTTGACTCTCTCATCAGTCAAAAATACTTCTAAGATAAACTTTATTGCTTTTTATATCTCAGTTTACATAACTATAGTTGCTGCCTAAGCCTCTTTTATCCTTCAAAGGGAAGCTAAAAGCCTGACTCAGACTCGCGATGCGGCTCCGTCCCCTCGCCTCAGTCCAAAGTGTTCTGAGGAGGACAATCACATATTTGTCTGCCTTTTAAAATGCTCCAGATTTCCTAAAGAATGAAATACATTCAAGCTCAGGTTTTAGTCATTTAGAAGCTGATACAGAAGCGTAGATGACACGGCAGCATTGGGATGTTTCGTGTCTGAGCAGTCTTTGTCTGCCAAAAGCCAACTTTCATGCTCTGCAGACCCAGTCTTTCCATGTCCTAAATGATGTAAATTGCCGTGTACATTTTGCTGCATAAATATTCCACTCTAGAGAGACCAGGCTTCAATCTGATGGACTTTGTAATAATGTTACACCAAGTTTTATTTTCAGAGTTTCAGCATTTTGGACAAACTGCATGTTTTTGTCTTCACTCACAGGCTAAGTTTGTCTTTGCTCCACCAGGAGATTGTTAGCTTAGGTTAGCTTAGCATTAAGACTGCATTTTAAAAATTCCACAACTTTTGCTTTCTTTGGCTACAACTGGGCTTTTCCCATTTCTATCTGCTGTCAATAATGGTCTGCTCGGGTCGCCCCGGCCTGTTAAAACTGGTTTGCGTTAGACTGTTTCTCGTTCGTGAGCGACTCGGCAGCGTCTCCCTGTGAGCAAACGTCTCCTGACCCCGACCTCCAGACGCTGAGCTCAAGCTCAGTCACAGACTAAAGTTAAACTGGTGACTAATCCGGATTTATCCCGTGTTACCGACACGTGACGGCTCCTCTGGCTCTGCTGGTTCTGTCTGCTTCGAGCTGAGGACGGGCTTGGTTTCAGCTTTGAATCTGTTTCTAGCATGACCTTTGACCTCAGACCTCTGAAGGAGCTGGTTAAGTGGAAACACGTGATGCCCCTCACCTGCTTCCAGGTGCGGAGAACTCAAACTCCTGGAGAGCATCCGTGCACGGTTTTCTTTCTTCAAGCCAAAAAGACCTTTTCAGAGACGCCAACATGTTTTCAGCACAGCCACAGATCAAAAAGCTCTCTGAAAGCATCATAAATTATGTCAAGAATATTTCACGATGCGGTTTTTTTACATCTAAGGGGTTTTTAAGTTCAAACTATATTCAGATTTGTCAAAAAATAAACCCAGACTTTGATCATTTAGTTTACGATGTTTATATTTACTTTAGATTTTCATCAAAAAAGCAAACATTAGCAATAGCGTGGGCATTTAAAGTACTGTGAAAATGCAAAAAAAGGGCACAAAAATCAAGTAAATTTCCTTCACATTCCATTTCTGTCTCTATTTATCTTACTCCCTTTAACTAAGAGCGGTGACTTCATGAGGTCTGTGGTTTAAAGACATGAGCAGAACATGACTGTGGAAACATCACATAATGAGCGAAGGAAAGCCTTAGTCATGCGCGCCGAGGCCTCCATCGCTCAGCTGAGAGGCGTCAGCAGCCAGTAAATGACCCCACCCGGCTGCTCTTGTTCTGTCCTCGTCCAGAAACGAGAGAGAAAACTCGCTAACATCATCAGCGTGGCCTCCTGCACCACAACTGAGGGACATGGAAGCAATTAGAGCAGCAGGAAGAGAACTTCTGCCTGCGTTAGCCTGGCCTGAGGAGGAGGAGAAAAGAGATTTAACAGAAACGAAGAAGACAAGACGTGTGTAGATGGTAGTTTTGCTTCTGCGTTTGCGCTGCTAACTGCTGCTAGCATTCGCTCTGGCCCGTGGTGATGTCGCCGTTTGGTTGCCTGGACGCTCCCTAGGTTCTTCTGACCGTTCTGGCGGACTCGTCCAACGTTTCTTCTGATTTCCAGAACGTTTTTGTTTCCCCCTGGACCTTCCGCCCAGGCTGGAATCATCAGCCTTCACATCAGCTGGGCGTCATTACAGGCCGGAACCTGACGGATGTCCAAAACAGCTGAAGGCGTCCATGACAACACCTCTTCAGGGAGTCCTCCCCTCCTTCTTCTCCATGGAAACCAATGTTTTAACACACAACTTCACACGAAGGCCCCGAGTTGTTGCTGTTCTTGGACGGATGCGTTCTCCGTCCAAGAACGGACGGAGAACGCATCGTGAACTTGGGGGAAGCTCTTCTGCTTAAACATCTCCTGGACCTGCAGGTACAGCACATGCAGAGGCCCAGGAAGGATCGCTAATAGGAAGCAGAAACGCGTGGAGCGAGGCCCTCACGGCTCAGCTCAGCAGGCAACCATCCAGGGAGCGATGGAAAGAGGCCCAATCACATACATGGAGAGAGAGAGAGAGAGAGAGAGAGAGAGAGAGAGAGAGCGAGCCCACGTCTGAGGCAACGCGTCTAAAATGGAAACAGAGCCGGGGGGGTCGGAATGCATGTGTAATTTGGGACACTGGGATTTCAGATCAGATGATTCACCATCATCGTCATCGTCCTGTGAATTAAACATTTCACGGAACCAGATGATGAACTCGCGCACGTTCCTCCAGCTTCTCTCTCCGTTCTTTCCTCACACCAGAAACATTTCCTTACCCTGGATTTCCACCCCGACACGCAGGCAGGCCTTCATTCCCCATCACAGCTGCACTACGACTGCACCCGCTTCTCAAGTTCACAAATTCATTTGAAAAATATTTAGTTTCGCGTACAAAAGACACATTGATGGGGCGGGTTCCTCCTGTTTGCCCAGAAAGCTTTGCCGGTCATGTGTTCATGCTGCGTTAGCGAGAACAGCCCGCGCTTCTTCTCCGGCCTGCGTCAGGTCATGAGCAGCCAGCGCTGATAAAGCTCTGAAAAGCACACTGTGTTATTCAGGATTTACAGTCGCCAGAATACTTGAGTCAGGAGGTCTTGGCAGCACAGACTGTCCCAGGAGGATGAATCAGAGCCGACGGGAGGTGCGAGGGTAGCTCGGGGGTGACACAGGTGGGACCGCCAACGGCCGCGGCCGCCGTTTGAATCGGGACGGCGGCCTCGCCTCTCCAATCAGAGCAGTCGGGCACTGAAATTAAAGCCGATTTTTTTTCAAATTTAATCGCCTCCGACGGGGACGTGCGGCCCGCCAGAGGCCACGCAGACTGTCCGCTGTGCTAACCGAAAAAAAGGAACTTCGCTTTCTGGGCATTAAGTTCCCCTTCTCCGAAACAGAAGAGTCCGATGCAGATGGGCGCTCTGCCATCTTCCTGTTGGCAGCCGGGTTGTTCTGCTCCTGAAAATGGGATTTTCTGTGGAAACCGAGGCGAGGCCGTGGCTGTGGAATGGTGTATTTGGATTCGTGGGTGGTCCTCTCACCAAACCTGAGCTGTCTTACGTTACATTAGCAGTCGCGTGTGCAGGAAAATCTGCTTTTTTGAGGCACATAATTCGCTTAAAGCGGCCTTGCGTAACTGCCTTATTAGAGTGGGTGTGACTCTTGTTTTTATGTGTTTGGGACTCATTTGTGCTGAGCGACGGGGTTTTTTTTTTTTGGTTTTTTTCCGTAAAATTCTCGCTCGTGGCTCTGAAGGGAAGGCGATTCGTCAGCTGCGGCGCAACAACACCACATTCTTCAGCACAAACACAGGAAATCTGCAATTGTTTGACCCCGACGCAGCAGCACTTGACTCGGGCGGCGTGGCACCTTCCCAATAATCCAGAATAAATGGGCATGTGTTCCCAGGCTGTGTGATATCCACACATCTGGGTTATGCAGAGGTGAAAAACACCCTCTTTCATTGACGTTTTACTGCCACTTGCATCCATTTGTTGAATAAATGCATGATGAAACGCTATTTTTAGACCAGTGCAGGTTGTTGGAGTGGTGGAGTTCTCCCCAGAGGGGCCACAGGACTGATTTTCCCCGGCCAAGTCACCGTCTCCTGTCCACTGTCTGCTCTCTGTGGCGTGTGTTTACGTCCTGGCAGTAAAAATGAGCAACAGGTGGAGGCGCGGCGGAGCGGCGTGATGCTCGCGGTGAAACCAGAAAAGCTTTTGGACATCAACAGAACCGCTGACCTCGCAGCCTCTCCTGAGGGGAGACGGGTCCTCTCCGGGCTGGTGTGCGCTTGTGCGCGCTTCGGCTTGTTTGGGATGTAACTCTACCCCAGCGGAGGAGAAGCTTCTTGCCAAGTCCTCCCTAATGCCTTCATCAATCTCAACCTCCACCAAGGAAGACATTCTGATGCTAATAACTTCCCAGGACCCCTCATCCGGCGTCTGCTGTGGGAGAGACGCTCCTGATGATGAGCAGCAGCAGCGGTTTGACCTGCAGCGGCTTCCACATTAGCGAGATAGCGAGAGCTTCTATATAAGGCTGTGTGGGCGCGCATGACACCTCGCCAGCCTGGACAGTTAAGTATCAACATGGGCTTATAAGGAGGAGAGGGGCAGATTAAAGGAGGTCATGGCGGGGGGTAGGTGTGACATTTTATGGGGCGCTGTGACTCACCGACGCTGGCGTTGTTTTAGTGTTTACACAGGGTGACGCGTGGCGCATTCTTCTGGGACCTGAGCCCAACCCTGCTGCGTTGTTTGCTGTCCTGAGCTAACGGGCGCAGTCTGGACAGGACGTGACAAACAATACAGCAGGAAGTTGAATAACGGTTTTACAGCAACACTCGAGGATCCGTCCGTGAGGCTAACGTTGCTGCAGCCGTTTAGCATTTTAACAACTGCAGGTCAGACGGACTCGGCCCACATCTGATATTCAAATGGCAGCGGCCGACTCTACAGACGAGCACGTGCCAGAAAGGTCACGTGCGACGACGGCTAAAAGCTCGTTGTAAGCAGTAAACTGAAATTCTTGCGTTAAATAACCAACATTTAACAGCACTCAGGGTCTAAATTTAAATATCTGCAAAACCTCAAGCGTACTTTCACTCCGCATGCTCGTGCCCATCTGGGGATAAATGATAAACATTCTGATCTCTTCACTTTCCATATACAGTTTAGAGTGGCGCGATCATCAGCCAAACATTTTTCTGATGCTTACTAAACCGTGACAGTCTGATGAATCAATGCTACATATTAGTTTAGCGATAAGACCAAATAAGAGCATGCTGACTTCATTTGAGCTAAAGTGCTGCCCTGTTTGCACAGACCTGGAGCTACCGATCCAGCGCTGAGAATAACGGGTGATAAATGTGAGCAACCGCAGCAGGAAGGAAGAGATAACTTCAGCACATTACCCAGAAACACTCAGGAAGCCGTAATGCCGCGTTACCCCGAAGGCCACAGCGATGGCGATGCCTGATCCCAGCGAACATCCGCCAAAGCTCGCCTTGGTGTCGCACTGCAAACCGCGCAGAGGAGACGTTACGGGCAGCCTTTTGTGTTCCCCTCAGCCTCACAGGAAGCTCCTCTGACGACCTGCTGAAAGCCGCGGCGGTCCTGTTGTGTCTGCCGGCACCGTCGTCCATTCGTCAGCGCCGGGTCGTGGAGCAGGGGCATGTCTGCGCCTGTGTCCAAACAGCCAGGCTTGGGACCATTTTGAGGATGTACCAAGTGCATCTGATGGGAGTTCATGGTTGTTTTGAGTTATAAACCAGGGTCCACATGCATTATGTCAAACATGCCTGAGTGGGTGTGGGAAACGAGCAGTAACAAATTGGAGGGAATGTGTAAATAGCTGCCCGTGTGTGTGTGTGTGTGTGTGTGTGTGTACCCAGAGGCTCTCCAGTGATCCCACTAATTCACTGCCCTCTCTCGCTACACCCCAGAACTCACTTTACAGCCACATTCCTTCAGTCCGGGACCTGGTGGCGGTCTCGGCTGCACACCCGCCCCGCTGGCAAAACACAGGAGGGGGTCAGGGGGCGCATTACCGCGAGAGACAAATAGCCCATACAAATAAAACACGACACCGCGAGCAACTGCAATACTGGGAAAACAATTCATTTATTTTATTGAGGGTGAGATGAGTTCTGCTGTTGAACCTGTGATCTGAGATGTTACTAGCGCAGCATCAAAGGTTTGGGCTTTGATGCTGGGTTAGCATCTTCTTTCTGCTCACCCCGCCCAAACAAAATGAGCAAAAATGAGTTCCTGTAAAAGTTCCTGACAGCCTTTTATCTCCGAGGCCTTCAGCTCTGCATTTGGATTATTTAAAGTTCTGTAATTCAGAGTTGGTTCTGGTATTTAAGAGGACGTTCCTGCGAGTGCGGCCCGTTTGAAGCTGAGTGCTCTCTGCCTCGCTGACCTCCCCTTAAACCGTGTCAAGGATTTTATGCCACCTCTTAAAAAGTTGTGCTTTGGAGTAAACAAGTCGAGCGAGGCAGGAAAGAGCCTGAGCAGCGCTTGCAGCAGCGGCCAGGCTGCTAACGGAGACCCGGTTTTGGGTTCTGGTGCGTAGAACGAGGCTGCTGGCATCTTCGCACCAAACCAGCAGGTTCCTCGAGCTGATTAACAGACCAGTACGAAGCACAAGTGCTCCTTTCTAAAGCACTTTATGGTCTGTTTTAATGGGCCGACTGCCCCGTGGAGGAGGGGTTACCTTGCAATTTGTCTGGATTGACAGTAAAAGCTCACGAGAGGAAACGGTAACGCAGACAGAGCCTTGTAAGGAACATCCAGCGTGATTTGTCGCTCCAAAGCATCATATGATTCACTCAGGCACTCTGCTGCTAAGAGCTTGTGTTGACAACAGTGCGCCGTCCCCTTAGCAACGCAGACCCGCCCGGGACTTGCTGTCATACACTGTGTAATGTGTCAGACCGGCAGCACCTCGTCCACCCTTTTAGCCAGGCTTTTGTTGAATATTTTGTCTGGGGGTGTGAGAAGGAAGTGACTGAACGAGGAAGTAAGATCGGCCTCTACTTTCAAGAATTTCCGGCCAGAAAGATGTGTATCGATGTGTTCCTTATGCTACGAAAAAGGAAGAAGAAAGATTGTTTCCATGGTGCGAATGAGTCCAAATAAATGCTGCTGGACCCTGCTGCCCATCAGCAGGCGGGTGCCCCTCCCCACATGAGCCTGGTCCTGCCGGGGTTTCTTCCTTTTAGAAGGGAGTGTTTCCTACCACCGTCGCTCCGGAGTTGGGCTCACTGGTTCTGTGAAGTGCCCAGAGACATTGTGGATTGTAACATAGGCTGTATAAATAAAGTTGGATTGAAGTGAGGCTGGAGGAGAGAACTCTTCCTCTCGGGGATTCGTGAACTGAATGAGAGATGACCTCAAACCACATTTCCACTCTCAGTGCTTCTTGGCTCGCAGGCCTTTTCATCCACAGCTAAATGACGCACAAATCCGCTATCCTGACAGGGAGTGAGGAAGGAGCAGATAAAAGTAAAATCCCTCCGACTGTTGTGTGTGTGTTGACTTGTGTGTGCTGAGTATCAGGTTGCCTGTTGTGGCCTTTATTGACTGACTGTTCCCAAGTGGTAAAATGTGTTTATACTGCAACCTAAAGTGTTAACAGTTGCCTGCTGGCGGCTATCAGGGGGTCCAACACCCACTCCCACAGAGCTGATTTCAACTTTATGATAGTTTTATCTAAAAATGGTCTTGAGGCAAACTTTAGGTTTTTGATTTTGTGATCGAGTTATCCATCTCTATGTAAAATCTTTGATGACACAATAAAATATTGTGTTTTTACTCTTTTTTTTAAATTCTCTTCAAAGAGAAAAAGTGTGTGGAAAAAAAACAGATGTTATCTACAATAATCACCTCGACAGCTAGATTAAAGACAAAAGGACAAAACCTCCCCGACATGCGCGTTCTTCCGCCGTGTGAAGATAATGACACAGGGTGACCTCCTGAAAGTGCTGTCACTAATTTGACCGCCTATAACTGGAAACATGGCCCCATTATGATAGAGGAAAGTTGCGGCTGCACAAGTTTGCACGTGCACGCTCGTATATCTGCCAGACCATGCAGGAGTGCCAAAGTGTCAGTGCTCTATTTATAACAGGTTGGCCAGCAGTGAAATGTTCCGAAAGTGTTTTGCTGCCATAGCAGCTAACATGGTGATGACACAGCCGAGCCATTGGAACTGAAGTGCGGCCGCTTTTTATTTATTTATTTATTTAAACATTGTAGTTTGATTTTAAACTGAGCAAATTCTGCCCATTTATGGTGTCAAATGAACAGCTGTTGTGATAGAATTTGTCCTGAATTTGCTGAGATCACGTTAAGATGACCTCCGGTGGCTTCTGACACAAGGCCCCTTTCTTTAAATTCAGGCATCTTGTGGCACAGTGGCCTTCTCATTTCATTTTTTATTTATTTATTTTTTTTTGGGGGGGGGGGGACCTCTAAAACCCAAAACGTGACTTCTGATGAAAGTTCTCAGCTGCAAATAGTTTTAATGGCTGCACTGGATCCATCTTTACGTCAAGTCTGGTCCTTCTTCATCCCGAGGACCTAAAAACAGAGTGAGAGAACGAGACCCCCTCCAGGATTAGAGCTCTGAACCATCAAGTGGCCCCCAACAGCTGTGGACTCCCTCTCTGCCCCTCCCCAGACGCTCTGGATTAGAATCCGCTCAGAATTCCCGTCCTGAGTTGGGGGGGTTTGAGTGCAGTTATAAATATGAGCAGCACTGCACCTCGCTGCTGCCACACAGCCAAATTTGCCCCCCCCCCCAACCCCAGGCTTCCAGAGAATCGACCCAACAGTCACTTATCAAAGGTCTCATTTGGGCGAGTTGCTGCGTTTCAGGGCCGAAGCGCTTCCTTTGTCGGAGGCAGGAGACCCAGATCTTCCCACGGCTCCCCGCAGAGCGTCAGATGTCACATCCTCTAAAGGAGATCAACGCTGTAATTAGGCAGAAACACACACGGATCTCAGACTGAGCAGCAAACGCGTAATTAGGCTGCTGCAGCGCAAACAAGCGTCTGACTGGATCAGTCAGCCGGGAGATGAAGGAATACAGGCTGTGTTTCTCTGTCGGAGTTACTACAGGCTGCCTCCACAGTTGAAGAAAAATGAAATTATATGAATGAAAATTGACGAGATGATTTTTTAAAAAGAGAATTCTGACGTTCACACGGGGCCGCGGCTGCAGGAGCCCCGGGTCCGGCGCTTTTCGGGGAATCACAGGCTCCTCCTCCTCCTAACTTTGTCACAAATGAGGGAACTCCCTGCGCCGAGTGTCAGAAAGTAGGTGCGCAGAGGAGGCGTGGAGCGGGCCAGACGCGCACAGAGCGCAGCGAGGACGCGGAGAGGAGCCGACGGGGATGTGCGTGTAGCCGCTCTCTCGCCACCGTTTCCAGCCTTCAGCCGCGGACGCGAGAGCGCAAAAACAAAAAAAACCCGGAGCGACATCAGCGTTTCAGACAGACCTCCGCGCACTGATCCACTGGCAGAAATGGCTGCTGGACGGGTGGGCACACAGACGCCGGGGCCAGTGGCCCCTCTCTCCCGCTCCTTCCTTTGTATCGTGCTCTTGCTGACTTCTTGGCTGACTGTTTGCGAGGCGTTTAACTTGGACGTGGAGAGCCCGACCGTGTACAGCGGACCCGCCGGGAGCTATTTCGGATACGCTGTTGACTTTTATCTGGTGAATCCTTCCAGGTGAGTTTCTTTAAGTCAACCAAAATGTGTTTTTTTTTCTTTTTAAGATAATCAGAGAAGCTGAGAGAGAGCTTACACATAAATAAACGTTGTCCGTGAGCTTCAATGATTTTTGCCCCAACAGAAAACTAGTGAAAAGTTACATTTTTGGAGTTAAAAATCCGTTCGTGGGGGGTTATTTTGCTCCGACATTCACATCTGCTTGTTCTGTGATCACCGGACACACGCGTTACGCGCACCCACCCACCGTGTGCACATTGTAACTGACTCAAGGAAACTGTCCATGTGCTGTGAATGAACCTTTAATGAGCTGCAGTCAAACTGGTGCAGAAAGCGTTTTGAGCAGATGAAGCCCTCAGAATCTCTCTGGAATCCTGATCTCATTGCGCCACTCAGGGATATTTGAGGTCGATCCTTTAATCTGCTCTGGCCTTCAAGGCAGGAAGATCCTGTTAACTGCAACCTTCAGCAGCCACACCTTTTGGGTTTGGGTTGAAATCCTGGAGATGTGATCCAGGTGAGGCGTCCAGGCTGCCGGGGCACCTACCCTGAGAGCCGATGTGGCCCGGACGCAGGCGTGTCTGCAGCCAGGAGCGCCCACGTTGTTCCCCGATGTGAAGGTGTCCGTCATGGTGGCTCGCTGCTGCAGGCAGACTTTGACTCAGACTGCGTCTGGCTCTCAGGCGCTGAGGAAGGGCTTTGTGCTGCCAGCAGCAGCAGCAGCAGTAGCAGCTCCGCTTCCTCCGTCCCTCCTCTCCACCTCCCCGAGCAGCAGACGCTCACACATGGGGGAATTCCGCCTCCCTCCTCTCATGACCCTTCGCTGTATGGAGGCTCGCTGCTATTGATCTTCATTTCTGTGCCGGAGAAGAAAGGGGCTTCATGAGAGAGGTATGATTTAGGATGTGAGCTTTGATTGTATGAACTCCTCTTCCTT
>BJFM01000340.1:215947-245192 GCA_016586285.1 Arothron firmamentum
CCCCCCCGTGCTGATGTCATTCTGAGGGGGTTTATAATTCATCCACAGTGCAGACCCTCCCCCACCGTCTGGCCTCTCTCTCTCTCCCATCATCTTCATTAAGTGTGAGACGGGGCAGACGTCATCTCACTGGTGACTGAATCTGAACTTTTCTCCAGTTGAGACGCTGGTCCGAGTGGGCGGGGAGCGAAGTTTCCTCCAGCCCGCCGCTCCCTTCTCGTTTCCCCGCCGTTGAAAAGTGCAGAACAGAGAGTCAAAAGCGCGGATGAGGCTCGGGTAGCTCACGGCTCTGCTGACGCATCCGAGTCCCGGGGTTAGAGCGGCTGCTTCGTCATCGCCCGCACTGGAGAGCCGTGAACAGTGTGGGAGTTCTGGTAACCGGAGAGTGAAGTCAGCTGAGGGGCCGTACGTTTGTCGGGATGCTGTTAGCATGAGTAGAAACGTTTGAAGAGACGCCCCGATGGCGCTCGAGGATGAAGTCCATTCTCGCCTCCACCATCCAGCTCTTAGCTGGTGTTTGAAATAACTAAAGACGGAACTTATTTATTGTAAAACTGGACATGAAAATGAGCAAATCTATGAGCAGAAACAGGTTTTGAATGGGTCCTTAAGTGGCTGGAATGCAGCTGCGTTTCCCTCTGTTAGATTAGGAAAATGATTGCAGAAGCGAGGCAGATAATCATCCGTGAACGGCTCCGTCAGCCGTCCGAACACAAAGGCCTCCTTTGCTCCCGCGTCGGCAGTCAAACTTGACAAAAAAGTTTATACATGTGGGTCAGTTGTACCCCTCAGCCCCGAGTAATACAATTACCCTCGGACGCTAGCAGACAGCCCACCAGGGAGGAACGCCTGCGGACAGACTGGACGAACTGTGTGTGACGGCGTTCACCAGACACACACAGGAAGGACAGCAGGATATAAGGATCCCTGTTCTGTGTGTGTGTGTGTGTGTGTGTGTTCTTTCACTTTGAGTCAGGATCGACTCCTCACATGTCTCCATGTAGGTAGAAGGTCATCAAAATAAAGAAGGACTTCTGAGGGCAGATCTGCTTCAGAAAGCTTCCCCTCCCTGACTTTCGCCGGTGCCTGGCAGAGATAAGGGAGTGGACCAGTCCAGGATGGATGCTGTCAAAGGTCAGGGGCCGTAAACAGTGACAGACCGATGCTGGAGTGTGTGAAAGGATGAGAACAAATCAGACGGTAAAAGTGAACTTTTAGTGGAAAATCTTTATAAACGTTGCTGTTCTAGTTATGCTGACCCTTCTGTTCCACGGTCCTTGAACGCACCTTTGAGCACTGAGACAGCTCATTAAAAGTCTTTGGTTGACGATAGCGGAGTTGCGTGTTTAAACGGTGTGCACGTCCGCCCCTGCATAGCCGGGATGATCCCCGGCTTGAGCCGGTCCCTGCGGGTCAATCTCCTGGAGTTCACCCGCTCCAACGCTCTTCGCGCTGAGCTAATATTGACGTTAGACCGGCGTCTCTTATGGCCTCTAAAGCCGCGGTGTTTTCTCTGTCTACACGGAGGCCCTTCTCCACGTATGACTGGTATTATTTCTGTTTTTGTTTTCATTTTTGTGCCTTTTCTGTGGACCTGCTGCTAAATGAAAGCAGTAAGTGTTTGAGCCGAAGGAGCGCGGTTTGTATATTTGGGCTGCCAACTTTTCTTCGTCCAGGTTCTCTTTGTTGCGTGCAGACAATGAGGCTCTTTGTCTGATGGCAGATATTGTTTACTGATTTCCACTTGACGTCTTTCTTGTTTATTTTCGACTTTCCGACGCTGCTTCAGCCTTCAGTTGCCTCGCCAGCAGCCCAGAAACATGAGTGTTGTGGTGCGCTCCGCAGGGCCGTGCCCAACGCTGATGGAGCCTTTTAATAAAGTTCCTGTGTGTATTCCAGTGGAAAAGGCTCCGCAGACGGCGTTTCAAGGAGCCGGGGACCCTGCCGTCATGTCTGCTGCGTTGGGAATGCCCCAGGACGTCATGTCTCCGCTGGAACGGAGCTGGCCGTCGGTCAGGGTCGCCCTGACTCATGCTAGATTTAATCTCTGGCTAGCAGCAAAGGCCTGTTGTGTTTTAACCCCCCCAGGTCGCTAAATGATTCACATCTCTGGTCACCTGATCAAATCCTCCCTGATACCAAGCAAGACGATGAAACTCAGAGAGCCAGTGAGCTCATGTTCACGATGGAAATAAGCTGTAACCTCTGGTCATTAGTGCTTCTGGAAGTGTGTGAGTGCATTTGTTCATGCATGCGTGGGTGGAGCCGGGGGGGGTGCACACACACTGAGTGTTTCAACAGCTGCCTCCCCCCAGCCCCGGTCACCAGGTTCCATACAACAGTGGGTCTATCCGTAGGTGAGAGGACCCCTGATGGGGGGATTGCGGAGAGGTGTGAACCAGCAGCAGTGAAACCCTGCAGGAGGATTTTAGTGCCGTTGGAGGAGGGTTGGTGGTCGCGACTGTGGGAAAACAGCCTGAGATGACAAAACGCTACATTTTAAGGTTCCCACTTGCCTTTTTTTAGGGGGTTGTTTTTATATTTCCAGCCATAGGAACAAAAGTTTGAAAATGAGTCAAAGAACAAGTAAACAGTGTGATAGCTGCCTGTCCAGCTGCAGGGAAAACTCTAGTTTCTCATCTTCACGTCCTGATTAGCACCACGTGGGGGCCATTTTCCTTCTCTGTGGTGCCCGTGGGCTCCACATTCACACAGTTTGGACTGTTTATTTGATCAACACCAACGGCTGAAGGATCTTAATGGCTCCCATACAAGCGCATCACATGGTGTAGCTGGATGTGTAACAAAGGCCCATTTCTGCACCTTAAAATTAAATCATGAAATCATCAAAGAGCCTTGTGGGAACGCCTCATGTGACCTGCACTTCTTCTCTCGCCACGTTGGGACAGCAGAAAGTGTGTGTGTGTGTGTGTGTGTGTGTGTGTGTGTGAATGGACCCAGCTTCTGTGTGCACGTATGGCTCCATGCGGTCTAGAACGAGTCATGGCAGTCTACTTGTGCTTCTCCTCTCTGTCGTTGAGCTAATAACACTAAGTGGCCACACGTGCTTCGTCAATACTGCGGCGTGTGACATCATACCGATATTAATTAAATGAAATTACGGCACACGTCAGCCGGGCGTCCGGCTCTGTTTGATCCAGGCAAACGTGTAATAACGTTAGCTGTAATGAGTGGAGGGGCTGTTTTGTTGTCTTTGTTCCGCTCCGTCTCTCCAGCCCTTGAAGAGCGCTGAAGGTCAGATGTGGCGGGTCGCCGCGATTCAGCGAGATGGAACCACTTTCCTGGTTAAGCGCGTGGCGAGACCTCAGGGTTCACGCTACATTTCGACTGAGGTGCTGCTGAGAGTTGAAGGCCACGGCCCACTCCACCACCCCCCCCCCCACCCCCCCCCTTTTCCATCTGGGCCATAGTTTTCGTGGGGTGGTGTTTATGACCGCAGGTGGTGGATGCAGACGGCCATAACTCAGCTCACATGATCTCTAATTTTAAATCATTGCAACGCTGTTTAAGTGACATCAGCTCTGCGGCTGCGATGGGAGACAATTTAATACGTCGTGCAGGGGAAAAAAAAGGTCAGCCTGAAGAATCCGCCTCGTGACAGCCTCCATCTGCACCATCGACAGGCCCGTTAGCAGTCAGCGGCGCGTTAGCATTCCAGCTAAACTTTCTTAGCCCACATAAAACGGCGCTTCCAGTCTGACAATTATGGAGGAAATGCGGCCTAATTATGGCAAACACTCTGCTCCTTCACAGCAAAACTGTTGGTTAGACTTATAGCATCTCACCCCAACTGGTTTCCAGTTGTCTAATTAATGTCTAATGGTGAGCTGAGTGGTGAGGATGATGAGTGGCTGTTGTTTGGCAGCTGCTGGGCTTGACTGTGCTGAACAAGACATAATGCCTCTCGTATGTTACGCCCTTCAATTTGTCATCAACCAGACAAACGAGCGAGCGGAGGTGTCCTGGATGGATTCGGCTTCCAGAACCCTGAGCTGCTTCTGTCTTCAGCCCACGGCCACCAGCCGTTTGCATAGATTTGCATCCCAATGCTAAAGGCCCCATCAGACAATCCAGCTGCTTCTGCAAGAGAATGAGTCATTAGCAGAAGGACTCCGCTGTGCTAATGGTACCAAAGCTTTGCCTTTTCGACGGCGGAGGCAGATAAGGCCCAGGGTGGGAAAATACCGCTTACAGACCAGACTGATCCTTGGCAGATAAGGACCCATTAAATGCTAATTCCTCCCCATTTGCAGTACTTTCAGATCTCGATCAGTCTGCGTTTGTGTGAATGCGTGTCTGCACATCTGCATGTATCTGAAGTAATGACACACACCGGCTGCCAAATTGCTGATTAAAGTTCGACGCGCTTGTTTTGTAATTTCCTGTACTTTTCCTCCTTTGAAGTGTCGCCATGGCCGCCTGGATTTATGCCCGATTTGATTTATTTTGTTAAATAAAAGATGATTCCGGCTTTGTTTTGTGTTGTTAGTGTGTTTTTCACGGCTTTCTTTTGTCCGGTAGTTGCCGGTTGTCATTGTGTTTGTACAACATCGACTGCGTTTTAAATGTCTCTGTAATAGAAATATTGTTGACGGTTGCCGCCAACATGCAGGTCTGATGTTGCTGCACTGCCGGAATTTTACTGCTCTTGTGGATATTCTAGCTTAAGCGTGTTTGGCCAGAATCTTTTTGGACCGTTTTGTTTCTTTTGTCCCCTCATTTCTGACGCAAACCAGGAGTTTCTTTGGCACGTGTTGTGTACACACACAAAATCTGCCAATTTACTCAATTTCCTCCAGGAGAACTCCCTCAACACCCTCTTCTTTTTGTCTGAGGTAATAGGTGGGTTCAGTGGGAGTCGTTATCACAGTCTCTCCTGATTGTGGACTATTTTTTGACTGCTGCTGGCTCCTCATCTTGCCCTGGAGATGCTAAGGTTAGTCACAGTATAAATGCTCCCACACTACTGGAAGATCTAGGCAGGAAAGGGCGTGCTCTTCCTGTCCTGGTGCACCCCCCAAAGACCGTCTGGTCCCAGTCATCCTAGATCTCTTACCCACATCAACCGTGTCTTTCATGCTTGTTGACTAA
Source organism: Arothron firmamentum (assembly GCA_016586285.1). NCBI lineage: Eukaryota > Metazoa > Chordata > Actinopteri > Tetraodontiformes > Tetraodontidae > Arothron > Arothron firmamentum. The sequence continues at coordinate 221,060 of BJFM01000340.1, forward strand.
AGTGGGTCTACAGTGAGGTAATGGCTAAGCCATCCACTTAAGCCACATTATCTAGTGGGAGACATTTCCCCAGCTTTACCGTGCTCCAGTGTGCTTCTCATCATTCAACGTATCGTCACTCGGGCTTCTATTCCTTCTTGTCTGAACGCTGTCTGCGTGTGTGTGTGTGTGTGAGTGTGTGTGATCCTCGTCACACCTGCTGGGTCTTTTAAACCTGAGCTGAAGTGGTCGGCCGAAGACACGAAAATTAGCAGCGCAGCTGAAGAAACAAGAGCGCGACTCCACTTGGCCTGTCTGCTGTCTTGTTCTCAGACTGAATCTGCCCCTCGGGGGGGTGCACGTGCGAGTGCTTCCCTGCCTGCGTCTGCCCTCACGGGTTGGTGGAACCTGTATCCGAACCCTGCGTGTGCACATCACAGCCAGTTATATAGGATTCTGTCACACAGTGCTGCAACCTGTTAAAATGCTTTTGTTGTGAGTCAGAACGCAGCTAATGCGCATCCTGCATCTTTAAAGATGTCAGGTGGGAGGTCTGGAATTCATTTTTTAAATTGCCACCAGGCTCAGAACCGCCAGCCTCTGGCTCGCATTGGTTCATTCGGGTTCATTAATATCGACGTTCAGCGGTGGATTCACAGCTTGTGTCTTTTTTTGGTTTTTTTTGCCTTTTCTGCAGCGCCAGCGTGGTGATCGGAGCGCCCAAGGCCAACACGTCGCAGCTCAACGTTGCAGAGGGGGGATCCGTCTTCTACTGCCCCTGGAGCATCAGTCAGACCGACTGTCACGCCATCGAGTTCGACGCCGAAGGTAAAGTTTGCGTTAAACCAGAGGTCAGATTCCAACACGGAGATGCTTCTTCGACTGCCTCCTGCCATCCGTCCACACGCAGAAAAACGTGCTTAAGACATCAGCTGATCTTTCTACTCGAATCTAGATGGAAGTAAGTTGCTCTTGGTGTGAACTGCAGAGTCTTTCCTGTCTTCAGGTCAACCCAAGCGTCAGTGTTCCCCTCCACCGGAGCGTCACGACCTCCTTGTGTTCTCTCTGCTCTTCTTTCCTGTTGGTCGCATTTGTGTCGCTTCGCCCGGGGATTTGGAGGGAGATAAGTGCGCGGTAAACAAACACTCGGGCCGGAGAGGCGTCCTGTTTGCGCGACAGGTGAAGTCGAGAGCAGCGGAGTGAAGTCGAGAGCGCAGGAAGTTGGCGCGGTTGCCCGTTGAGTGGATTTGTGGGTGTGTTGACGGAGCAGCACTCCGCCTGTTTGGTGGAGAGGGACCAGCCAGCAGGAGTGAAAGGCTGCAAACTTTTGGAAACAGATGACTGCAGCACTTTTTCAATCCATCCCGTGACGGAAAGCTTTTTTTCGTTGTTGAGAGAGAGGTGTTTTTTGGTGTTTCTCGTGAGTGACGTCGTGCACGAGCGGAGGCCCGGCAGTGAACGGTCGTCCGCCTGCCTATTTTAAAGCGGCTTTAAATAGCCCGTATGCGTACCAAAGATGATTCCAACATCTGGATTATGGTAGCTCAGTTCACTCTGCAGTGCGTGCACGTCTGCGTGTAAACATGTTCCGCCAGGTCCACAGTGTTTTGGCTTTTGCGTGGCTCTTTTGTGCATTCTTTGTTGTTAAATGTCTCTATTAATGGCTTAAAAATACTGATCACAACTGACTTTTTCCTTGCTGTGCGGAGACCAGCGAAACCTGCCGTCCTGCACCTGAGGCGTCCAGCTAGGAGACATGAACGGGGGGTCCCACGTGTTAGTATGTCCTCTGCTTCATCACTCCAAGAACAAAGCGGCGTCCCCGTCTCTCAGTGTGTTTGAGCTCTGACCCACAGGCCACCGATCCTCTTAATTAGCCTAACTAATTGGGTCAAAGTGGGCCTCCTCCTCTCCGCTTCCTTTTCCATTCAGATAAGAGCCCTTCTATGGATCTGAGAGGAAAGAGCGAGGGCAGCGGGGAGGGTGTGAGAAGGGCAAGTACGGGATGGGAGGAAGGGGAGGGTGGGTAAGGCCAGAGGAAAGGAGGGAGAAACCAGAGCCTTGTTCTTCCATTCTGTCCCCCTCTGTTCTCCTGCTGTCAGTACTCCCACAGGGCAGCTGATGTGATGAGTGAATTTAGCCATTTGTCTTCAAACCCACCGAAACACACACACACACACACACACACACACACATGCACGCACACACACAAACACAATGCGAGGCTCTAACCCCACTAATGGCCATCCTCTCACACACAGTTCAAAGGCGAGAGTGAGTCTATGGATGCACTCCAGACCTCCACACTCCCATGCTGGTCCCCTGAGAGCCTGGGCCCGGCACTGTGTCCCACCAGCCCACCACTCTAACTGACCTCCCAGGTGGGGTGGGATCGATCACATGTTGCCATGTCCCCTTTCTGGGTGGGAAGGTTTCTCCTTTGTAAACACACCGGTTCCTTATGGTCCAAACGCTCGGCTCTGAGGTTCGAAGTTACCTCACCTCAAACTGAGCAGCGCCCTGCTGCTAAAAGCTAATCAGCTACGATAGCGAGTTCACAAAAAGTCTTGGAGCTGGTGTGTGGATGAAAGATTATTTTCACACATTCTGCTCCATCCATCATACATGAGAAATGTTGGCAGGAAAGCCTGTAGATGGAGATAAAGCAGAAATACAGCTGGGTTGTTTATAAGGAAAAAAAGAAAAGATAAGATGAGAAGCAGCACCCCCACGCAGGGCTGCATGGGCGCAGGTTTGTGTGAGGTTAAAGACAGTTGAAATGCAGAGGAAGGGAGACACAAGTGTGTCCAAACAGAGGTTGAAACTGGAGCAGAGCGTGAATTTTCCTTGGAACGCAGCCCCCTCAATATTTCCACAAAGATGGAGCCGCTCCAAGCTGCCTAGTTGGCCGCAGGGAAGCCAGGGGTGAAGAGACGTGGACGGAGGAGTCTGGGGCCTAATTTTACCTTCACAGAGGTGGTGAGTTCTGGCAGTACCAGTCAGCCCCCGTCAGACCCAGTCCTGCCTGTCTGGGGTTTGCTTTTACCAGGGAAATGTGTCTGCGGGACGGCGTTGACGACGTGGCTGCTCACGCTTGCGCTCCGCCCGCCGCCAGGCCGCGCTCGCTCCTGCGTCCTGGATTCTTTTTCAGCGGGTTAGCGTTTCCGTTTGCACGGCGGCGTCTGTCTTCAGATGCCGTCTGGCCCCTGAGGCCGTGTCTTACCTCACTTCCTGCTGCCCCAGAGTCCACCTGGGAGACCAGAGTTCACGGACAGGCGGTCAGAGGTCAGCAAGGTCAAATGAGGCGTGCAACCAAGGACTTTCGTAGCTGCAACAACTTTTTTTTCTCCCTGATTGGATGAAAAATGGTGTAACCGGATTCCTGCAGCGCTTTTTTGCCGATTGTCCAGATGTTTCCACGGGCCTGAGAAGGGGGATGCAGAATATGAGTGCTCGGGTCGGCGTGAGCGAGCGCACGCTTCTTCTCCTGTCTGCTGACCGGAGTTTTTTTGCTGCTTGGTTTTTCTCTCCAGGGGATCGCACCGCCTTAATGAATGACACCAAGGTTCAGGTTGATTTCAAGTCCCACCAGTGGTTCGGGGCGACTGTGCGCACGCACGGTGACACCATTCTGGTAAGGCGCTCCTCCAATTTTTTCGTTCGCTCCAGATGTTGCGGTGAGCTCGGCCCAGGTCTCCTCCTGGGTTCGCCCACCCCGGCGCTGACCGTGTCTCTCCCCTCAGCCGGTCACCATGTTTCTCCCACCTTCTCTCCTCCCCAGGCCTGTGCGCCTCTTTATTCCTGGCGCACAGAAAAGGATGCCCCTCGCTCCGACGCGACAGGAACCTGCTACCTCTCCGCTCAGAACTTCACCAAATTTGTAGAATACGCTCCCTGCCGCACAGGTGACCCCTCATTTACACGTTTAAAGTTGTTTTATTGATTTTTCCCTTTGAAATTCTGCATCAATTGAGGCGAGTTAAACCTTTGAGGCTGGATCTTTGGTTATTTGTGTCATAGGGGACGAAAAAACATTGAGAAACGACACCTGAATGAGCCACCAATCAGTCCTCTGCTCTGTGTTTCAGAGATCAGCGATGCGGTCGGCCAGGGCTACTGTCAGGGAGGCTTCAGCGCCGACTTCACCACGGTAATATCTTCCTCTTCCTCGTAAACCTTGGCCTCACCAATCATCATTCTCCCATTCTGTTTGTATTCATTTCAATCGTGTCTGCTACAGGATGGCAAAGTGGTGCTGGGAGGACCAGGCAGCTACTTCTGGCAAGGTGTGTCTCCCATTTTCAGGTGGTGGTCATTCTAAAGGGAATTTCCACAAACGGGTGCATTTTTGGTCTCCTTCCTCAGGTCAGGTCATCTCTGCAGCCAAGGAGGACATCATCAGAACCTACTATCCAGGCTATTTCGTGCAGTCTGTGGATAATCAGATCCAGACCAAACAAGTCCAGGCTGCTCACGATGACAGTTACCAGGGTGAGACTAACAGCTTTTATTCAACATTCCTTCGCTTATTTCCCCCCCACCAGCCGTGACTCACCTGCGCTTTCACTCTCAGGCTACTCTGTTGCTGTCGGGGAATTCAGCGGCGATCACGTCGAAGGTGAGTCCACAGACAGGATGTGTGTCCTCATGTCGGATGGGTCGCACGCAACCTCAGGCCTGATGATTGAGCTGGCGGGAACGTCTGTCTGCCTGGCTGAAATGCTGCCTCACGTCTCCTGTCAACCTTTCAGACTTTGTGGCCGGTGTTCCAAAAGGACTCAAGCTTTACGGCCTGGTAAGAAAAGCTTCCGAGCTTCTCCAGCCTCTGCAGCTGGGATTGCTTTTCCAGTCCAAAGTCTGCTTATGGAAAGGTGTCCTGCACACCTGTGTGCTTTGTTTCAGGTGTCAGTTCTAAACGGCAGAGACCTGAAGACCTTGATAAACTACACGGGCGAGCAGGTGAGCGCCGGTTGCGGCCCGCGTTAAAAAGCTCTCTTTTAACTTGACTTTTCCTCAGGAGAGCTCCTAGTTTTTCCAAACAAACATCGTCCCCTTTTGTCTCTAAATGTTGGTCTTTTCTGAGGTTCGCTGTAAAGCTCCGTTAGTGAGAGGAAAGTGCAAACAGTCATTGGTTTAAACGGTTCTGGAAATGTGCTGAGCAGAACCCCTGACTGACCCAGCTGAGTAAATAAAATCACGGAATTGCTCACGTTCGTTTATTTTAGGAGGCTGTGTTTTGTTTTTCGATTTTTGAATTGTTTTTCTTCGTTGCCTTACGTCGGCCCTTTCTTACAGATGGGATCCTATTTTGGTTACGCTGTGGCGACCACTGACATCAACGGCGACGGGTGAGCACTGGTCTTGGGACTCTCTTTTCCTCTTTGCTGTTGTGAGTTTTGGACTAGCCTGAGTTTGCGTCTGCAGGATGACCGACCTGTTGGTGGGCGCGCCCATGTTCATGGTCCGAGGCTCCGACAGCCGCCTGGAGGAGATGGGACGCGTCTACATTTACCTACAGCGTGGCCCGCTCAACCTGGAGCTCCAGCCACCCCATTTAACAGGAACCCAGGTGTTTGGGAGATATGGCAGCAATATCGCACCACTGGGAGACCTCAACCTGGATGGTTTCAATGGTCAGCAGCATGATCTTCAGTGGTGAATCATCTAGAATGTACCCAGAAGGCTTCTGGCTTGACCTCTTGCTCTGAACAGATGTGGCGATCAGCTGTCCGTTTGGAGGGGAGGAGCAGCAGGGACTGGTGTACATCTACAATGGACACTCAGAGGGGCTCAGCGAACAGCCATCTCAGGTGATCAGGGGCCAGTGGGCGGCTGGGAGTATCCCTGCCAGCTTCGGGTTTGCCCTCAGAGGTGCCAAGGACCTGGACATGAATGGCTACCCCGGTGAGAGACGCAGCAGTGATGTCCTCTTTGATCAAAACATCCACTCATTTCTAATTGGTGGGATTATTTCTCTCCTCAGACCTCATCGTTGGGGCCTTTGGTGTGAATAAAGCCGTTCTCTACAGGTGTGTTTTTAAACCACAATGAAAAGATAAACACCGATGATGCGTCACCACCTTTTTCCTGAGATATTCTCAGAAATACTTGTTCTAATGATGTAGGAGTAGAACATTCAAAGGATTTATCAGCACCTCTGTCCTCGGTAGATCCCGTCCAATAGTCAACACCAGCGCGTCCCTCAAAGTTTACCCCACGATGATCAACCCCGAGGAGAAGAACTGCGTGGTCTCCAGTGGAAACGGCAGCGTTGCTGTTTCCTGGTGAGTCCCCTCCTTCCTGTCCCTGAAGGTCCAGCAACGCTGTCGCGGTTTTTTCGCCTTTCCCACGTCACCCTCGACCATAAAACCCTCTTATCCTGACAGGAAGCTCTGATAAGCAGTACCCTTCGGATTGACGGGCGCGGCATTTATTTGCAGACGGAGCTTCTTAAATCTGCCCCGTCTACAAAATGTCATTTTTTCTTAGAGTTCCTGCTGCAGAGCAGTGAAATAACTGCTGAATAGCAGCATTGTTAGCAGTTTTAAAGTCCTCTCCATCTGCACATCCCCCCCCAGAAGGGGCAGAGGAAGCACACCATGGTCGCTTGCTGTTCGACATGGTTGACACTGAGCCCACGTGTGTGTTTTTCCCCCCGTTTCCAGATCCTGAACCATATAGGAAACTGTTGTATATGCGCATGTTTTGATTACACCGCGTTGCTAAGTGATGATTTTTTTTTCTCTCTCTCTTCATGGTAGCAGAGCATGGGGGATAATGGAATGGAGGAAGGGAGAGAGCTGGAAGGTTTTTCCTGTTCCTTTTGAATGAGATATTGTTTGCTGGTGGAACACAGCTGGGAAACATCAGGACCTGCGCGCGTACGCACACACTTGTAGAAAAACAGCAGCACGTATCTGAAACGTGGTCCTACGCTCCTCTCATGTGGTTTTCACAACTAGATTTTCCACTTTAGTTTTTCTTGAGTTTTTTTTGGGCTGTGTCCTGGGGGGGGGATTACCAGTCTAAGGGTTGGGGGTTTTGGGGGTTCCAAACATGGGAGCGACAGGAGTGTGTTGTGCGGCTGATGTCATGGGAGACGGCTACAGACTGATGCAGGCAGCCCCTGACTGGTCAGCGTTGAAACCCGAGTCCCTGTCCAATTTCACCCTTCTTAACTCTGCTATTTCTTTATGTATCTTTGTGTGTGTGTGTGTGTGTGTGTGTGTGTGTGTGAGGGGGGGGGGGCAGCGATTTAACTCGGCTGGAGAAAGCGGTCAGTCGCCGGCGCGTTTCCACACATTTAGCATTTTGTTCATAGTGTCCATTGTGTTCCCATCATGCCTTGTGTCCTGTAACGCGAGCCATGTAAGGAACTGACACGGGGAAGCGCGGACAGAGCGGCGAGGCGTCTCCTGTTTGCCGTCTGTTTGTTCTGAACCTCTGCCATTTAAACAGCAAACCTCCTAAATCCCGTCCTTGTCTCGACTGTCCAAAACAGTGTCAACTTGAGCTTCTGCATATCTGCTGATGGGAAGCATCTACCAGACGTCCTAGGTGAGCCAATTTTCCACATCTGCACTTTATTACAAGCCAAGAAAAGGTCCTGCAGCCACCACTCGCAGCCCAGTTGGAGTTCAAGTTAGGATCTTCATTAGCTACAGCGCTGTACAAACTACTCCTCCTGGGTTAGGGTCAGGTTAGGGTCAGGTTAGGGTCAGGTTAGGGTCAGGTTAGGGTCAGGGTTCTGTACTCAATGGACAGACACACCCCCATCCACCGGACACACTCTGGCTCACACGGGCTGTTCGGTATCAACATTTGGACCTCAAACTGCAACTAATATTTAAGTAAATATTTTGATATTTAACAGCTGAATTTGACACCGTTTTTACAATGTAAAACGTGTCAAAGCAAGATTTAGTGTGTTATGACAAGAAATTGGTGCGGCGGGCTGAATTTCAGTGATTTAGGGATCAAACTTCTTCGGTGCTCAGTCCTTCTGTCAGCTCCTAATTACCTCTAATGGCTGCTTCCTCTACAAGTGCACGCTGTTCCTCGAGCTTCTAGCTACATTGACGACATTGTGCGTCCTTCAGTGTGTATATGGGCTCTTTTCTTTTTAAAGCTGCCGTTACGGGACCCCAGAGTCATCGTGCCATGAATGCACATTTGTGTCCTGCATGTTCCAGATTTCCAGGTGGAAGTACAGCTGGATAGTCAGAAGCACAAGCAGAAGGGCGCAGTGACCAGGGCTTTGTTCCTGGATTCCCAGCAGCCCTTGCTTCAAAGGAGGGTGACGGTGCGCCATGGCGAGCGTGTATGCAACCACACCAAGATCTACCTACGAGTGAGTAAAACCAAACCGCATGAAGATGGTGACCCTCCGCCTTGACCCGTACTTCTACCTTAAATGTCGCTGTATGTGAGCCTGATCTGTTGTGTCTTTTATTCCAGGATGAGAAAGACTTCAGGGACAAGCTGTCCTCCATCTACGTGGCCTTGAACTTCAGCCTGGACCCTGAAGCTGCGGCCGACTCCCACAGCCTGCGGCCCATCCTCAACTACCAGACGGACAACGTCATCGAGCAGAAGGTATTCTGGTGTGTCCCAGGCACGAGGGTTTCCCTGCGCTAATACAGGAGGGGCTGCAGATGCAGAGGGCTGCTGGGTGTTTCAGGGTGGGGTACGTCCCTGGAGACATGGAGAATTGGGGCAAACGTGCGGAGAATCTCAGCTGTGGCACAGCCTGCAGCATGTGTGGATACAGCAGGAGTGGCCGTCAGCACGCTGCCGCCTCGTTCTTCATCCCCCCGTCGTTGGTCGGATGTGTGTCCTTCTTATTCCCGCTGGACTCAGGCTGAAGCCTGCTGGGAATTTTTTTTCATTATATCAGAGCTGCTGAGTTTCCAACATATGGCCTGTTTCAGAGCCAAGAACGAGCACGTTAAATCTGAAAAATCCCTGTTTCAAACGGCGGCTGGAGCGCGTTTGCCTGTGTGTGCGTGTGTGTGTGTGTGTGTGTGTGTGTGTGTGTGTGTGTGTGTGTGTGTGGATGGATGTGTGTGTAATGTCAGCCGGCCAACATATTTCATCAATCTTTCTTTAGACTGTGTGAAGGGAGCAGCATGAAGACGGTGAATGGAACGGTTCTAGCTCAGGCTTGGCCTTGAGCAGACACATGATGGCCGACTCGTGCGTTGCGCGAGAGCGTGGCCGACCACGTAGCGTTTCATCACCGCAGCCAAGACCTAACTCCCCGCCAGCTGGGGTGAGAATGAAAGCGCTTTGACATGCCCGGCGCCTTCTCTTGCTTCATTCTCCTAACATTTTCCACATGTTCCTGTGAATATGTATCATAGCGGATTTTTGGGTTGCCGCCATTCTTGCGCGACGGGACGCGCGCGTGTGTGTGTGCCGCTCTGCGCACGAGAGCAGACGCTCACCTTTTGCAGGACTTGGAAATGCTCAAACCCGTGACCTCATTGTTCCATCTGACGGCCTGGGATTGGACTCCGCCTGTTTTGACAGGCTGGTTCCACTTCAGCCCTGCGTTGGCTGTTGCCGCTGTTGTTTGTTTACAGCCGGCAGCCTTCAGACGTCGTGTTGTTGTCCTTCGCCAGCCAACACAGAAGGGCGCGCACGTGGCCGCGTTAGCGTTGCGGTTGCCACGCCGTCCACAATTAGAGCCCCCGAATGTGGTAATGACAAGAGGGGGGCCTTGGCTCTCTGTAATCTCCTCCATTTCTATTCATCATCATCGCGCTGTCACTCGCAGCGGGGAGCGGTGCAGGTTTTTCCTCGCCGCCCCACGTCCGGCGGTCGCGCCTCATCGGGTGGTGCTTTCAGGTCAGCAGAGATGTTCCTTCTCTGGCTCAGCAGGTTCCTCCACACGCCTCCTCCTCCCCCCCGCGATCGCACGCGTCCGTGGTTGCCTGGGCGGCGCAGCGTGGGGTGAGAGAGCGGTTTGCCACACGGCGCTGTGATGTGGGCCGCTGGTCAGAGCCGGGATCTGCCTGCTCCCGGCTCGGCTCCGCAGGAGTCCCTCTCCTGGCCCCACGCTTTGTCATTAGCTCATTTCCTTCTGTTGCAAACTTGAAGCATGTGTGTGCGTGCGTGCGTGCGTGTGCACGAGGACAGCTGGCTTGGGCGGGGGCGTGGCTTCTGCCAACGCTGAGCTCACTGCCTGCGTCGTCGTTTGGAGCTGAAGTTCAGTCTTGGTGTCTGGTAGAGACGGCGGCTGTGGTACAGGTGTCCAGGAGCGTGTGTGTGCGTGTGTGTGTGTGTGTGTGTGTGTGTGTGTGTGTGTGTGTGTGTGTGTGTGTGTGGGTGGGTGGGAAACGGGAATGTTTTAGTCATCCCACATGTTGCATCTTGCTAAACACGTCCTGTTATCTGGCTGAAACAGATGCCTGGTTTATCTGGCCTCCTCCTCCTCCTCCTCCTCCTCCTCTCATGTAACAGGCGTGTGTTTTGTCACTGCGATCGCGTTCGGCCCTTTTATTGAACCCCTGCTGTGTGTCTTCTAGGCCCAGATTCTTCTGGATTGCGGAGAGGACAACATCTGTGTTCCTGACTTGAAGCTTGCAGTTCAGGGGTGAGTCTGCTCAAATTCAGAGAAAAATCCCAGGATGGAATTCTTTCATCTCTGCTTTCAGCACGTTCACATCAACTTAGTAGCTCCAGTTTGAAGCCCAAAGAGACAGTTTCTACAATACTGAACACAAATAAGTGCAGTTTGAGTTTAATATGAAGTGAAATGACTTCTGCACTCTTTGTTGCCTGCAGTATTTAAATCTTGTTAAGCTCTAAACCGGGTTCCGATGCTGAACTCTTGACCTGCAGATGGGAGCTTGGATGCGGAGGCGTAAATGCAGCTGTTTTTGCTGTTGCTGCTATTTTATTTGGATACAGGTTTATCTGCCCTGCAGGTGCGAGGACGGAGATCTCTCTGGAAAACATGGCGGCAGTGGGCCAGAATCCCAACCCAGCTGCCTCCGTGGCTGCAGCGATCACATCTTTTTTTCCTGATTTCAGGAATCTGTTAGTGGTTTTTCCAAAAAAAAATAGCATCCTCCTTGACACGCCTTTGCTCTGTCAGTTTGATTTTGCTTTCCATTAATAAAAGGAGTGCGCTCACCGTCTGACTCGAGCAAGGCATCGCGCAGAACCACCCGCTGTGAGGCGTGCAGTTAGAACCCGAGCTGGGAGTTTGCGGCTAACGGAGCCGGCTCGTAGCGGGACTTGGGTCTCAGCCCCCAGCAGAACGGCAGCGAAGTGGCAGCTTTCTGCTCCCCAGCGCCGCCTCCACAGAGCAGGCTGTAATTAAAAGCGTCTGTGCGGCCGTCAGTATGGACTCTGTCATTGGTCTTAGCGCCGGGAGGGAGGGAGGGAGAGAAGGCCGAGGAAGGCTTTTGCAGCTCTGTTGTGTGTAACTTTATAACCGTCAGAAAAGTTTCCTTTCAACACCGGAGCAACGGGTGCTGTTTTCTGGACTCACTGAAGATGTCGGCCTCATCTGTTTGCAAACTTCTACGTGTTGTTTGACTGTGGGATATTAACGACCCGTTTCCCACCATTAATCACCAATAAAGGTCTAATCCAGGCTTATTTATCTAGGGTCAGCTGACATCATTTAACCTGCTGACCTCATAAGTAACCTTTGTTTCCTTTGCTGGGGTTTGTAGGAGCAGGAAGCAAGTCTACCTGGGTGATGACAACTCGCTAACGCTGACTTTCAACGCCAGAAATGAGGGTGAGGGAGGGGCGTATGAGGCGGAGCTGTACGTGGCGCTCCCCCCGGAAGCCGACTACATCGGAATTGCGCGGGACAATGAGGTGAGAAGAAATCCAGGAGGGGTTTGAAACAAGCCTCCAGCTTTCGGGCGTGGTTCCGAGTCTTTGTGGGCGTGGTTGACCCGACTGTCCTGCCTCCTCAGAGCCTGACCCAGCTGACCTGCAGCTACAACACTGAGAATCAGACTCATTCCCTCAGCTGTGACCTGGGCAACCCGATGAAGTCCGGCACCAGCGTAAGCAGACGGCGTTCTTCTGCACTCTTCCCTCAAATGTCACCAGAAATAGTTGTGACGGGCGCAAACAGCACAGGAAGAGTCGGTGTGTGTGTTAGGAAATGAGACGGCGAGCGCAGGCTCCATCCGTGTCCTCGTGCCCCCCCCCACCCCTAACCCCTAAGCCCACTACGGCGATAGTTAGGAAGACCTGCTGAAGCTGACTGGACGGATCTGTAACTGCCGTTTGTGTTCCTGCAGGTGTGGGCGGGTCTGCGCTTCACCGTCCCCTGGTTAAAGGACACGCAGAAAACGGTCCAGTTTGAGCTGCAGATCCGCAGGTGAAGCTCAGGGAGATTACAGCGGGCTCACACTCTTTTCCCCCCTCTGAAATCTGCTGCTCTCAGATGACGTCAGCTAATTGGAATCTTTTTCTTTCTCCCTCCGTTTCCACAGTAAAAATGAGAATAATTCCCACAGTGAGGTGGTGCCTTACATCCTGGAGGTGGAGGCTAAGGCTGTGGTCATCCTCCAGGGGTGAGTCCAGTGTTGGCTTTCCCTCCCTTCCACTCCCTGTTGCCTCCTCATCAGGTCCTCACCTCCCCAATTCTTCTTTTCAAGTGTGTCCCTACCCGATAAGGTCTTCTTCCCGCCGGCCAACTGGAAGTCGACTAAAAACTACGCGGTGGAGCAGGACGTTGGGCCTGGAGTGAAACACATCTACGAGGTGAGCGGTCCCGGTTGAACCAGCCCGGGCAGGAAATCAGCCTGTTTTTTCTCTGTCTGTCTTGAATGTTGAAGTCAGTGTGTGTTGGAGGTCCACGTTCCTGGATTCTCCTCATACGTTTTCTGGTTTCTTCGTTAAGCTGGTGAACAACGGCCCCAGCAACATCAGCCAGACTGTGTTCGAGCTGCGCTGCCCCCTCAGCATCCAAGGTCAGAGTGTCCTCTACCCCCTGGAGTTCTCCACCACGGGACCCATCAACTGCACGTCAGACAGAACCCTGAACCCCCTCCATCTCGGGGTAAGTCAGAGCCTCGCAGCCGCCATGAACTTGCGTACAGGAACTTTGCTGAGACGGTGATGACCTCCAGCTGGAGTCAGATGTGTTATTAAGCGTCGGGGCGTCCTGACGGTCGTCCCACACCCACCTCCTCCTCTCAGCCCCGCAGCCCCACCCAGGACACTTACCCCACCAGCGCTTTGAAGTCCCGGTTCTGGCCTGTCCTCTGCAGAGCTTCAACCGCCTCTCCCTTCACGCTCACTCGTTTCCAACGCCGGACACGCCCCCCCTCGCCCCAGCTCTTAGCGCTCGCGGCAGTTTGTGTTTACGTATGAAGCTTCACAGATGTTGAGCCCCCAGATCTGGTGAACTAAGTGGGCACGTTTCCACGGGAACCAATGTGGGGTTTGAACGCACACGCTTGTGATTAATGACGGCCTCGGGGTCAGGATAACATCAGGTCTGGTGCAGGCGGAGAGGGTTGACGTGATCCTCCGTCTGATGAGGTCAGAGCCCGACACCTCATTCTGCTGTCAGAAATATCGCTTCTTATCAACGTTTCTACTTATTTTCCATGATGACAGCTGATATTTACAGGTATTTTTACACTCGATTGGCGGTGTTTGGATTATAAATGATGTCATCGTCTCTCAGGAGATTCGCGCTGGAAGAAACACTCAATTGTTACCGTTAGCAACACAACACGTCAACACAAATTGAGAAAGATGTATCCTTCCGTCATCGTTGTAAATGTGCTTCAGCCGGGGCTGCTGCTTTTAGCCGAGACCCTCCCACAAGGACGCCGCGCTAACACACTCAAGATGTCGGCTTCAAACATAACGTTTCTGTTCCCTGTCCTCCCTCAGCTGCGGCCCACGCCGACACAAGCGCCCGTCCTGTCGCTGAAGACAGACGAGCATCACATCGCGAAGAGGGACGTCCACAAGAATCAGCCCGCCTCGACCAACCTGGTGAGATGCTGACAGGTCTGGGCGTTGTGTCCAGGCCCTCTGTTTAGTGACTCGGGCCCTGATCTTTTAACGGCCTCCTGGGATTTGCTAATTAGGTTATGATGTCATTAAAAGGGAAAGGTCAGAGGTGACGGGCTTGGACGGGTGGGAAGCCTGAGATGTGCTCATTATGGCCTTGCTGCTCTTTCATTCCGACCCCTCCCACACACACACACACACACACACACACACACTCACACACACTCGCTCTCCTCCACACACTGGCCTTATTGATGGACAGGGCTGCAGGTGGGGCCATCTGCGGCTACCTGCCTCCACTGAGGAGCTCTTTGTCCTGCTCTTTGCTGCTCCTGAGTGCTCTCCTTTCTCAAGCTGGCTCAGCGACGCGTCGGCCTGAAGGAATCCTGCTTCTCTCCTCTTTGCTTTCATCCAACAAGACGTCTTTGTTCGAGCGTCTCTTTTGCTCAGCGCTTCACTCCAGTTGAAGGTGGCTCAGTTTGTCCTCTAGCTAACGTTACGATGAGCTTTTCACCTGCGTGCTCCAGCTCTTCATCCATGGCTGCATGATGAGGTTTGCTGCTCTGCTGGGCTGGAGTGGTCAGGCTGTAAACGCAGACTGTTCTTACAAGCTGTGGGAAATGCCGTTCATCCAGCTCATCAAACCTCCGTTCCCCAGATGCCCCTGTGGGGTGAGGAGGGTCTGTCGGGAGGAAACGGGCAGATAGCACTTCCTGTCTGTCTGAATTTCTCAATTAAGTCTGAGCCTAAAGGGAACTGTGCTCTTTCCTGCGCTTTTCCCTGTAACATTTGAACTCATCCTCTTCTGTGGAATCCACCAAACATGCGTCTGCTTGGTGGCCTCACAACAGCAGCAGCTGCAAAATAAAAAGTAAGCATGTTGGAAATGGTGAACACACGAGGCTGCCTGATGAGAATCTAATGAAGGCTGCTTATAGTACGTTGAGAAAAATGGGCTGGTTTCTGCGGTCAGGTAATAATGTGAGTGGCGCTCGCAGCATTTTTACAATCTCGTGACATTCCTTTAATATAATTTGAAGCAGACATGGAATAAGGACCATAACATTGGGCTCTTTGTTACATTTATTTGACCTGCAGTATTAACAAGGCTGTTATTTGTCAATCCAAATTGCTCTGCTACTTTTTCATTTGCAGTTATTTTGTATGTGCCTATTAACAAGATTTAAAAGTAATGAGGATTTTTAAAACAAAAGCATAGTTGGGGTTTAACTGGCCCTTTTTTTCCCAACTCCCTCATCTTTCTTCCTGCAGTCCTGTTCCAATTCTGAGTGCTGGACCCTCCAGTGCAACGTGGGTCTCCTGGGGAAGGGCGCCACTGCGACCCTCACAGTGCGCTCCCGCGTCTGGGCCGAGACCTTTGTTGAGGTTTGTTGCAGTGTCATGTCACCGTGCACGAACACATGTTCTCACCAGATGGAGCAGAGGAAGGGGCTGTGCTCTTCAGATTAGTCTGCTCCCGCTGTTGCCTGCCATGTATTTTCTCGTGTCAATATTTGGCAGGAAGCACACAAGACACGTTTTGACAGAAAGAAAATGTTACGTTTAAAGCTTTAATGGTGATAAATGGCTGTCAGCCCATTTCTTGGCTTTAACACAGCTTCAGCCTTGAATTCTGTTCGTGTATGCAGAGAGGAATCTGATTCCGACAGATCACACAGACCACAGTACTTAAATCTGTCACATCTGCACAACAAAAATGCTTCTTTCTGCACTTTGGATGTACTTTGTCTCCACCTAGTGGCTAATCGGAGAATGACATATTTATTCGTAAATTTGTGTTTGACATGATTTGGTCCATCAGAAAGCATACAAACAGTATGTGCTGGAGTGTCTGGCCAGATACAGTGTTGAGAAGATGCCTTATCTTATCCCACCCAAGCATTATCCCAGTGGACGTGAAAAGGTGTGTATAGGCTCAAGTTTTCCTTCATTTCTTCCGTTATTTGTGTTGTGACCCTCACACTCCGTCCCCGCTGCCTGTGTCCTCAGGTGGTGACACCGTTGGTGTGGAAGCCGGAAACTGAAACCTCCGTCCCGCTGTGGATCATCATCTTGGCCATCCTGGCTGGTTTGCTGCTCCTGGCTCTGCTCATCTACGTCCTGTATAAGGTGAGTGAAACAAACGGCGACATGAGGCAGAATTTCACCTTTACAACCACCTGCAAAAGGAACCTGTTCTGGCTTTTTGTAGTTTGGATTCTTTAAGCGATCTGTGCCCTACGACGTGGCCATGGAGAAAGCACAAATCAAGCCCGTCTCTGAAGCCTAGGAGAGGACCCGCATTGACAATATCGGGCAAAGCGACTGCGGCGAAGGAAGGCGATGGAAGCGGAGGAGCAGATCTGAAAGCAGTCGTAGAGCGAAGGACAGACCACTGGAACTCCACTGTGCTGCACTAGATGAAGACAAAAAAACATCCAAAGATCTCTGAACTGAATGAATGTTTTCTTAATTAGTTTTCTTTTTTTAAATGTCTTTTTTTTGCGTCCCGTAGATGCAGCGGGACGCCTGTTGGGTTTTTCTGTGGTGGCGGATTCAGTTACTACCCCTCGTTTTGGTGCTAATGAATAGCTCATTGTCTGCTCACATGGGAGATGTGGCAGCCGGGAATGCTGTGAATTGTGCAGCCTGCTGAGGCCGGACAGAATTTCTTTTATTGACGGGTGATCGGTTAACAGGTTTCAGGTGAAAACGGTTCTCTGGCTTCAGAAAAAGCCTCCAAAGACGAGGAAACCTGCTCCCGGTGGTCGATCCAGCCGAAGCCTGTCTGACGTGCTCCTTTAGTTCTCGTCTATTGCATGCTGGGATAGGCTAAGCTATCCTGAGACATGGATGGATGGATGGTTGGATGGATGGATGGATGGATGGAGGTCTCTCTCTGCCTCAGGTCGGTGGACAGGGCTCGCTTGACTTAGTTTTTGCACTCAAAGGAAATCTACTGATATAATTGACACCAGGACTGACTGACTGGCCTTCCTTTGAGGTTCGTTTTGATTCCTACTGATCGCGTTGTTTGAATCCTCGTTCGTACCGGTTTGGTTGCCCATGGTGACAGTTGACTGGGATGGGACTGGGACCGCCACAGATCTGGGAGACCGCACGTTGTGGTATTCCGTCTTTCAGTCCGGCGTCCTCGTGCGTGGGTTTGTGTGTGCTTTGATTAGAAGCTGTGGTGTATTAAAAACCAAAAATGGGACAATCAGCATCATTGTAGCCATAGCAACGAACAGCAGAGCAGGCAGGGTCACTGATTGTGACCCTACCACCAAAAGGCCACAGGGACTGAACATTAAAGTATTATCTTGGTTTCATTTCACATGTATATAGGCTTCATGTGCCTTTTAATGTAAATAGTGTGTGTGTGTGTGTGTGTGTGTGTGTGTGTGTGTGTGTGTGTGTGTGTGTGTGAGCAGCTGTATGAGTGGTGTATTTATGAATGTTTGCTATGTATGAATCGGTTGTTAGCTTCTCAGAGGCTCGGCCCTCTTTATCCTCGTTACCTCTTTAGCTTGAGACTGTCGAGGTTAAACCATTCGGTGTTGTTCTGAGTCGCCATGGCAACACAACTGTAGAGCTGAGGCCCAAAGGATGTTTTTGTACCTCCTCCAAAGGGATAAAAACCTGGTCCTGGAAGCTAACTGTTGTTTGAAAGTGCAATATTTATATTCAGTCTTTTAAATGCTTTTCATATTTACTTGTTTTTTGTTTTTTTTTAATGGCGCAAATCCTTTACGAGCTTCCAGTTTTTCACAGTCAGTTGCTTTTCTCACCAAGTTTTTAAGTTTTTTATTCCTCACTTCATCGCTGGACCACTTTTCTGACGCATATTGACACAGAATTCTCAAACACAGTAGGAAAAATGTGAGTTAATCATGTCAACGCTGATCATGTGTGTGTCCAAACACCGTGTTTTACACTTTTTTATGACACTTTTCTGAGCTGTCCCGCCTGATCCCAGAGAAAATCCCTGTAAGGTGTCTGATTTAAGCATTTAACAGTGTCCATCGCCCCATAATTAATGTTGAGATCGTTTCATCACTCCCTCCGAGTTTGCATCAGGAAGACACTCTTATTTTATTCTAATTATTTTTCAAAGATCATTGCCCACCTTCACTCTCCACAAAGGTTGTACATATTTATGAAATGAAAAATATTTTTGCATTCAAACTGATTTGTGAGGGTTTTTTTTTTCCTTCACCCCATATTGGGGAGAACGTTTTTTTTGTGTGTGTGTTTGGGGACAGTCGGGGGCCAAATTAGGGGTCAATTTTCACCTGTTATTGTTTGTACTTTGAATTAAATATTTGGCTTTTTACAAATTCTTCTTATGTACTTTGTATTAATTAACAAAAACACATGTTAGAAGTAACATTTAACAAAATGAACCTGTCAGCTTGTGGCTCAAAGGCCCCAAAATAGATTTTAGATTTTATTGTGAAACAAAAGTGCAGAAAAACTGACAAACAGTGATTAGCAGTGGCTAATGTGCTGGTGGAGAGATTCTCCACAGACGGCAGAGTACAAAAATGGAGTTCCTTGCCCCAAAGTCCACGCGGGCGCAGAGTTTCTCTGTGGTCATAAATAAGAGTCCAAGCTCCAAACGTTCTCTTCCTCCACCTCCGGGCAGTTGAAACTGCGCTTCAGTTGTCCAGCAGGAGCGCCTGCAGGACGCTAACATTCCAACGTCCGTGAGAGCTGCGTGAGTTTCCGCTGGTTGTCGATCACCTTCAGGTTCTGGATGTAGTGCCTGATGTTGCTGGGGCTCCGCAGGAGGCCGTGCTCCGAGCCTGCAAGAAAGACATCCAATCAGTCTGCCTGGATGTGGGCGGAGGAGCAGCTGCTCAGCCGCCGCCAGCTCACATGTGGACATGCGCGTCGCGGGTCCTTCCAGAAACATGCGATCTGCCAGGCTCCGCTGCGGCGACGACGGCGCTGCGGAGAAAAAGAAGCCCCCCCCCCCCGTCAGGCAGACTCGGTGTGGGGGGTGTTAAAGCTGCTGGGTGACTCACTGTAAGGCTGACTTCTGCACCCTCGCACCACCTTCACCGTCCTGGCGATCATTCGCTGCAAAAAAGCCGAAACCGGTCTCAGCCGGAGGTTGACGGTGGGGGAATGGTCAAGGTTCGAGGCTCACCATTTTCTCAAAGTTGACCAGTTTCTCCGTGTAGTTGGGGTTCCCCTCGTTGATGAAGGTCATGTCTTGGAAGAGAGCACAGAAAGGACGTCAGCGAGGACGACGCTGAAAGCCCCCCGGAAGCTGCTTCTGTTACCTTTGAGCAGCAGAGGCATGAAGGGGATGTAAGGGGGGCCCAGCTTGGCCACGGTCAGCCTGTAGGCCCTGTGGTTGCGTGACGGATCCTGCAAGCAGCAGCAGAGCAGCGTTACACCGCAGGAAGGTTGCAGACAAGCGAACTCAGCGTAGGAATCACGTGGTTTACCATCAGCCTCTCATAGGCGCAATAAATCCTCTTGGTCTTGTTTGGGATTCTCTGAAACGGGTCAAACTCCGTGAGCGTTTGCACTGCTCCACAGCTGAAGGTCAGCTGAAGGTCAGCTGCGGGTCTGCTCACCTCCCAGGTCTTGTGGAGCCTGCGCACTGCGCTGTTGCTCAAACCGAACATCACGGCGAAGAAGGAGTTGAGGTTCTTCTGCTCCTTTAACCTGCGGCAGAGACGCGGATCTTATTGCCGTCGGTGCTGCTGCTCTCGGCGGTATTTTAGCCTCTTACACCGCAGCGATCTTGATGAACTTCTTCAGCAGCACGGCGCGCTTCACCAGGTCTGCGCACAGGCACAGGTCGGTCACCACCCAGTGCTGCACCTCGTTGAAGCGCCGCACAAACCGCTCCAGGTTGGCCGTGATGGCGCCTGGGAACTTGTGACGGCCAAACACGTAGTAGATGAGCTCCACCTGCAGGACAAACACGTTCACCAACGACTCTTCTCCGCTGGAGCTGCGTGTCTGAGCGGGCACCTCGTGCATGGCGGTGAAGAGCTCCCAGTCGTAGTTGGTGAGCTCGGTGGCGATGTCTTTGGAGCTCATCTGCTCCAGGATGTCAGCTGTTCCTCGTTCTGGACCCTGCTGCTCCTTCAGGGGGAACTTGGAGAAGAGCGTGTTGTTAACGTCGGGCTGTTCACGATCAGACCTCCCCTCCGCCGGGGTTGGAAAACTGACCAGTTTCTCCACTTGGCTGCTGGTGCAGACGAAGAGTCTCTCGTTGACGCCCAGCGCCGTGAAAACCGCAGCGGCGTCCAACTTCAGCTGAGCTCTTTCTGTGA
Organism: Arothron firmamentum; assembly: GCA_016586285.1. Lineage (NCBI taxonomy): Eukaryota > Metazoa > Chordata > Actinopteri > Tetraodontiformes > Tetraodontidae > Arothron > Arothron firmamentum. Next base: position 241,342 of record BJFM01000340.1, read on the forward strand.
GGAACCAACCCATTCACAGGTATTTTCATCATGCTGGATGGACAGAACGCTCCACCAGTAGCGCAAGCTCCGTCCTTCCACACAAAAGCCTCCTGACCTCCTGCAGAGTTCATCTTGACCAGGACGTGGTCCCCTCCGGGCTTCACCACTGCTGATATCACATCCTGGACGGATGTGTTGACGGGGAGCATCAGCGTGAGGGGTTTGTTGTCGGCTCTGCAGATCTCGTACAGGACTGCAGGCAGAACACGAGGTCAGAAAAGACGGGTCACAGGCAAACACACCTTGAAGGTGTGTGTTACGCACCTTTATCGTGCGCTCTGATTGGCTGTAGCCTCCCCGCTGGCTCCTCGCAGTGTAAAAACCAGTCAAATTTCTGGTTCTGTTGACAGCAGAGTGACCCAGCAGGCCCAGCGTTCAGTGTTCTCTCCTTCAATCTGTCTCGGACGTTAATATTCTGCAGACAGGAAAAAGCGGCTTACCCTGCTCAAAGACTGATATCCGTTCTCCAGTCTGCAAACACATTTGTTCATCAAAAACACAACAAGTTCATGGCACCTATTCAGGTTTAGAAAATCACTATCAATCATCAACTTACATTCTTGTTCTCCTTCTTTCCCGGAATTGTTCTTTTAGGATGCTGGAGAGGCGAAAATCGGCTCCCACCTCTTTCTTCAACCTCTGCTTCGACAGCAGGAAAAAACCCCTCCGATTAAAGCCTAAAATAAAAGATGCAGCGCTCTTTTTGTTGTTGAGGCTAAAATCTCACCTCCAGAAAGTCCAAAGCCACGGGGTCCTCTTTCAGGAGGAGGCCATAGAGCGCCACCCAGTGGCACACCAGCTTCACTACTTTCTGCTTTGCTGCGAGGACGTAGGAAGCTCTCTCCTGATCTGAGCCCCTGCTCAGCTCCGCCTGGTACGTGCAGTGACGGTTAAACGAAAATAAAGTATGATTCGGCACACTACTGAAAACTAACATGGGTTGACCGATTTATTTGCCACAGGATATTGGTGCTGCAGCGCGGAGCACAGCTGACTGGACGACATGAAAACTTTGTGGGTGAGCAGAAAGTCGCTCACGCAGGCATCTGCGGGGAAACATCACCACAGCAAAGACGGTCAACCAACCAGCAGAGGGCCACAAACCACGAGGGACCACAGAGCTGCCCACCTACGGCGTCGTTTCCATTAGAGTCCAGCCTGATGGTTTCCAGTAGGTGTTCCAGGATTTTCTCAGGTGTGCCTGACATGACGGTGTACCTGCAAAGATGATGACGGAGCGTGTGTGTTTTAAGTGGCTTCAGTTACACTGATGTGAAGCCACCACGTGTGTGTGTGTGTGTGTGTGTGTGTCCCTCACTTGCTGTTGCTTGCAGCTCCGGTCTGCTCAGCCGTGTCAGAGCTCTTCTCCAGCACCAGCACAGATTTCCCGTGTTCTTCAAGTCGCACCGTATTAGCCTCAACATCCTGGAAGAGCAAAACAAGCCGTGCGGTGATTATTTAGTTCGTCGTGCGCAGAGAAGGTAGAAGTGGAAGTGAGGTGTTGTGCATTCAGAACGGCCTTTAACGCAGACGCACCTTCAGGATGCGTATAAAGTCCTGTTTGTCAACGCGGAGGAAGTGACAGTTGTCCTCTCTTAAGATGATGGTGGCAGCGCGAGGTGCGTCGTTCAGCAGGGCTAGCTGCCCGAAGTCCTCGCCCTCGTGCAGGGTCGTCACCAGGCCCTGCGTGCAGACGCCACCACGTGAGTCCAGCTCCATGACAACAGCAAAGTGTACTCGGCCATTTTTTTTTTTTACCTTTCCGTGCGTGATCACGTTTACGGAGCCTTTCCAGATGATGTACCAAGAGGTGCCTTTGTCCCCCTGACTGAACACTGCGTCACAAAGACCCACGACGGTCCTTTACACATTTACACAACAGTTGCTCCGTGCACAGAACGTTTAAATGAAGATCTACAGCATCGTTAGAATGACTCATTTGTCCAAACAGATAATTCAGTCCTGACTAGAGGACATTTGAGTTTTCACGAAGTCGCACATGAGCGACGTGTGCTGCGCAGGAAAGGATCTTAAGAGGACATTTGTGCAAATGCGGAGGGTGTTTTTGACAACACAGCAGATGTGTGTGTGTGTGTGTGTGTGTGTGTGAGCACAGAGGCTTTGGAAACTGCCGAGCTCTAACGTCAGCAGAGCTGTCACACTCACAGACTGTTCCGGCCTTGGCATGTGATTCAAAGACCAGCACGGCTGCCAGCTCCTTACGCACCTACAGACACAACAGGACGATGAGCCAGACCCAGATCCATCCTCTCGTTTCTCTCTGCTTCCACGCAGACTCTGAAAGCTCTGCAGCGGTTTCATCAAAAGTGCACGACTGACCGATGTGGAGAGATGAGCGGCGGCTTTGACGTGGAGCAGCTCCTCGTAGATGACCTCCAGATCCTCAGCGCTCCTCTGGCTGGGGCTGAACACACGGACGTTGGTGCGATTACACACGGACGTGATCTCGATGACCCTGCCTTTGCTAATTTACGCATCCAGCAGATGCCTGCGTGTCGGAGCCACTGACCATTTACGCAGAATCATGGTGAGCAGAGCATCAGGGCCCAGCTGAGACAGCAGCGACAGGCCCTCCTGCAGCTCGTCCTCCACATCTCTCTCATTAGTGACGTGATTAAGGCTGCACTCGGAGTCCCGGAAACGGTAGAACTGGGTGTCCTTGTCATGGAAGTTCAGCTCCTGTTTCACTTCATTCACATGGAACACAGAGGAGGGAAGAGCTGAATATATAAGCTTGTTGGTCAGAAAACTCGACACAACTTTCCCTTTTATAAGAAAATAAGTGCAAATGGATTCCAAATGATGCTCTTCATTTGATTACGAAGCCCTGATATCCTGATTGGAGTGTTCTCTTCTAGGAAGAAAATGTCCCTCGACAAATAAATTATGCCGAAAGCCCTCGAGCTGACCAAACCCCAGATTCCAGACGACTCGAGCTCTTCGGAGAAAGTCTGGAGTTCAGTTTCAGACTTCAAGGTCAGAGGATATTATCTTCCGCTGGATTATGGCGGTTCCTACCATGAACGAGGATTCCTTCGTCCACCAAGACCTGCCACATTCCCACCACCTGACTCCGCGATTGCAGGCAGTCGCTCTGCTTCATCAGCCAGTCCACCAGCTCTTTACCAGAGCAGCATTGCCTGGTGGGGACATTCACCCAGGTGGTTTGTTTGCGATTGTCAGTTTGAATGTTGAAGAAAGGCCCGGAGCTGGTACCTGTAGGTCTTCAGGTGATACTTCCTATCCCGGATCAGACCAGGGTTCTTCTCAATCATGAGGCTGTAGACGGATCGCGCGGCCTTTACGACACGATCTGAAAGAAACTGAACGAAAAGAGCAAGAAAATGCCAAATTATTCATATTTCAAACGAATCGGACCTGCAGATAAACTGGATATTTAAAAAACATGCCAGCAAGGCTTTGGAGAGCGGAGACGGAGGGAGCGCAGCAGGTGCTGTGGATAACTGGAGGAGTAGAGCGTGTTGAAGGAAGGAGCGAGTTTGATTCCAGGCGGTGTGTTTGCGTGCGGACACGTCAGCAGCAGGAGGGAAGATTCCTGTGGGCGCTGAAGTGTAATGTGCTGGTAGGTGAGTGGGTGGGGGTTGTTGCAGGGAGGTGAGACTTAAAAATGTCTCTCCCACACCTCGCTAAGTTTTCGGCACTTGCAACTCAAACTTTTCCTTTTCTGACCGCCCGCGCAGTGGTCAGCCCCCCCCACCGCCGCTCGCTCACCCCCAGACATGTGGATCTGGTCTAAAACTCCAAATAGACCAAACACCCCCCCCCCC
>BJFM01000341.1:0-16939 GCA_016586285.1 Arothron firmamentum
AACCACTTTCGTGATTAAACTTATAACTGCAATTCTGTGTCGCACTTCCATCAGCTGTCTGGGACTTTTTAACACTACAAACGTGTTTCAAAATCGTTTGAGTGAAAGAGTAACGTTTATGACAGCCCGACGGTTACCTCGGACACTTGCTCACCGATATTATATATTTTTTAAAAAGTCTGCAAAAATAAATAAATAAAATAAAGATAAAATGAACGCCACATAATACAAAGAATTTGCTCCGAGCTGAGAGCTTTTCCGTGATATGAACGATGTGAGGGCTGAGAATGCTGTTAAATAAACTATTGAGGGTGCAAATAAATCGGTAACGGGGGTGAATCAAACGTCTAATCGGGGCAGATCAGATCTTCCTCTTCCAGCAATCTGCAGCTTCAAGAGCAGCAGAAACTCGGGCTTAGTTGGAATTAACCTGCTTGCGAGCAGGTTTGGTTCACGGAGTCTGTTACCCCGGTAACTGAGTCAGAATTACGCAGAACCTGCTTTCTGGAACTGAAAATACAGAGTTTTCCGGAAATCACAACACATTAAGTCAGGCTCTTCGATAATCCCGCTTTCTGAAACAGACCTCAGGCCTCTTTTGTTTTGTCTTGTTTACCTGCTCGTCAGGCCACTTTTTGTTATCCATTTCGTTAACCTGATTGTCAAGTCTCTTTCTGTTCTTAGTTTTTGTTTACCTTTTTGTCAGGCCTCTTTTCATTTTTCATTAAATTTCTAAAATTCGATCTTCCGTTGTGGGCCATTTTCTGTTTAAAGAGACAAAGTTTGTTCCCTTTTACCTCTCCTTTGTGTTGCGCCCCTGCTCCCCTAGACTGGGGTGTAAAAATATGCTGTATATATAATTTTTTATTAATGTATTTATTTATGTAGTTTTGGCACTTTTAGTCGTAAAGTTGCCAAAAATTATGAATTTATTTTTTCTGTCAACCTCGCCCATCAAAGTCAGTGGGTGGATCCTAACATCTGATTAGTTACCCTGCACATCAAGTCAAGGCAAATCCATCTCAGATAATGGATTGATGCAGAGCTTGGAACACATCCCGATACACTAGGTGGTGCTATTCACCTCTACGGCAACTGCTGAAAATCTAGGCTCGGTCCTCTACCCAGACGTCCTGGTTTACCCAGGATAGTCCAGTTTTCAGCCTTGTGCCCCGTGTCTCGGCAGATTTCAACAGCCCCCATTGTCCATCAGTGCATTCCGGTTGAAAGTCTTTGTCTTTGGCCCATGTGTATGTCAATCACACAGTTGTCATAGCGATCTGTAATCTGAAGCAATTAAAAACTCCACCGTTCTCTGCATGTCTGTAGTTTGATGCTCATTGGTCCAGGAAACTGCATTGGACTAGACAACTTGAAAGCACCATTAATTAAATATATATGGTTTTTTTACCTAAAATGAATTGGTATTTTAATTAATTAATGACACATTTAATGATACATTTATGTATTTAATTCAAATTTTTATTAATTGACATATTTAAATAATTTAATGATAGATTATGTATTTAACTGTGGCACTTTTAGTCCTCATACGATAGCCGCCCCATACTGTCCATGGTTGTGCAATCCTGCAGATTCTTCTTTGCTGGTGTTCAACAGCTTCTTCTTCCAGTTGGTGAAAAAGTATCAAAACTAGGAATTGAAATTAAAAATTTTGAATGCTTTCAAGAGAAACACTTGCCCAACCCAACATTTGGGTATGAGAAAAGCAAACACAAGCAGCGCAAAGAGGCAGCGCGTGACATCATTAGTCACGAACATGAGCCATGTCAAAGTCAAATACATTGACTTCCATTCTTTATTTCTACTTTAATGTTTTTAAATACTGATAGATCATACATTGTGTTAAAGGAGTCATCACTTGATCTTTCCATGTATCTAGTCTCACTTAAATTCCCTTTAAATCAATTCTTAATATTTACTGTAAAAAAAAAAAAAAAAAAAAGTCAAACCTAGATTTCATTCTGACTGTTTTGATGCCACAACTTTCTGATTGACATGCCAGAGTTTCTTAACACAGAGTTTAGATTCTAACTCCAAATTTATTCAACCTGCTTTCTGAAGTGGGCCCCTGGCGTTTTGGGGCACTCTGGTTGTCTGGTTTGAAGAAAGAGATCAAAAGAAAAACCTCAGTCACTTTCAAACTCTAGATTTTCAAGTTTTGACTGAGGTCCAACACCACCATACATGTTTGAACACGGAAAACTCCTTTTATCACTTTATGTGTAATCAGCGTTTCTAATTTCCCGTCAGTTGTGAGAAATAAACATTTAAGATCTAAAAAGATTTGGTTATAAATGAATAACCAATTTTTTTATTATTTATATGTATTTTTTTTTATTTATTCTTTATTTAGATTAAGAGACTGCAGTTTATCAGAGATCAGCTCTTCTCATCTGGGCTCAGTTCTGAAGTCCAACCCCTCCCATCTGAGAGAACTGGAGCTGAGTGAGAACAAGCTGCTGGACTCAGGAGTGAAGCTGCTCTGTGCTGGACTGGAGAGTCCAAGCTGTAAACTGGAGGTTCTCAGGTCAGTTTATGGATTTTACTGTTTCACCATTATAAAAGAAGAAAAATGTCTTGCGCTTCAGATGGCTGTGGATGTTTGGGTGTAGGGCCCTCAGGAAAACAAACAAAAACAAAAAGGAAGGAGGCCCACACAAAGGAACAAAAATAGAGGCTGTCTGCTGCAAAATACCAAAACTTTATTACATGGTGCAAATTGCACAAAAAAGTGTGAAATACGAAAAAGGAATAGTGGATGATTCGGTGACTGAAACTTCCACCGTTCTTCTTCAGGTCTAAACTAACTGGTGGGAATCCCAGAGTTATTATGTACTGTGTAGGTAAAATATACGACAAAGTGTTACGATTTGTTGTGCTTTTGTAGGACCCAGACGCAGACACGTGAAGGCAGCTCAAAGCAAAACAACCCCTTTTATTGGGCGTACAAAAAGGCAAACAGAAAGCGCTCCAAAAGGAGGAAAAACTGACCATCAAACATAAGGTTCACAAGTCCAAAACTTTTTTGGGGAGATTCCACTTCGGAGTGTCTGGAGGCCAGAACAGAGAAACTCCTCTCGGGGAAAACGTAACGTCTTTGAGAAAACAGGTCAACTCACTTTTGAAGCAAAATCCAAGACCCACGGGAAACGACGAAGTTAAGCTCTGGTAGCACTCTGCAGTTGAGGTAGGAACAGGAATGGGAATAAGAACAACTACAACTAACAATCCAGAAGCGAGCACCAATTGCCAGCGTCCTCAAGTCAATCACTGATGAGCTGATCAGCCAAAGGCGTGGAGTCACTGCTGAGGCCAGGGGAACAGCACCCTCTACAGGGAGAACCAATGACACACCACACACAAGAGGGAGCCAGCAAGCTGGATCCTAACACAAAGTCTCTGTGCGAGACACAAAACACACAGTGAACCCTGGATACATCACTGATGTGGCCCATGGCCTGTATCGTTTGTGATAAAGAACCCAGACAAGCTACAGAAAGCCCTACAGAGAGATATCCCCAGGAGATCCCGAGAGAGGGGGAGGATGAGATCTCCAATCGGACAGACCTAAGGTTAATTATCCCCGCAAGCAAACTGATTACAAGTATGGCATGCATCTTCAGCAAGTTGTGCGAAAACCAGCATGGCCTAAAAATCTATCAGGCCAGAATGAAATGCTTTGAGCAGGAGAGTGAGGTGTAACATATACTGTAGGTCTTCCTGAACCTGGTGAGACACAGGAGGAGCCTGGTCAGGAGGCAACCCACAGAGCCCAGTCCCTCCATGTACCAGATTCTCCCAATCTCAGCAGAGTTGTTCCAGTGCAGCAGATTAAGGGGCCCCCTAGCAAGCAGGCAGTGTGAGTGGTTGCAGTTTGATGAGGATGTGTCCAACATCATCCAAGCCACAGCCAAAGGAGATGCTGACAGCAGACTCCGAGCAATGACCACCATCATTGTCAGCTATGGCTTGGAAAATTTTGAATGGATTGAGAAGAGCATCACCAAGTCCATCCCCTACATCATGAACCGCAGGACTGCTAAAATACATCAACCTTATCAGGGGCTCCGAACCCTCAAGAAACAGTACAAGACAACAACTGAGGAGGAGAAGCAGCCATTAGTAGAGCTGCAGGACATTCTGCGGAAGAACCTGATAACCCTCCACAGAGCAGGGTGGCACAGGAGGCAAAGAAGAAATTATTCTATTAATAGCCTGCAGCTGATCCAGAATGCTCCAGACAGAGTTCTGACAGGAATAAGCAAAAGGGTATCTGTCCGGTTTTAGCTTCTCTTCACTGGCTTCCAGTGAAATTTAGAATAGACTTTAAGATTCTCCTACAAACATATAAAGCTCAGTGCAGGTTTATTTGTAGACTGGGAGGATGAGCCTTTAGCTATCAGGCAGCTTTTCGATGAAACCAGTTACCAACCTGGGTCTGAAAGGCAGACACCACCTCTGCCTTTAAGATCAAACTTAAAACCTTTCTGTTCAGTAAAGCGTACAGTTAGCCTCAAACAAAGTGTGTCAGGCTGATAGGCCTAGTTACAGCTGATTCTCACAGTTACAGGTAGAATAGGGTCATCAAACTTTTACTTTTCAATCTTTAGCATAGCTATGCTGCTATAGGCCTATGCTGGTGGGGACACAAACATGATCCATTGAGCAGTTTCCCACCTCCTCAACACCAACCACCATCTCTATTCCCTCACCTTCTCTCCTTCTTTTCTTCTCACTGGGATTATCAGTGTGTCCAGTCTTGCTTGCTGTTTTGTGTCTCCCCCCCCCCCCCCTCTCTGTATCTTTCTGCAGGTCTCCCATCTCCAGACAATGCTGTGCAGATCCCGGCTTCTGACAAACCCAGTGTCCACTGTCAGCACCTGCCTATGCCATTCCCCTTTTTTATAACAACCTGCCAATGCTGTATTATGTCTGCTATGTTTGCATATTTGTTTCTCTCTTTTTCTCTCTCTCTTTTATTCTCTCTGTCCTGTCTCTCTCTTCTTCTCCTTTACCCAGCTGGCTTTCGGCTGGGTAAAGGAGCAGGATGGTTCGTCCGTGTAAGCCTTGTCCTAATCAAGGTTTCTTCCTGTTAAAAGGGAGTTTTTCCGTGCCACTGTGCTTACCTGGAGGTTCAGGCTCTGGGTTTCTGCCTCTGTATAGCACCTAGAGTCAATTTCTATTGTAAAAGGTGCTATACAAATAAACTAAACTAAGTAACATTTAAGGTCTGTTCTGGGCCTGAATTTGCACTAGATTCCATGTTTTGTATGGTAGAAACTGACCGGGCTCGCACTTGTTACGTCACTTCTGGTCTTTCCAAATGCAGAAGTAAACTTTCATTACAAAAATGCCTACAAAAGCCCTTATACATTGTGTATAAATATAATTTTAAGAAAGATATGTTTCTAAATTTTTTAACTCAACATCAAAGTGAGGTGGTGCACAATATATTGCAAACCTGCAATATGCCCTTTTATCAATCCATTGACTTCCATTCTTTATTTATATTTCATTCTTTTGAAATACTCCAATATCATAAATTCATGTCTATGTATTTTTCACGTTATGTGTCATCAGTGATTTTAATTTTACGTTCGTTGTGTGAAATAAACATCAAAGATTGAAAGACATTTTGTAGGAAATAAATTAATTCTATTTTTTTCTTTCTTTAGACTATGTTACTGCAATTTATCAGAGATCAGCTGTTTTTATTTGGACTCAGCTCTGAAGTCCAACCCCTCCCATCTGAGAGAACTGGATGTAGGGGACAATGGCCTGCGGGATTCAGAAGTGAAGCTGTTGTTTGATCTTGTGATCAGTCCAAACTACAAACTGGAGACTCTGAGATCAGGTATTCAGTCAGTTCAAGCTATTTCAGTAGCGTGTTTACCAAAATCATGATTGGACCAAAGGTTCAATGTTTCCTGTTTCTGACCCTCTTTTATCAATTAAGCTGTTCAAGAAGAATGTTGACAGGCTTCAGGACACACACACACACACACACACACACACACACACACACACACACACACACACACACACACACACAACAGAACCTTATTGTTCAGGGCCATAAAGATCACAATCTGGTGAGATCAACGCTCTGAAGGCGTCTGAGTTAGCTCCTGAGACACATCGTTAACATTTCATTAGCTGGTGACAGATTGGTGGGGGGAAAAAACATACATGGAGTTTGCATGACATTTGATTTCACCTTTTAACCACTGGTGCTTTTCATCTGGTGTGAAGACATTTAAGAAATAATGTAATCTAGTTGTTGTAGAACAGTTTAAACCATCGTGCAACATCTGTTAAAAATCCCACATCCCATTGAGGCTGCAGTGCTGCCTGATTAGTCTCTGTGAACACACACGCACATTTTTGGTGGGCTGTATCAGACTGACAGGAAACAGACTTTGTCCCCAAAGTTGCAGCAGCAGTCCAGTGGTCAAAATGACACAAATATGTGTAATTATTGCCATCAAGAACGTCAGTAGAAACAGGAGTGTCCTCTGCTGAAAGGAGAAAGTAAAATATCTCAGGTCAATCAGCTGTTTTGGCTGCAGGTGAGACAAAACTCTGCTCACATACCTGTGTCAGTCCAGACAAAAATATAGGTGCTGCACCTCTGCAACCTCTAGAGGTCGGTGTAGCTGAATAGGAGGGTTCAGGAGTCTGTGCTCCAGAACCATGGAGGTCACTCAACCACAGCCAGCTGTGCGCTGACCGGTGTGATGGCTGCTGCTCTGGCTGATAGTGATGCAGTTTCTGAAAAGACCTGCCAGATAAAAAGGTTTGTGTTTTCAGTGTCTCCTGATCTTTTAGTTGCGCGGAGTTAGTGAAAGAGCAAGGAGATGTCATGACATCTCTGAAGGAGATTTATGACTTTAGCCAACATCCCAGGAGGTAAAGGCTAAGCAGGGCTATTTTCTACAGGATAACCTCATCCTTAGCATCTGGGCACCTCATGGAGAAACATTTAGTGGTGGTCCTGTGGTGCAGCTAGTCCTACATCACAGGACTAGCTGGACACCAGTCATTCAGGATATCACTGAGGACATCATCCATTCAGACCACTCATGATCATGTTGCAGGACTTATGGGTGTAAAGAAAACCAATCACAATGTGAGTCAGTGTTTTTTCAGACCACATTTAAAAGGTGATTTTTCCAGGTATATAAAGACGTGTCACACTTGTCTTGTGCCACCCCAGTTTTAATGTGCTCTTACATCTGCTTTCTCAGGATTCATATTTGCTGGAAAAGAATTTGTCAAATGGATTACATGTTAATCAGTAACCTGGACTCGCTGGTTATCTGTATGTTGTCATATTTATTCTGTCTTTCATTCCAGAGTCATGGCCGAACCTCGTTTAAGGAGAGGATGTCACAGCTTCTCAGATTTAGGACCCATTTTCGGTTTAGTTGCTGGGATCCAGAGAGAGGCTGGTTAGACAGGATGATCATTTAAGATTTGTTTTGTGATTTGTTGACGTAATGTTGAGAACATTCTGAAATGTTTTATTTACATGATGTTCAGAGGAATGTGTGTTTCTTGCCACAATGAATCATTTTCTAACTGAATTTTGCTGCCTGTAAAGCTCAATGAATGATTTCTATATTGATTATACTTCCTGTGAAGCCATGTAAACAGTAAAGTGAAACTGTGGGGGATTGCATGCTTCGTAACGATGTAGCCCTGCACTGTAAACAGGATGCTGTAGCCAGATAAAGTGGAAGAAGAATGATGGTTGTCATCTATGATGCACGTCTGACTGTAACCAATGGAAGCAAGAGGGTGTTTAGTGGGCTGGAATTATTGACATAGGTAGATAGTGAAGGTCCAGCTGTGTTCGAGGTCCTCCGTCCAATCGACGTTATCGGGCAACCAGAAGAGCGTCTCGAGTCTGTGTTTGGGGTAAAGATACTTTTAAACCTGAATGTTAAATTTGAATATCTAAATTAAGGTGACCTGTGTGTTTGTCCACCAAGGGACGTGGTGGCCCAAGTGTTTGACAGGGACAGACGCAGCTGATGCCAATCTTCATCAAGTGAACCATTTAAGGTGTTGTTTTTTGTTCCTGCAAACTGTGGACTTTGCCTTTGGGCTCTGCACACAAACCAAAACCCCAACAAGTTTTACCACTTTTTTACCTTCATGCTTGATTGTGTGGTATTTTATTCTATTAAGTCATACAACAGTATCGGATAAAATAAAGGGTGATACTTTGGATTAGGGAACAAAAATTCCCGATTCTACCTGCTAACTAGCAGAAGTATTAGCAGCAAACTGATGCGTTATTATTCATAGCAAAGGTTCATGCTTAATATGCAGTGAGGTGCCATTGGGGAAGGCAGGTGATCATGAAAAGAAAAAAACGTTAAATGAAAAAATAAATAAATGGTTGTATTTTTTAGTGATTTGTACAATAAAGTTATTTTCCATTTAACTTCACCAGTTTTTGATAATTTGTTATTAAAATTGAAGAATTTTCACATTTACCTGCGTTCAACGACTCCAGCCAGACCTGAAGTGAGGCAGCAGCCAGCGGAGCCTCACCGTGAAGCACAATGACTCGGCTGACTGTGCTGGCAAGCTGTAGTGAGACAGTATCGCTGTCTCTCGCAATATGAAGTAAATTTTCATAGTTTCGTTGATGTATATAATATCATGCAGTGTTTTTTTTTTTTTTTGTCAACAACTACTCTATGTGTGGAAGCCTTCCAAACCTTTGTGGACAACGTTTTCTACCGTTGATGACTTAAACCACTTAACTAAGTTATAAGTTGGGTTTTTGTTTTTGTTTTTTTTAAAGGGTTAAATTCTGGCTATTGTGTATTTGAGTTTATTATACTTGAAGACATTAATTTTGTTAATTTTCTTTATTATTATTTTTTTTATATTCCCAAAACTGACTTGACATTCAAAACATGATGTGATTCTGAGATACAAATAAAATAAATGGATGCAGCTATAAAGTAAATGTCAGCTGTAAAATTATGTGGTCATGATGGTTTGATCTCCAAGTTCTACACATTTTTCTGGGAAGTTGTAAAAAAAATAGATTCTGAAGTAGCGCATTGAAAGGAACTATATGATGTTGATGATGAAACAAGGTGTCATGACGCTGTGACACAAACCTGGTCAAGGAAAAAAGACACACACAAAACCTGAGACTTTATTAAATGTTAAAGACAGATTGTTCACTCTTATTTTTGATAATTGATTTATGAGACATAAAACAGACAGTAAATAGCTGTGATGTAGAAACAAGTTCACACATAAAAATCTTAAATTAGTTCTGGATTTCATAGAATATAATTATTTGAAGATAAAAGTAACTAATGTGATTAATTTAATCTAGAAGGATTCGTTCAGTCTCTCTCCCACCAGAAGATTTGAGGTTATGTGGGATCCAGCAGGGATACTTCTGATCTCCTTTATTTTTTGTTTTAGTTGCAGAACAACCAGCCGTTTTCCTCAAAAATAGTCCAGACAATGAGTCCTTGAACATATCAGGCCACCTGACTCGAACCTGACTAGCTGACGATGTCAGAGTCTTCCTCAAGAGGGCAGGACAGATCCCTTTGGTGATCAATAAATAGATATGATTTTTCTGAAGCATCAAGATAACGCATAAATTTAAAAAATACCACATTTAATTATAATACATGAGCATCACACAATCTATTTAAATGGAATAAAATATTAAGTACAATATTTAGGAGTGACCATAACAAAAAACTGTAAAACCAAAGAATTAAATATGATGACTGTCATAAAGAAAAGTAAATCTATGCTTAACCCATTGAATACAAAAAGATGTGGATCACCAAAATTGAAGCACTTTTAAGACTTACATATCGGGCTTTCTCTCTACACTGAAAACAACTGATTCTGACCCCTTGTAAATGTTCTATGTTTTTATTGGGTTTATTTCATAGATTTTAATGTGTAATTAAATCCTACTTATGTTTTTAAGTAATAATAATTCATTTCACTGATGTGCAGCTGTTTCTTAAATAAGGCAATTTTACTCAATTAAATGTAACTTTAAAAAAAAAAATGTCCAATTTAATTTACACCTTCTACTTTGGTGAACACTGGTCTGCGCATGAGCAGACTATTCGAAATTGGAAGGCAGGTTATTTTTTCCACTGGGGAGGATTTCGTCTTTGCAGCCTTTCAAAGCTCCTTGAAAGCTGTCTCCCAGGCTCTTCCTTTTCGGTAGGTAAGTAATTTATGTGTGTTATATTTTTGCTTAAACCGGGTAATGCTTAGCATTTAAAACGTGCATTATCAGTTGTGAGTTTTTATTAGCTAACCTCATTTTGTAGATGTGCATTAACATTTTAAGGTAACTTGATGTTCACACACAGAAATGCACGCTTGAAATTTTCTCAATCACTTTTAATTAGACATTGGAAAGCATTTTTATTTAACACTAAAATGTTCATGTACTTGTTAAGCACATTCTGACTCTTTTCCTAGCATTCATAAAGTACGGAAGCGTATTGCTGCCACTCTAAATAAATAAATTAAAAAAATATATAAGTAAAACGTTGTGTTAGGTTTATTGTTAGAACAATATTATCACGTTATAATTGATTAAAAAAAATGATAATTTTTATTATAAGAATGTGAAACATTTCACGTTATAACGTGATAGTTGGTTATATTGTAAAAAGGTGATAATTTATATTGTAAAACCGTGATTATTTATAGTGTACAATGTGCTAATATATTGTTCTAACAATAAACTTAACAAGTAACAACGTGTTACTGATCAATTTTATTTATATAGAGTGGCAACAATAGACTTCCGTAATAAAGTTCGCAGTGCATTCAAGATCATTATTTCATAGAACTGATTACAATGGAGTTCAATGCAAAATAAGTCAGTGACCCAAAACTTTTGACTGGTAGTGTAGAAATATCACACTTTAAGAAAATACTAGTCCAGCAGTATATAAATAAGTTAGTAAATTAAAATGATTACATCAGAAAAAAGAAAATATTCCTTTTGTTTGTCCCCTCCCACCCTTTTTTGTGACTCAAGACTGTCACAAATGAATTTGTATTGATCTTGTTGGGGTTTGTTTGTGTTTTGGACCAGTTCTTGTTTTATCTCTTTTGGCCCTCTTCTACCCCCGTCGCTGTGGGCGTGGTGACCTCCTTCCTGCCGGTGCTGCACACCTGTTGCAGATCCTCATCAGCGGGGCTTTATTAGGCGCCGCGAAGAGGACACCGGCGTTGGACCGTACTGTCTTGTTTAGGGGTAGAACTCGCACCTCTCAGTTCTGTCTGATCCGTGTTTCTAGCGACTAATCGTTCTGTTCCTCCCGAGGTTTCCCTGTCCGAGCCCTGGTCCTGCCGTGCAGCCGGTTTCAGCTCCAGTCTCCTTATCCTCCGGTGGAGCGTCCTTGGTTGCCACGTTGTTGGTTATTTTACGCCTGTCTGGTTAGCCTCTAGACGGGGGGTTTTTCGTTAACGAGCTAAGTATTAGTTGTGTCCTGTCAACCTCCGGTGGAGCGCTTTTGGTTCATTCTGTTTAGTTGGGTTTAGTCTGCGGTTAGTTATCCTCCCTAGGAGCGTCCTTACTTTAATACCTCGTTTTCTTGTGTTTGCCTGTCTGGTCAACCTCCGGTGGAGTGTTTTGTGTTCGAGTGAGTGAATCTTGTCTAGCCACTCGTGTTTATTAAAAGACGAAGAGACTTGAGCTGTTTCGCGTTTGGGTCCTTTACCTGCACCGTTCCCTAACATATCTGATTTAACTCATATGTCTAATATGTTAATACTTGGACAATTAATGTTTTTGACTCAACAAACTTACTATTTGTCTATTTAATTCCTGCTTTTTTTAATTTTTATTGCAGGTTTTCTTCAAATCTGATTTATCTGATTGGTGTCAGATAAATAAATAAAGAGATTCTAACTCTTTGGGTCCCCAAAGAGTTCTTGCTTCGGTAAGTGCATTAAATAAACAAACTTTTCACAGCTATACTGATCACAGTAGTACTGCTAGTTTAATCCTTTGTTATGTGGACCTGAATATGGTTATTGGCAAATTGCAAAAGAATAAGGGACGAGCTCAACACTGATACAACTTACAGAGACTATATGTGTGCCGAGTAAAGTTGCCTACCTGTATGCACAGACATTTTCTACATGTTTTACCATCTTGGTCTCTTTATAGGACAATAATGGCAGCGCAACGTAAACCTGCCACTGATCATGTGTAGACAGTTGCTCTATATCTTTTGAGCAAACTAATGAGATTTTATGGCTTCATTTAATTGCAGTTGATACAGATCAACATACACAGGTGATTTAAAAAACACTATTACTAATGTCAAATTTTCTCTCCCTTTTCTGTCTTTGTTGTTTGTCTAGTTTATGTGGCAGTGTAAAGGCTGTGGCATTGAACTGTCAAAGCGATCAGGAATACTTAAACATTACAGCCTAACACATAGTCATTTTGGGCATGGTCATCAGATTAAGTGTATATATCCTGATTGTCCGTGCACTTTTAAGACTTGGAATGCACTTTTGTCACACTTGTCGAGGAATCGCACCAATACCCGAAAGCATTCGGAAATAGTTAGGCCTACTATATTTTCCTGCCATTGATGTGGCTGTGGTGAACTTGGAACAGAACACAATGATTATTTTGTGCATATTGGCCACCATCTGGGAAGCAATAACACAGTTACTTGTATGTTTAAAGGCTGTGAATACCAAACCAATGTATACAGCCCTTTCAAGTCACACAAAAGTCGCAAGCATCGCATTTTTTGATAGGTTTTAAGGACGGTGTGGTGCAAGGAACCTGTGAAGCTGAAACTGCAGAGCTTGGTTTTTCAAACATTGACAAATTCTGTGATGACAGTCAGTCTGATGATGTTCATTTAGAGACGTTAAATCAGGGGTGTCCAAACGTTTTGCAAAGCGGGCCAGATTTGATAAAGTGAAGAGGGGGCCAGTAGATCCTTCTGATATTCTTTTTTTAAACCAAAAAAGTTACATGCAAATGTACACTATTATAAAACAATTTTCATTGTCACAATTCTCTTTATTTTTCAAATGGCAGTGTAACTAAATATAAGCCACTCGGCAGATGTGAACAACTCTAAAAACACAATTTTGCCTTTAATTCATATCTGGAGAGTCAGATAACATTGAACGCTAAACTGTATGGAATACCTTAAATTTCCATGAGTATGATAAATAACTTTGCCTCATGAACATTTTAAACAGGAGTTATATGTAATGCAAAGTTGTCTGTTATCATTAAAGTTTAAAACAAGTAATTTTTTCTCTTGAGTAATAGTTATAGTAATAGTAATAGTATAGTAATAATAGTCAGAGTAATAGTTTGTGTCACATCTACAAGTACACAATATAAACAGTTATAACCAAATCTTATTGAAGATGTTTAATAAAATGAAAAAAAGTGCCACAAGTCTGAGTGCATAAGTATGCTTTTGGCTTTTCACTGTTAATAGTGACAGATTCAAAACATTCAATTTCAGATTGATCAAGAAACCAATAACTTGCTGACACTAATGAGAAGGGTGATACTGAAATCTGGATTTCAGTAAAGAGGCCAGGGGTCCGTTTCAGAAAGCGGGATTTCAAAACTCGGAGTTCCAAGCTAATCTCAGGCTCTGAATTTTCAGCATCTGATAAATTTGGAGTTTTCAGTTTCAGAACATGCGCTAAGAGTTGGTTTAATCACCTCTGACTCAGAGTTACGCTCGTGCACGAAGATCTAAAAAGCCTTATCAATGGAACGCAGATAACCTGATTCACCATGGCAACAAGTGAAAGAAAACTTTGATCGTCACACTTCTCCCCGTTGGAGAAGGAAGATTTCATGACCACCAAAAATGTGCATATTTTCGTGGAAAAGAGTTATACTGCGGAAGTGGCAAAAGAGAGAGATCGTGTATCTGAAAATTACTGACTAAGTCCATGCGTGATCATTGTATATATATATATAAAGAAAAAAAAAGAAATGGTTGGTCTTGGTTGTTCATCTCATTCAACATTTCTATTCTATAGTGTGTTTAAGCCACAGGTGCAGCCCAAAAGACACAAAATGGACTCGGCAGTGAGCTAAGATGAAATATAAAAATACAGTTCCAACATGTCAGATATGATTTAAATACAAGCTATTGTGGTGTTTAGTCTGTCCTTTAAACAGCGTTCAGTCGCTTCATTTCACCTGAGAACTAGATTTAATTAATTAGAGAATCTCCTAAACAAAGAAAAAGCCAAATCTTTAGCCATTCATATTGTCTATCTGAAAGCCTATCAGATCAGTAAAGCATCTATCAAACACTTAAATGCCTGTTATACATGCATGTCTCCAAACTTGTGTTTTCTGAATATGCTTCATTTTTTTTTCTCGGTTATAGCAATAATAATCTAGCACCACCTAATGTTGGTTCACTAAATCCATCCATTGATCACAGACACAACGACACATTGGTTTTTCTTGTAGGAGTTCTATGTATTAAACTTATGCCTGCAATTCTGTGGAACACTTCCATCAGATGTCTGGGCTGTCTGGGACTTTTTAACACTACAAACGTGTTTCAAAATTGTTTGAGTGCAAGAGTAACATTTATGACAGCCCGACGGTTACCTCGGACACATGCTCACCGATATTGTATTTAAAAAAAGTCTGCAAAAAAATAGAAAATATATAAAATGAAGATAAAACGAACGCCACATAATACAAAGAATTTGCCCCGAGCTGAGAGCTTTTCCGCGATGTGAGGGCTGAGAATGCTGTTAAATGAACTATCGAGGGTGCAAATAAATCGGTAACGCTCACAGAAGTTCCTATCGGGGCTTAATCAAACGTCTAATCGGGGCGGATCTTCCTCTTCCGGCAGTCTGCAGCTTCAAGAGCAGCAAAAACTTGGGCTTAGTTGGAATAAACCTGCTCACGAGCAGGTTCGGTTCATGGAGTCTGTTACCCCGGTAACTGAGTCAGAATTACGCTGAACCTGCTTTCTGAAACCGAAAATCCATAGTTTTCCGGTAATCACAACACATTAAGTCAGGCTTTTCAATAATGCCGCTTTCTGAAACGGGCCCCAGGTCTGGTTTGAGGGAAGTAGTTGAGATGCGTAAAATGTCACATAAGTGGGAGTCACTTAGTTTTGACCTCAGTCGGTTCTTGTTTAAGTTCATAACGAGAGTGTCTGCTCACACAAATATGTGGAGCCGAATAAGCTCAGCATTTTCTTGGCAAATGTTCGCATTTCTGGAAACCTGCCTTTATCAAGCTCAATGAGCTCCAGCTGCAGCTGTGGAGGAGCATCATCAGGGTCCACGGATAAGGGAGAAGAGAAAAGCAACATGTCCTTTTCACTAACGGCAAAATCCCAAAAGCATTTGTTAAATTCCATAGAAAGAGACGCGATAACTGTTGCGTAACTCATCATTTGCGCACCGATGTTGTCCCTTGGGAAACTGTTGATCACCTCTTTTAAAGCTGGGAAGTGCACGGTGCAGGGCTATGTTTGGGACAAGTGTCTTATGAAAAGATGTTGCTTGGTTCCAAAGGACTTGATGTGAGCGTACAGCTGGCTCACCACTGTATCCTGTCCTTGCAGATTAACATTCAGTGCATTCAGATGCTTTGTTATGTCAACCATAAAAGCCAAATCTGCCATACCATACAGGATCGGATAGCTCTTCCATCGGTTGCCCCTTTTCACCCAAAAAACGTCCATTTTCCTCTCTGAGAGAGAAAAATCGCTGCAAAGCGATGGTGGCGTATTCAGCCTGAATGTCAAGCAAGAACTGCTGAAACTGTCAGTGGTGTAGAGCTATAGAGCGGATAGAATTAATTGCCTTTACCACTGGTTTCATAACATTAGCAATTTTGAGGTTTTTGGTGCAGAGAGCCTGCTGGTGAATTATACAGTGAAGTTTAATAGCGTTACCTCCTTCTTCGGTGACTTTATTGCAGATCAGTGTGGACAATCCACTTCGCTCACCAGCCATGGCAGGCGCACCATCGGTAATGATCCCAGAAACTTTACTCCATGGTAGTTTCAGTTCATTAACAGCTTCACAAACAGAAATGAAAAAATCCGTTCCTCTGGTTTGGCCTTTAAGTCTTTGGAAGTAAAGTAGCTCCTCTGTTACTTTCATGTTGTCATCAACTCCTCTTAAAATAAATCAAGAGCTGTGCAGTGATCGGATCGGTGCTTTCATCGCAGGCTAATGAGAAATAATCAAAAGCCACTCCCTTGTCCCCCAGTTGTCTCTTAACATCTGATGATATGTCCTCGATTCTCCATGCCACAGTGTTACGTGCCAGGCAAACATTCATAAATTCTTGCGTCTTCTCAGGGCAAACGTTCTCTACCACTCATGACACAGTCTTTGATAAATGTACCTTCAGAAACAGGTTTGCCATGTTTAGCTATTAACATGGCCACTTTGTAGCTTGCTTTGGTGATACTTTCCTTTGACTCACAGGCTCGCCTGAAGAATCGCTGTTGTTGTGCCAGAGCAGCTTGGAGTTGTTTCACTTTTTCAGCGCGGTCACTCCCTGTTAGCTTGTCGTATGTGTTAGCATGTGTGGCCCCAGGGACTGATGGAATGAAGCTTAGAGAGTAACCGGAGCCAGACAACGCCACCTCGGGAGTTTCACCCGAGGAAATAATTGAAAGTGCAACAAGGCACACAGGTTTAGTGTCACGTGGGAAGCATCAGACGGTGTTCCAACTCCAAAATTTATTTTAATATCAGATCTTAAGACTTAATCAAATACAATGACTAAAAAGAATTAACTATTCAGTGCTGAGGCTTTACCAAGGGGGAGCATCTGGGTAAGGTGGGACACCACTTCAAAATAAACACACAAATATATATATATATATATATA
>BJFM01000343.1:0-10857 GCA_016586285.1 Arothron firmamentum
ATTTATTTTAATTTTTTTTTTTTACATTTCTGGCTATATTTGTTTCTGTGGCCTTTAGCTTTCTGACCTAAGTCCATCTCCTAGTTTAGAACAACTTTATCTTCTGTACCAAGCTGCACAACTTTCCCTGGCTCATGTAACATTACATATTATATGCTGTCTATGTGTATGGATATGCTGTATGTTGGTCTGTGTCCATGCTAGTTGTGGCCATGGTTTTCAGTGAATACATTTAGACTGCCTAATCAAAAAAAAAAAAAAGTCACCCAAAGTATCGCATGCCATTTGGAACCACATCATATCACAACATTACCTCGGTCTTGTGTTTTTTTGTTTTGTTTTTTTAACATTGTTTGTGTAACTATGATCAATTTTACCATAAAGTAGTTTCTAGACTTTCTCTGCATCAGGATACATCAGGATGCATTAGGATCACTCATTTGTCGCAAGTTGAACACATCAATTACTCCTCACTAGAGGACTCTTATTGGAGCCAAAACCGGGTAGTGACTTTTTTAAGTCAAACTGTGTTTTTGTCTGTCTGTGTGTTTGTGATTGAATTTGTTTAGAATCCCAGTTCTTGTTGTTGTGCTTTTTTGGAATTTGTTGCCTTTATCCTATTCATCCATTGTACATTCCTAACGGGTCCTGCTAGCCATAAGACTAAAAGCATGTGCCCCAAGTACTTGAGCACAGTTTAAGGGGGTTAAGATGCTACCCATTTGCAGGAGAGCGGTTAAAGATGTATTCAATGTTACATCTTTCATGTATAAAGATGTATTCAATGTTACATCATCAGTTCAATGTCCCTGTCTGGTAAGAAAGACGTTGAAGAGTTCTTAATCTCATAATATGAGCATTTACCGGTATCAGTAAGTCAAAGACTGTTGCTTTTACCAATTGGATAAGAATTTTCTAGGTGCATGTTTTTAATTAACCTTGCTGGCCTGTGTGGCACATTGTGTTCCAGTAGATAGTCAATTAATATAAACATAAACATACATCCCATTCTCCTTCCTTACATTGCTGCCACTGTTTGCCTTCTTCATTTTTCCACCTTATATACCTTAAAATTTGTCTCATCTTTTCTGTCTGCCTCCTTCTCTTTTTGGCTTGTCCTCCTATTTTCAGCCCAGTGTAGCCACCTCCACCCTTACCTTGGTTTCCACACCGACAGCGGTGGTGGCTTCCCCTGCCTCTCCTCTGCCACTCCCTGTTGTGGTGGGGCCTACTATTGTTTCCTCTCTCCCTCCTCCTCCTCCTCCTCCTCCTCCTTCTCCTTCTCCTGTGCGCCCTACACCTCTGCCCCAGCCATTGGCCCCCACAGTGCCCATCATCAGTGTAGTCACCGCCCCACCTGATACTTCTATGGAAGCCCCTCCCCAGGTACTGGACAACCAAATTCAAATGGATGTCTTGTCCCCACCATCTGTGCTCACCAGTGTAGAAAAGCAAATAAAATTTTAGCTTTATTTGTGAGAGGGTTTCCCCACACTCTTCTTGCTTGTACTTGTTCACTTTTTCCATTATATTTCTTCCCCTGGTGATAGTGGTCATACCGGTTTTTGATGGGTTCTGTGTGTGTTTCAGTCTGCGTCTCAGGCATCCGAGCTGTCCCTGTCCCAGCTGCAGCCGCCTCAGGTTCTTTCATCTATTGAGAGGTAATAAATAGAAATACAATCCAATTCAAATGCAGAGATTAGAGTGCTGCTATTTTCCTGAAAACCGGAAGGAATATGAATTCTATATTCCTCATTTTCTGCGGCTCAGTGGGCACTCTGAGCTGTCAGGCCTGAGTGACGGCAACGAGGGCGGAGGAGGAGGCGGTCGTCACGAAGGCCGCTCGACAAAGCGACATCAGAGACGTTCTGTGCGAAGTCGGTCACGCCACGATAAGATCTCCAAGGCTAAACTCAATGTTCTCAATGTAAGAACACACCTGCACTATCATTTTAAAAGTAACGACAGAACCATATTAATCGCTCATTTATGTCACATATTCTAATTATGTCCTAATTAATTAATTATATTATATAATTAATTATATCTGTGTGAAGATCTCCAATCGAGGGGACAGGGTAGCAGAGTGTCAGCTTGAGACCCACAATAGGAAGATGGTGACCTTCAGGTTTGACCTTGATGGAGACAACCCTGAAGAGATTGCCCAAATCATGGTAAATCTACACTGTCAGTTGTTTGATATTGACAAATACTTAATTCCTCATTAACCATTTATTTTACCCTATCATATTCAATATATATATTGTAGAGCAAATGCTTATATAAACTACATATCACAGCTATAGAACATCCAATAACACTGATGACTTTTGCCCGTGACACTACCATAGGGAAAACAAACCGAGCATGTATCCACAAACACAAGCACAATTTACTCTGACATTTCCCTCTGTTTATGTCTGGATGTGTGCATCCAGGTTGAGAGTGAGTTTATCCTGGAGAGTGAGCGGGAGTCCTTCATCGAGCAGGTCCGAGAGGTGATAGAGAACGCCGATGAGAAGGGTCTGGAAAGAGATGTGGAAAAACAGGTGTGTACACCACTTTCTCCTCAGTCTTCTACTTTAAGTTGTGTTTATTTAGTTTTGTCTTTCAAAAGTTCATTATTTTTAATTAGTTTGTGTGCATATATTATCTTGCTTGTCTACAGATGGCAGGTGATATGGAACAGCAGATTCCTGTAATATCTGTCCCTATGCCAGGTAAAAACCCAACAGAATTAACAGTTAAATGCAGAGAGGCTTGGCATTAGAGTGACTGTAGGATGACAGTTTCTTTCAGGTCTACAGTGATTTTTCTGATCAACAGACATAAGAATGATCCATACATCTGCCCCTGAACAACTCTTTGATGTTATTTGCTAGTTTAATATAAGTTAATATGGTACCAAATGTAGCTTTCATCTGTTTCCAGACATCCCTCCCTGTCCAGCAGCACAAGTGGTTCATTCAGCAGGTCGGAGGTTCATCGTCAGTCCTGTGCCTGAAGCCAGACTCAAGGAACAAACATGTCCCACCTCCCCTCCTCCTGTTGTTCCTCCTCTTGCAGAAACAGGTCAGACGCATGTGTGCGCATGCATGCGAGTGTGTATGTGTGAGGATTGCGACATTTTGAAATTTTAAATTTAATTAAACAACAATAAAAAATAAATAAATAAATAAAACCTAACATACAACTTTTAAAAGAAAAACATAACAGAATATGGTGTACTTGGCTTCTCTCACACTTATTTGGTTAAACTGTAATGCATTTACAGAAATTTGCTCAAATGCTTTGTCTAAAGGCAAAAATGCTCATTGGCTTTTTTTAATTAATGCCATGGGACAATTTGTTGGAACTTTCAAGCTATCAACTAAATATTTTTGAACAGAAGCATTGTTTTTTAAAAAATGTGCATGTTATTTTACGCAAATAACGTTGTAAACTAACTCAATGGTTTAAATATTTTTCTCTAATTTTAAAATACTTGTTGCTTTTTTTTTTTTTTCTTCTTTCTTTTTTTTTTTTAGTTCTTCCAGTTTCAGCTCCTGTTCAGACTCCAGGCCATGGTTTGATAGCATCCCAATCTACTGGTGCCAAGACCTTACAACAAGCTTTCTTTGAGCTCAGACAGAACCAGAATCAGTTTGATTCTGGACCCAGCACAGCTCCTGCTTCCATCCACTCCACCCATCCTCCTCTGCAGCCTGCAGGAGCCTCTCACCCCTCAAAGTCCAGCACAGTCCCTTCCAATATCGATATGACTGTTGGACATGTCCCATCTACTTTGAACCAGGCTCAGGAGCAGGTTTTGGATTCCCCTTTACCCCCCTCTTCCACTTCATCTACCCATTCCTCTTCACCCGCTGTGTGTGTTAGCCCTCCTTGTAGCACCTCCCCTCATCCTGTGCTGAATCAGTCTTCTCTCCAGACCCAGGCTGGGGTACAGGCTGTGCCACAGCCACAGGCGCAAACACAAATTCAGCCTCAGACTTTCAACCAGCCTCAGCCATCGCTTTCTAGTGCCATTTCTACTTCACTACCTTCAGCTGCCCCACCTGCCAGCATTTCTTCAACAATGATCACATCCCCTCCTCCTAGCCAGCCTGCGTGTCTTCTGTCCTCTCCTCCTCCTCCTTCCACTCTCGTAGCCAGCGATGTCTCCTCCGATCATCCTGTCTCTTCCCTCGCGTCCTCCACACCTCCCTTTTCTTCTTCTGACATCCCCACTGCTGACATCCAAGGAACCCAGCTTGTTCCCTCTGCTCCCTCCCAAACCACACCCCCTTCATCCATCTCTCCCACTGTGGGCCTTCAACCAGTGACTACCAGTGTTCCTTTAGTCCAGCCAACATTGGTCCACTCGCAGCCACAGACAGCGGCTTTAGCTGGACAAATGCACAACCACTGTGGGGAATGTGACGCAAGGTGACTATTGTATCTATGGCTGCACACTACAGCCTTGAGAAAAAAGAAAAATATATATATATATATGACAGTGTATAAATTATGTTTTCGGGTCCTTATTTATTATTTAATAATGTTTATTATCTTACTTAGATGTGAGGTAACTTCTGAGCTACAAGGCAAACCTGATGATATCCAAGCTCTGGAGAAGAAGCTGCGGTCTCTCTTTATGGACCTTGGTGGAGGGGTTCCGCCCACACAAGGGGAGGTCTTAGCTACAGAACCAGCCTCTGCAGCCACAGCAGCAGGAACTTCATCCCCACTGGGCACCTGCTCTACTTCCAGCACCCCTGTCACCACACCTGGCTCCAGCCAATCAGCCAATCCTCTTCATCCCCCCTCCAGCCTGGCACTGGGGTCTCCCGCCCCCGTTCAGGGCCCTGGAACACCCATCTCCACCACAGCACAGATGGGTATGTAGATGAAAGTGTTCCTCTGTGTCTTCTGGAGGCTTTCACTAATGTTGCTAACTGACTTCCAGGTTCGACAGGCATTCCTCCCTCATCCTTTGGCCAGAACACTCCATCCAAAACCCCCTTATCCAGGGTGCCGGTGAGTGAGCCCTTTCAGCTATCTCAGACATTCTCGCATTATTTCATTTATTATTTATTCTACCAAAACTTTTCCTTCTCACTTTTCTTACAACTCATATAGCATATATAGTCAAGTTACCATTCTTTTAACTTTCTCTACTAATCTTTTCAAATCTTTTTTTCCTCATTGCCCACCACGCCACTGTCTCTTTCTCAACACTTATTTGTATCTGGGATTAGACCAGCTCTCCTTCTGCAGAACTCCTGCCATCTTTTCCTGGACCTTGTCTAATACAGGTGTTCTATTTTCATGTTATTTGCATAACCTACATTACTACAGGAAAATATTCTTGTATTGTGCTCATAAATCATGTTGAAGCTGTTGTTGATAATTAATGCCTCTGATGTGCAAAGAGACATTAAATTGTTCTCAGCTATTAAGCATAATTACTCTAATTCCACCTGGAGACCATGCCTCTGCTTTGACAGATGATAGTAAGGTCATTCGTAGGCAAGAAACATGGACGCAAACAGACAGACAGAGCTAGTAGGCTGAGGACAGTGTACTTCAAGACTGAGAATTCAGCCAGGTAACTTTTATTTCCAGACAGTTTTGCTGCGTCTGATAAAGCCGCCGTTTAAAAAATAGGACTCCCGCTTAACTGTTGAATGTAGAGATGTGAGTTGCCAACATTACTTTTCATCCTTTATGCAACACAGACTTGTCATGTAAGGTGTCCCCGCAGTAGTCAGAGCACAGAGTGCAAAAAGAGAGCTCTAATATAGAGCTTTAACACTAGTTTTTAAATTACACATTACTAGCAAACTCCACCAAAATATGTCTGCTTGTTGTTCCAGCTCAGCTGTTTTAATTTTTAACATGTGTCTTCTTATTTTGTGTAATTGCTTAAGTCCCAGCAGCCTCTAGAGGACCTTGATGCTCAGCTAAGAAGAGCCCTGAGCCCAGAGACTGTTCCTGTAAGTGTACATTCCAGGAAAAATATGTTTAGATGTTCTTTAAAATTAGACCTGCTTTGCCTCTGTGACACTGCTCAAAAGTAACCTGTTTTCCTTTTCTTATGCTAGGCCTCTCAGACCTCTCACAGTGGAATACCTTCAGTGGGACAAAGTATGTATGTCAGTGTAGAGGTTAGTCATACCTCTGTATTTGGGTCTGTCTAATATTTGTATTATATTATCTTTCAGTTCCTTTCTCTGTGGAGGAAGAAATGGCTCCATGTGTTCCAGGAATTAAATTGGGCAGATTTCAGGTAAACTGTCCTTCACATTACAATACATTTGCAGTTCCAAAGCATCACAAGCTTAGCCTCCTGTAGTTGTATGTACTGCTGAACAGCTTATCCGCTTATTAGAATTCTTTTAGAATGATAACTTTTTAATACTTTGCAGGGAAAAAAAGAGAGGTGAACAGTGCATGTACATTAGCACTATCTGCAGATGAAAGTGAAAATAATGGAGAAGAATATAGACAATATAAATG
Source organism: Arothron firmamentum (assembly GCA_016586285.1). Taxonomy (NCBI): domain Eukaryota; kingdom Metazoa; phylum Chordata; class Actinopteri; order Tetraodontiformes; family Tetraodontidae; genus Arothron; species Arothron firmamentum. The sequence goes on from BJFM01000343.1 coordinate 6,499, forward strand.
CCTGAACATTATCATGCCTCCATTAGAATCAATAAAGCAATAATCCCTTTTTGTACTAAATTGAGTCTTGTGTAATCAAGCCAGCAACCAGAAATAACCAACCAACAAACATATGAAGCATAATGTACTTGCTGGAGGTTGTAATGAAGGATAATAACTAAATAATGACGCTCTGTACTGTTTTTTGTTCTCTTTCTAGGTTTCCTTGGCCACTGAAGAGACTCCAGTTAAATTGCCAACCTGTACAGAATCTTCTTCTACCACTTCCTCTTCGTCTTCATCATCGTCATCCTCCTCCACGCTCTCCAGCCCAGAAAATACACTGCACAAGAGCTCGGCACCATCACTGAAAGTGAAAGGAGATCCAAGTGGCGATGTTGTTGATGGGCTCCCTCAAAGAACTCTGGGAGGCTCCCGCCAGCCATCTCCTATTACTTCACCCTGCCCTTCTCCTAAGTCAACCACAACAATCGGACGCTTCCAGGTATTTCCTCTTTAGTTCTTGTTCTACAGGACTTACAGAATGAGCTGTACTCCACATTTTGAACCTCAAGACATGTTTTTCAGCCTATTTGTTGTGTTTTATTTTAGGTCACCACCAATCCTGAGGCTCGTGTTGGTAGATTCTCAGTCAGTCGAGCACAGGAGCAGAGTCTTGACCCCAGCCAGACTGCTCTGCCTGCTGCCCCGGCTGCTACACCACCTAATGACCTGGGACATGCTCTGAGTCCCGACCCCACTCACAAAGCCTCACTGCCAAATCTGAACAACAACTCCTTCAATAATTCCTTTTTAAGCAGTGACAATGACTCTGAATTTGAGAATGAAGATTTCAAACGTGAAGTCAGCCTTCTTCGAGAAAAGCAAGTTACCTGCTGTTGTTGCTGTCCTTTTATTATTCTCATTGCTTTAAAAATCTAATTTACTGCCCACCTTTTTTTTCCTCTCTGTGCCCTAAGATGGAACTGTGTTCCTCATCTAGTGTTAATGATGGTTACATTTCTCCTTTCCGCTAAATGTCTCACTTGCCACTTTATCACCATCTTCCTCTTTCATTTTTCTTTCTCATTATCACCTTCCCTTTCTTTCTTTAGCTTGTTCCTCATATTCTTATTTTCTCTTCATAATTAGGCACATGAGAGAGATTCAAGCTCTCCACTCCCGCCAGAAGGAGGAAATAGAGAGCCTTTTTACCAAGCTTGGAAAAGTAAGCAACCTTGGTTACATTTGTTTAACACACTGTAAAGCTATACTGTATGCAATGAGGCAATGAGCAAACATCCGTCTCGTGGTCTTTGTGCAGGTCCCTCCAGCTGCAGTACTCCCTCCAGTTATAACCTTCACCGGCAGGAGGAGACGGCCTACCAAAAGCAAATCCTCAAAATCATCCAGAACCAGCTCCACACATGGCAGCAAGAGTCCGTTACAGCCAGGTAGGCCCGTGCCTGAACATGTATATGAATAGGAACTGAATTTTCACCAGATACGACCTCTAAATGTGACGTGAAAGCCATAGTTTTTGTCCACCATTCTTGTGGCTTCTCTGCTAGTGATGTCAGTTTCAGCAGTAAATTCAGATGAGGAAGTTCAGTAACACTCATTGTATTCTTGTGGTTCACCACACAATGACATGGTCTAAAACATCTTACACACTTCTGTTTATGCATCCATGTGCACATCCATGTGTGTTTATCTGCTTGGCTAATGTGGGTATCTGTTGGCGCAGACGCAGAGCTTGAACATTTCTGACTGCTTTCCCTGTCTGTTTCTCCCTGTGCCATTGTGTGTGTGTGTGTGTGTGTGTGTGTGTGTGTGTGTGTGTGTGTGTGTGTGTGTGTGTGTGTGTGTGTGTGCGTGCGTGCGTGCGTGCGTGCGTGCGTGCGTGCGTGCGTGTGTGTGTTGGGGGGTGATGATGTAAATGTGTGTCTCATCTGGTCGTTATATTTGTGCATGTTTGTGTGTCTCTGTGCTGTCTTTTCTGCACTGTCCTGTCCTCGCCTTGTACCGTCTCCAGGAAGCACTTTATCCGCCCAGAGCGTACCCACCATGTACCCCGGACAGCTGGCTCTTTTAGCCCCTGGAGGATTAGCCGATTCATGCAGCAACACTCTGCTCCAGCCGCTCAAACCCTGTCCCTCCAGCAATAATCTGTGCTCGGCCTATACCAGCGAGGGGGCGCTCTCTGTACCCAGCTTATGTGCTCCCACCCCAGGTAGGCATGTGGCAGAGAAATGCATTCTGCATCACAAATTGCGTGCTTCCGTACAAACACCAATGCATGCCTTTTGGTCCTTAACCCTTTCGAACGAGACACCCCAGACACCTTGTTTCTGTCTTTCTCCATCAGTATCTGTCTCTCTCTCTGTAAACTTTGTGATTGCTAACTGTTACACTCTTCCTGTGTATTCCTTCACTTGTATCTCTTTCCTCCCTTCTCATCTCTGCCCTTTTTCTTATTTATGATTTTTCTGTCACTTATCTTTCTGTTCACTTCTTCTATCTTCACCTCCCCCTTTACTGCACTTTCCTCATCTCCTCTACCCTCCCTCCTCCCTCTCTTCAGGCTGTGTAAAGTTCAGCTGGGGTTCGGAGCGTTTGGCCTTCAAGCCTGGCAGCAGGAGGACGCGCTTTCTGAGTACGCCCTGCTTGGCTCTTTGTGTGTAACGCTTTATTATTTTGCTCTTCTTTTTACCTGTTGTCCTTACTTATGCTGTACTTTTCTTTTACTCCGATCTAAGTCAAGTCATGGTCAGCCTGTCCTTCTGTGGGTTTCCTACTTTGATGGGGGAAGACCCTCTGGTTCTGATATTGCCCATGACAGAAAACCCCCAAAATCTGCTATTGACGATTAATAGGAAAGATTTATTCAAAACTTTCAGACACAAGAGAAAATTCAGCAGCCCTTGTCTCCCAAAACAACATCAGCAATGGTTTGATGAAAACCAGCCTGGTTTCAGCCCGGGTTGGCTTGGTTGTACTGTTATCATATTTTCTACTGTGACCTCTAAGATCACATCACAGCAAGAAGAGAAACTTGAAATTCACAAATTACCATTTTAAAACTTAAGTATTTGCTAACAAAGAAAACTAATATGCTGAGAAAATATCTTCATTTTACCTGTCCTGTGCAACAAATATAATGCTTGTTAGTGTCTCAGCTACCATTTCACATTTATCACAGAGAAACGACAAGCTGAGATCTAATCACTTCCATGTTTGTTTAAATAATATCAACTTTAGATTAGAAACTCTGCAACATATGTAGAAGTAGCATTGTTAAATTCTTTGTATACTTGATGAAAGACCTTCTGCAGCTCAAGCCCCTTCTCTCCCTTTCTTATTTATGTCCCTTATTCTGTTTCCTTATCCCCAACAGTCTTCACCTGTTCCTTTATCACTGCACTGCCAGGAGGGGAGAGAAACAGATCTGGCTCTTGGCTTTGTTTTTGTCTTGTTTTTTTAAATAAAAGGAGACAGGTGATGTGATGCTGACAGTGGTTTGTTCTTTAATTTTCACTGCAGATAGTGGGTCTGGAAGGTTAGGTTCACATTTGGACCCAGTTCTGGGGTGGCTTGTGAGCTGCAGCGGGGACTCAGAACTAGCGGTTGGTTACCCAAAATCATCTTTAAGAGGCAATCCAAGACAGAGGCAGATACATTTGTCTTTAAAAAACCTTTGCTGCCCTTACAGTATTGCTGGTGCTTGCAGCTTCACAAGGTTGATTTTGTCAGAGCATTAATTGCTGAAATACAGACTGCTGACAATTATTTATAATAAAACTCATATGAGTTTTTAACTCCACATGTACCTTTACTAAAATAGCTCTCTGTCAATGATTGATCTCAGTGTTGAGATGTTATTGGGCAACGCAACCCCAGTGTGCTGATGTAAGATGCATTGTTTGTTAGGTATTGTGGTTGGGGATTAACTCTGACTCTCTCCCAATCCTCCAATTGTCTTCCGGCATCACAGGGAAGATGGTGAAAAAAGTCTGCCCCTGCAACCAGCTCTGTAGTAACTATCTCTCTTTTTGGACTTTCTTCCCTCCATCCTGCCGTCTTCCATCCTCTCTCACGCTTTCTCCTGTTCTCTGACGCCCTCTAGAGTTCAATTCTGATATCGCTGCCGTTTTCGCGACCAGTTCAATTCAGTAATTTCAGCTTGTGTGTTTGCATTCCACATTGTTGATATTCACAGATTGTAAGGGACTGAAATGACTGACTTGACCTGCAGACAGATTCAAACTGCCAGTGCATGCATCTGCAAGCGCTCTCTCTCTCTCTCTCTCTCTCTCTCTCTCTCTCTCTCTCTCTCTCTCTCTTTGTCTGTCTCTCTCTCTCACACACACACAGACACAC
>BJFM01000343.1:20737-78535 GCA_016586285.1 Arothron firmamentum
ACACACACACACACACACACACACACACACACACTTCCTCCCGGGCTCAGTGAGTCGCGTATTTGGAGCTTGACGGCGGCTCCGCGCCGTTACGCGCAGTTGATGCTGCGCTCAGGAGCCGGACCGCGATTTCAAGACCCCAAAGCCGAATAAAGCTGCACTCAGAAGGAGCAAAGAAGACTGAGCAAAGTGGACAAGTGAGTAGAACCCTTCAGGAAGCAACTGCGCTCCCGTAATCTTTTCAATTAAAGACGCTGATGTAAATTATTAACCGCAGTCAAAGCGTGATTCTGTTTTACCATAGAAATACTTTAGACAATGAAAATCAACCAGAAGTGCTTTTTATGCACTAGTTGTGTAAAAGTAAAGAGGTGAAAAGGGCGTGTTTTTCTTTTTCTTTTTCTTTTTTATTCCGTCAGCCGTGGGTAAACCCGCAGCAAGACTCGCTTTATTGCGCTCGTGTTTGCAGGGTGGTAATTTCCGTGCACGTCTCCAGAACCGCGCTACTTGTTGTGGTTGCGTGATCCACCGAGATCGATCAGAGGTGTTAATATTTAGTCGAAGTTTGGTTATTTTCAGAAGAAGATGAGGACGGTTCATACTCAAGAGCCGGTGAGAACTTTGAAAGCGTGGGAGTTGTTCGTGAGCATCTGCCCACGGACTGAATGACAAACGCTGCCCGGCTCCCACAGCAGCCCTTCATGGCGTCAACTTTCTCTCAGGCAGACCAGATTAGATCCAGGGGGGATCCACAGGCTGGAGTGGCCCTAAATGTAAACTGTGTGTGTGTGTGTGTGTGTGTGTGTGTGTGTGTGTGTGTGTGTGTGTGTGTGTGTGTGTGTGTGTGTGTGTAAATGTGAGGGCATTTCAGCACACGGTGAGATCGAGCTTCTGTCTCAACAGCTTCATTGAAATACTGTGTAATTGTGAGTTATCTGTTGGAGATGAATGAAGCGTCTCTCTGCCTCCTGAAGCCACCAGACCTGCAGCCGTTGAAGCCATGAAATGATTTCCTGCTCCTTCAGACCTTCATTTCTCCTGGAAAAGTGTCTCGATACTAAAACTCTGCCCCCGTTGTGCCTGTCAGATGCCGGTTCGGTGCTGGTGCTGGTGCTGGTGCTGGTGTGTGCGGGCGGCTCGCTAGCTGTCCCGCCTTCCGAGGCCAACATGGAGCGAGAGGGATCCTTCAGGTATGAGGAGGCTTGATGTTTCCTTGGTGTCCCTCCTCTGTTCCGGTTCTCGCTCCCTCCCTGTTTTGCCTTTAACCCGTTCCTTTTGGGACATGCAAGGACAAATGGAAACGTGGAAAACGAAGCGCACGTACGGTCACACACACATTCCAGAGTGACCTCATTCATTCATCCATCCAGTCATGCAAACATGCCCCTCGTCCTCTTTTGTTTGGTCGTTAGGCTGCAGCGTTTTTCTCTCTCAGCTCTTCCTGTTGTTTCTGAGCCAGAACTGCAAAGTGTCAACCTGCGGGGACACACCAGCATCCTGCGATTTACACCAACAGCACACATGCTTGGATGCACCAGGGACACGCTGGCCTCCTGCTGTGGGTCTGTCCTTCTATATGCCCCATGTTGAGCACCAAGTTCGGCTTTTGCTAGCAAAGTGAGGACGTTTTTGGCTGGTCCGCCAGTTTCAGAGGACTGTTTCAGAGTTAAGGTTGGGTTTTGTCAGAATTGGGATCAGGTTAAGGTCAGGTGTGGACTGGGATCCAGTTTGACCTGTAATACACACACACACACACACACACACACACAATCGTGCACACACATTTCCTTCTTCACACACTTCTACCTATGTGGCGAGTCCCAATAGCGTAACTGTCAGTAAAAATGCTTCGCTGTTGAGTAAATGTTTTGTGCCCGTATTGTTTTTATTTAATTTATTTAGTCAGTCCACAAAAACAAAGACCACCTATAATTCTGGAGGCCAGCAGTGTGACTAACGGCATGAATGCATCTTTGATCAGCCCCGGGCCCCACACAGACAGAGAGAAAGAGAGAGGGAGGAAGTTAAATATGTGCCACCTTTAAATCCTTCCTGTCCCTCCTGGCAGCACCAAAACCTCAAAAGAGTTCCTTTGTTCACCGGGCACAAAAGCTCACGGGGTCACATGATCTCAGACTGGCAAAGAGACAAAGATGGACGAGTGGAGAGAAGGGAAGAATGGGAGAAAATGTCAGAATTAGGGAGAAGAATAGAAAGAGTGAGTTAGAGGTTTGCCTCCCACACCGTTATTCTTTCTTCCCTGCACCTGTTCCCACACTCATGGGGCAGGAACCTGTTGTTGGAGATGTTTAGGTGGTGGCGTATATGATGTGGGTTGTTATGGTTACGGAATGTAGCTTGTGGATATAATTTAAAATAGCTGCGAAAAACTCAGACTGAAAAGTTTTCTGAGAATTTCTTCGTTATGGTAGAATTTCTACGGAATTTTAGGAGAGGCTGTGTTATTTCTCCGCCGTTCTTCTGGTCTTTCAGGAGTCTCCACAGCAGGTTCAGGCTGGGCAGCAGCTCGTTCTCCAGTCAGACCGACCTCTCGCAGGGAAGGAGCGCAGGAGGAGATAAGGGAGGAATAACCGGGGGACTGACAGATGAGTGCAGCAAGGACAAAGGGAGCCAGCAGAGGAGGGCCGGGGCCAACGCCACCTGGAACAGGTGAGATCTCCCCAACCTGCCTCAGCTCAGACAACCTTCTCCTGAATAGGAAAATATAAAAACAGCTCACCAATCTGCATCTTTACAGATGCACACACACACACACACACACACACACACACACACGTGGGTTTTTCTTTGCAGTGCCATTATTGCTGCTGTGAGTGCGCCCCTGCTTTTGCACACAATCATCCACTCTCGCCTCCCTCAGGGTCCATCACAGTATCTTTTTATCAGCGTCCATCCCACACTTCTCTTTTTTATCTCGTTCTGCTTCGTAGATCCTTTTCTTCTCTCCTTGCCTCTCTTTTTTATCTGGTTATTTTATTCAACCTTTACATTAGACGGCAGAAAAGCAAGATGCTCAATGGCGACAACGCATCGTTTTTTAGCAAAGAATTATTGAAACCTGGTACGATCTTCAGCATCTCTGAATGAAGGAACGACTAATGCTCTAATTTTTGTGTTTTTCGATCCGCAGCATCCACAATGCCGTCATATCAGTTTTCCAAAGGAAGGAACTGGGAGAAAACGACCTCTACACTCTGAATGAAGGCGTCAGGTCAGCTGAACCTGAGCTTTTATTTTGCTCATGCTAAGTGTTGTTTATAGGCTGGGTGGAAACTTTCTCACCTTTTTCTTCCTGTGGTGTGAGATTTAGAGAGACAGATGTCTTTTTTTTTTGATTCAGCATTTTCTACACTAGATCTCATTTCCTGAGTTAGCTGCTGTTCAAACACCACAGTCCTTGTTTGCAGGAGAGCAAATGAACTGTGGTTTATTACTGTGTGTGTTTGTGTGTGTGTGTGTGTGTGTGTGTGTGTGTGTGTGTGTGTGTGTGTGTGTGTGTGTGTGTCCCAGGCAGCTACTAAAGACCGAGTTAGGCTCCTTCTTCACTGAATACCTTCAGAACCAGCTGCTCACTAAAGGGATGGTCATATTGAGGGACAAAATCCGCTTCTATGAAGGTACTTGACCATGAAAAACACACGAGTGCACGTTCATTCCTGTGCGCCACCACAGGAGCTCTCCGATCTATTGATCTATTGATCTATTCTATGCGCTGGAATTAAGCGTGGTGCCCCAAACTGATCAGAAGCTATTTTCGCTGTTTAGTAGCAGGTTTACAAGCCGACCAGAACAATGGAAAAGTAGGGAGCTAAGAACTGAACCCTGAGATACAAGATTAAAGAGGAGCGCAGAAGTGTTTCCCCAGTTCTGTTCAGTTTTGGATCTTCTGTTGTTGTGAAAAACAGACCATTTCCCTGATAGGCACATGTTTACATTTTAACTATGTTAACCAAGAGTTGGCGGAAGTGTTTATATGGATGCATAGTTTCATGTCTGACAGGGAAGCGTAATAATTGACTAAATTCCAGATGCAAAGTTAACCTTTGATCCGCTGTTTGAACCAACAGCTCTTGGCAGGAAGCTTTCCTCCTGCAGGAGCCTAACATGAAGTGAGAGTGAGAACAGGTTGCTGAGGACCTGAAATCAGTGTTGTGGTGACTGGGTTGCCTCATGTTTACGGACACACACATGCAGGGTGTTGCCACTCTGTCTCCATTACAACACATGAAGGTTGCAGTTCCTTCAGATGTGTACCTGTCGTCTCCGGAGGGTCTTTTCCTCCAAATCTGCACCTTGAGATGCAGTTGCTCAGGATCACTTTTTATGAACATTTCACCCGTCCTCTGGTATGATCCTTTAAACTTTTGACTGCAATAATCATGTAAAATTGCTTTAAAATCCCTAAAGTGCTCGTTTAAAAACAAAAACAAAAACAAAAACCTAATTTTTTTAGCTCAGAGATGATTTCTGTTTGCCTGCTCAGGTCAGAAACTCCTGGACTCTTTGGCAAAAACGTGGGACTTCTTCTTCTGCGATGTTCTGACCATGCTGCAGGCCATCTTCTATCCTGTACAGGTACACACACTCACACACCCCCAGCTGCCCTTATCGGTCTTCAGAAAGCCTCATGGATACGTGTGCGCGTGCGTTCTCAGGGAAAGGAGCCATCCGTGCGACAGCTGGCGCTGCTCCACTTCAGGAACATCATCACGCTCAACCTGAAACTGGACGAGGCTCTGTCTCGTCCCCGAGCCAGAGTTCCTCCTTCCATCATACAGATGCTGCTCATACTACAGGTGCACACACACACACACACACACACACACAGAAGAGGGTAAATAACAACAGATGGGGAAGATGAGCACAGGGAGGCTAATGTTTTTGTTGTTGTGGTGGGATCTCACAGGAAGTGATCTCCGCACGAACACAGACGGCTGTAATCTTCCCATGACCACTCGGCGCCCTTTGCACCCTGACTGTGTCTCGTAGCTGCTGTCAGCGTCCTTTTTTTGTGAATTCCCCATCATGAAAATGGCCTTTTTATTCTTATAATATCTAGAAATATAGATTTTTATAATATATATTCTTATTTAATCTAATAACATGATGCTTGTCTTTTATCTCACTTTAAAGTCAGCCATTAATAGGTTAGAGGTAAAATGTGGGCCCGAGTGAGACCACAAGGAGATGAAGTTTAGGTCTGCTCCTGCGCGAATGTCTCGCTTTGACCTGAATCTGCTGCTTCCAGACAGAGAAAGGGCAACGTAGGGGAGGAAAGGAGAGCAGGACAGGATACATTCACGTCCCTGGTTTATCCGTTGTGCTCTGATATGTCCTGCAGAGTCATTTTAATCGCTGTTTTTTTTTTTGTTTGGCTGCCCTTAGTATAAGAAATGATTGAAAAGCAGCCCAGGCTGTGGGGCGAGGTAAAGTTCCAGCGGCTTTTTTTTCACTTCACTTCTCGTTTCAGCTGTTTGCAATTTCCCTTTTTTTTGCTCGGTAACGCCGCTTCACTGAAATCCGGACCATTTATGTGGTTTGGAGTCGGGTCTGGGCACACATGCCTCACATCCTCCCGCATTAAAAAAACTCCCACTTTTTACAGCACGTAGGTAAATGATTGTTTTAAATGCTCTCACATGGTCCAAAGTATCACAGGGTTTAGAGGGCTAAAAAAGCATAATATTGACATTTATACCCTTTTTATGGGTACAGATCACATCAGGATGCAATCTCCTCTCTGAAATGCACCCCTCAGGTTTTTGAATACATGAGACTCAGCTGTTTTATTTCCTTTCAATCAGCGTTTCCTCTTAAATAAACCATTTTTTCGTGTGTTTTAGGGAGTGCATGAATCTAAGGGTGTCACAGACGACTACCTCCGTCTGGAGTCGCTCATACAGAAGGTGGTCTCTCCCTACCTCGGGACTCATGGCTTATATTCCAGAGACGGATCCTCCAATTTGCACTGCTCCTCCTGCCTGTTAGGTATTATAGAAGTCAATGTACTCTTTTGCACTCTTGGGTTTTAATCTTCCTTTATTTCTGTTTTCTTTCCAGAACAGCATCTGTTGAATTCTCAGATCTCCAAAGCCAGGGATGACACCGTCAACAAGAACGCAGTGGTGCGATCCAAGAGCTACAACGTCCCCATGCTGACCCCCGTGGTCGAGTATGACGCCGACGCCGGCGCGGGAGGTGGAACGAGCTGCGTCAGGCGACACTCCGTCTCCGAGATGACGTCCTGCCTGGAGGAGGGTGGCTCAGTGGTCGAATCCACGACCAGTGCGGCTGAAAGCGGCAGCACATCCAGCCTGGTCAAACGCTCTCCGGCGTCCACGACCTCTGCAGGATGCACAGGTGGGTGGAAGAAGCTTTCCTGGGTCCGGCGAGACACACGGATGTATTTTAAATGTAGTTCTCATGACTTAAACGTGATCAAAATGGTTGAAACCTTTTTCATATCAGCAGTGGAAGAGTGGATTTGAAGTGTTTAACATCCTCTTAATTTTGTTTACTCAGACACTGTGACCTCCATCCAGGACCTCCAGCCAAGTCAAAAATGTCCCCATCCTGTCCAGTCACAGCATCCGTCCCCCTGCATCCTCCCAGAGCCCTCCCCAGGTGAGGACACGCACTGCACGGGCTCACTGGTGTCCAGCTGCTCGGCGTCCTCCAGGGTGCTGAACCGGGGCCTGAGCTCCGGCACCAGTCCTCCGTCCAGTCTGGATAATGTGACGGACCATGTCCTGGAGTCTTTGGACTCTGAGTCAGAGCACAACGGCATCTTTCTGAACTTCTCCAGCCACTGCTCCAGTGGCTCCATGCACAGCTGAGCTTGCTGTGATACACCAGAACGCTCCACACCATCAGGGATTCGTTTAGATGGAGTTCTTTTTATAAACTGTAGTCTCAGATCAACCGGTAAGAATGTAAATTTTTTTAAATGAGTGGAAATGTCATCTAGAAATGAGTGGAAATGGACATCTAGAAATCCATCAATCACATGACCTCATGAATGAAAATTTTCTCCCACATGATCCTGTCAATGTCAAAATCAAACTTTCAGTGAAACAAATGCTCTCAATTTGAGCATCGATTCTTCTTTAGTTGGTGTGTTTTTTGTGTTGTTGTTTTTTTCAATGAATAGTTTTAAAATATTTTATTTGTCCACACTGGGGTTGCATTTCACTTTTTAAGACACTGTTTATGTTGAGCCATTTACAAAACTTGGGACCTCTTCCTCTCACTTCCTGTCAGACGACAATCGTCACATTTGCGTCACAACAGAGGATGTGTGACTCATTTTGTGCATGAAAATGAGTCAGTCTCCATCAAAATGAACCGAGAAATCGATATTTTGGACTGGAAAATAAGTATTGAGTAGTAGATGTTTGTTTAAATGTTTTCATGTGTGTTCTGCAAAATTGGCTTATTTTTCATTTATTTTATTTCATCTTTTGCCGATTGTGGGAACATTTTTCTCGAAATCCATATTTTAAAAGTGTAAGATGAAATAACATTCGGATACTGCCACCTAGTGGGGCTTTGTCGACAATGCAAGCAGAAGTTTATGGCGGTCAATCGGAGAACAGGAGGAATGAGCAGTGAGACCGTCCTCCTGAAAAAATGTTTGGACCGCGGAGATTGCTTTTGCTGCTGGGTCCACACAGCACTCCTGATCAGGTTGGGGTGGATCATGTTTTACTCAACAGTTTTTAAAAATGATGTCGTTTCTCGTCATAGAAACTTTTCCCGAACTTCCCTGAATTCAAGAACAATTTAAGTCTGTGGTACAACAAAAAATAAAATCCTTAAATAAAATTCTGTGATTAAGATAAATTTTATGAAAATAGCACAATGAGGCAAAAAAAGTGTTTGTAATTGGACGAACTTTACCCAAAGGTAACCCTAAAATAGTCTGTAGGCGTCCTTTACTGCCGTCTGCTGGCCAATTGGATAAATGACACGACAGATGAACAAAGTCGATCTTAACTATACGTATGTGTGAGGTTCTTCGACATCACAATACAAGTAGAACCAAAAAAATAAATTTACATCACATTTTTGCATCGCTCTCTCGGCAAGTTACACCTGAGATAACCTGTGATTCTTACTTTATATATTTGGGGAATTTGTTTTGATTAATTAAACTAAAGTTGAAAATAATCATTGACAGAAAAGGGTTTTCTTATAAACTGATCTGAACGCGTCGTTATAGCCTGCAGCCACTAGATGGCACCCCAACTCTTCCCAAATTATCTGATTGCTTATGACAAAAAAAAAGCTCAACAAGACTGATGCAGATAAACAATATGAAAGAAATATGAGCAGAATATTCGTACCATACTTTAGGTGTTTAAAATTGGGGGTGGGGGGGGCTGACAAAAGAAAAGAAAAAATACTTTGTGCACCGGTATATACAGTATCCGGTTCAATGAATTTACTTTGAGATTGGCCCCAAAATGCTTTAATCTGGGGGCCCAAAGCCTTGGGAAACTGTATCCAGCAAAACTATTTATACCTCAGCTGTCTGGCCAACTGGCGCCCTGGGAACTGGGACACACTCTCTCTCTTCCACTGTGTGCATGACTGTGGTCAGTGACTACTTGGACAATGTGTAATTAGTTGCAAGACAAAGTACACAAAATGCACAGATATGTATGTCTTTCATCAAATAGGAAAGTCAACTTGCTTTAAATCCAACCCGCGGGGTAAAAACTCTGCTCTTCATAATTTGGTGTACCCGTTTTGACTAGCCTTCCTAGATAGATTTATCCATGCTTTTAATGCAGCCTATGGTATCTTAATGCATTGTTAGTATTATTAAAAAGGTCATCTTTTGTTTTATTTAATGTCCCAAAACGAAAACAATAGCGATGAAACAAATGACTAACCTTTAAAATTTAAGGAAATTGCAGCCATTAAATGTAGTTAACTTTAAGGCATTTTATATTAACCCTTAAAGGCAGTTGGAAAAGACATTTTTGACGTTTGCCAGAAACATATTGAATAGAATATGTTTAAATAGAATTTTTACAAAATTACAGGATGCAGAATGAACAATCTGATGTGTTTGAAAGGGGAGAGCGTTTTCTCTGAAAACAGGAACGTGGGTGACGTGAGCGCGCACCCCGCCGGTCGTGCGTCATGACGTCATGAGAGCGCCCGAGAACTCGGGGAACCCACCAGTGGCGTAGCTGTCGGAGGCTGGAAGGAGGGAAAGAGCCGGAGGAGGCAGACCGTCGGCACGGAGACCGACAAAAAACGGGAAGGCAACCCTGTAACGGAGCGCTTTAATCCGGTTACGCAACGTAGCGTCACTTTAGACGTCGGCAGGAGAAGTGGAGAGGGTATTTGGGTGGCCTTTTCTAAGCTTATTGAACAACCGAGGTCCGGCAACGTAAACAGCCACGGTGAGTGTTGAAAGTTAGCTGGCAGTCATAGGTGCGTGCGTGTACGTTCGTATGTATAATCACAGGGGTTTACGCGTTTTACACATATGTGTGACACTTCAGTTCCACTCTCACACGTTTGTGTTTGTGTGACAAGGAACTAGAGGAGCACCTGAAATCTAAATGTGACGAGTTTTGGTCCAGGTGCGTTGAAACGACACCATCATTTAGGTAGCAGTTTAAGCCCCCCCCCAGTCACGGGTTAATGACAACGTGTCGCTCTTCTCTACCTGTAAATGCGATTATCAGATTGTCCGCTGCAGAAATGATGGTGACAGGATTCTCTTAAACCTATTCCACAGTGTAATTTTGTACCTGTATCTGTCGGGGTGCTGTAATATTTCGTTCATACGGTTCTTTAACTTCGTGGTTGACGCTTCTCTCTGTTCTCATTCAGGTCAAATACTTTAATATGCATTTTGAGATGTAGGCTCCACGCAAGGGGCTGTTAACGGCCTTTTCTTTCCACTTGACAGATTGCATGCTACTAACAACATTTTCCAGGCCGAATGCTTGACAGCAGAACAAAAATCTGACGTTATTTTGTTAAAGGAGCAGAGATAAAATTCCCAGTGTGTGTTGAGTTAGAGAAGGAGAGATGGGTGGGATGAAGAAGGGGACATTGTTTTCCTCAGTTTTTCACCTCAGCACATGGATATGCCTCTGCACCGCTCCGGGCAGCTTGGCTGAACACTTCGTTCTAAACTCTGTTGTGCTTTTCTCTGGCTGTTGACCTGGTTTATCTTCAAAAAAAATATATCTTTAGATATCTGCATATCATCTATTTATATCTGTGGCCTTTTGATCCTTGGATGAACGTATGTGTTCTGTGTGTCATCATATGTAATTCAAATTTAACTGCGCTTACTTTTGTAGGATTTTTCTAGGCTATATCACTTATTCACTTTCCCTCACTTTTATGTAACTTGGCAAATTATTTGTACGTACATTCCTTCTCACAGGACAAGCCTGTGGGTGTTTAATCTCACTTTCATTTCCATTAGCAACACGGCCCAGAATTACTTTTGTGCTTGGCTGACTTTGTGTTACTTATGAAGTCCCAACAACACAACTTTATACAGTATCTGTTATATAGGCAGCAGTCAATATGTGTGTTTAATAATATCAGTGAACCTTTAGTGTGTTAATGTGTGTATGTACATGGATATGTGTCTGAGTCAGTGTTTGCACTGTTTGTTTGCCCAGCCGGCATCTCGGATTAATTTCCTGTGCCACACAATAGACTGGAGCTGATGCTATCTCACTCCTATCTGTGCTTTCCAGTTTCTGAATTGTGTTATATGTCTTATCACTGGGAGGACTGGTTACAGCGATGTTACAAATAGCACAGTGACCATGCAACACGTATATACATCACCTACTTGTATTTTCCCTGTATGGTCACTTAAATATTGAGTTAATTTAAAGGCTGAATTCCTGCAAACAAAATGTTGACCAAAGAGTCTGCTGTAGAAATTGCCTTTGATTTGTCTCACTTCAAATAATAACCCATAATTCAGCACCACCTGATGTTTTAATCTATCCTCACTGTCTTGCCCAGACATGCAAAACAATATCTTTTGTCTGTGGAGCTGCACCGAACCGCTAATGACCTGTTGTTACTCAAAACCACAAGGTGCATGATTTATACACTGTGCAGTGAAGCTACATGAGGCCTAGTATGACCCAATACAAAAAGAGAATAAGTAGTAATATATTTATATTTTAATAAATCCTATATCCAGGATCTTAAGGAAAGTTATACTGATCACAGTTTGTGACAAATGTGAGCTAGAAGTTAAGACAGCTTCAGAGGTCTCGAGTTAAAAGGAGATAAAACAGGTAAGAGCAGAGAAATGTTTTACACTGCAAGATCCTGAACATAAAATACGTATAATATATGTATAATGTATGTATTCTGATGCATTTTGATATTTTCCTTTTTCACTCGAGCCATTCTCTTCAAATATAACTAGAAGAATGTGTCATGTTTCCCAATCCAGAACGAGCACCCTATTTTCCATTCAGCATGGCTGCCTGGTTGACTTTCAGTGAGTAGTCAACCAGGCAGCCGTGTGCCGTGTAACCCCAGACAGCACGAAAGAGCCCTTTCTGGCCAAATCATGTCACCACAGGCCTGGCAGGAATATGGAGTAAGGGAGAATGATCACATTCAGCATCCACATGATGCTTTCTTTTTCCAACTTTTCTAAAATCTCACTCCTGCGCTGGAAAACGGGCTAAGGATAGGTTAAGAATTGGCTCTGTGTGTGTGTGTCTGTGTGTGTCTGTGTGTGTGTGTGTGTGTGTGTGTGTGTGTGTGTGTGTGTGTGTGTGTGTGTGTGTGTGTGTGTGTGTGTGTGTGTGTGTGTGTGTGTGTGTGTGTGTTGCTTAGAGCAGTGTGACAGATGTAGAGTTGTCACATAAATAGAACGTGGCCAAACACCTTTGGGAATGTTGACGGATTAACAGAGAGATGGAGGAAGTGAAAGCATCATGGAGGCGAGCGTGATGAGGAGGGAAATTAGGGATTAGCTTTCATAATCAGGCTTCCTGCTCTGTTGTATTACCAAATTAACAGTAGCCCAGTGACATTTTTATTATTGTAGGTGGCTTTAAAATAAAGCAGTGGCGCCTTTTTGTAGAACGTAACATATTATGGTTTTTTGTGATGTTATTATGTCCAGGACAACGTTGAGTGTAGAGCAAAAACATAGAGAATAGTTGTTAGTAAGAGAGCAGAGGGGTAGAGGATGAAACGCAGGGCGTTGTGTGTACTGGTGTTTCCTGTGGAGTGTTTTGTGGACAAAAAGGAGGTTATTTTTGTTCTTAGGTTCACCTTTCAGGATCTGCTCAAGTATCTATTGTACTTTGAGGATATTTATTTAGATCTCTCCAATACAGCAAATGATTAAAGGCAGCTAAGAAAATCAAACACGGTGCCACAGTCTGTTGTTTCATCAGCCTCATGACTCCAGCATGGTGCCTGTTTTTGTTTCTCTCAGAGGTTTTCTTTGAAATAAATTTTCCACAGTGCCAAGTTCACATAAAATCCCAATCTTGAGGTTAATATTGTTTTCAATGGCTCTCTGTTTGGTTTGTTGTCTCTCTTACCTTCATCCTTCTCAGAGTCCCAAACCACCCCAAATAAAGTTCCAACCTGTGGGGGATGCTGGTTTATTCATGTGACATGTAGCCTTGAACTGTGGAAATTACCAAAGGCTTCTGTGTTGTGAATTCTGTGAAATCCTTCAGCCAATAACAATATAAAAGCAGTGTGTTTGTGTAGTGTTGTGTTGCTGACCTGACCAGAGTATACCCCCCTCTCTTGCCCCACTGCATGCTGGGATAAGCTCCAGCTCACAGTGACTCTAAAAATAAAGATAAGAAAAAGTGCACATGTATTTATTATCCTCTACTCTCTCTGGCTAAAGCAATCATGCAGAAAAAAATAGCCCTTTGCTCAATTGTGATAATTTGATTGATGCTACCTTAAGGCTGACAACATCAGCCTGTTCTTTGGAGAATAAAAGAGGTTGAAGTGGCCAAAGCTATCAATCAAAATTAGATATGAGACAGTTTGAGCTCGAGTCACACGTGTGAAATTAATGTTTAAATAAAGGGTCAACAAGAAACTAGATACACTGGATGGGTTTTATCATCAGAGGGAGATTTGGGGCAGATACATTAAATACAGGTCAGCAGGTCCAGACACACACACACACACACACACACATACACACATTACACAGTATTTGTTTCAAATGAACTATTAGGTGAACCGTGCATGCAACCGTGATCACTCACTTGATGATGAATGTAATGTGCACGAGTTCTTCTGTAAATGTGCCATTTGTAAATGTTTATTTGTGGAATCCTTCTGTGCTCTCTGTATCTACATGCTCATGTAGTCGTGTGCTCAGTTGTGCGCTCATCCGTGCAAGAGGCAGGGTCTGGGCCTCTTTCGGACCAGGTGTAAGTTTCATGTGAAGTCAGGCTTTATTTCTTTTGTAGAGCATCTTGGTCATTTTTAAACTCAAACAATATTTATGAGGCTGTATAGGTCAGATTAGAGGAAGTTAAAATTGAAAATTCCTGTTAACCCTGCTGGTGTTCATAAACATGACAGCAATTTATTTAATCACATTTAGCTCAATGCACACTGTTGGTATTTTTCCTTTTTACTTGGGAAAGTAGAACAATCCCTGCGGAACTAACTAATAAACAGGTTTACATCAGTTATGCTAATGATTTTAATAGGAATTAATTTCATGAATGCTGCTAACATGCTGAAAGAACACTAATTTAAAATTTTCTACTGTGTACTGCATATCTATTCAGATGAAGCAGAGCAGCATTTATAACTTCTAGATTTTTCCCCTCATATTTTTATCCAAAATTATATGGATTAAAAATTAGATTTCTACAAAAATTAAAAACAAAACCCAAATTTTATTCTGTTTTAGTGCAATGGAATTACGCAGCAACTATCAAAGCTCTTGCCTAAATATCGAATCAGGAGATTGAGTTGTATCTGATCAGATTTTATTTTATCTGAATAACAGTCGAATGACTAGAGGGTGTCATCAACATCAGAAAGTGTTGAAGGCAAGTAGAGATAGTCCAGCCTCTTTGTTCGCACAAGCCAACACACCAGGTCATCATGGGACAGATTGTGTGAATCTTGCAGTGATTTGAGTACATTGATTACCACTAAAACAAATGCATGCCTCTCAGTTTGGTGCATTCCTGTTCAAAAAGCACAGAGTGAAATTAAATAAATCTGTTTTACAAAAATAATCCAATCAGAATCATCCCGATATCCTGATCACTCTTTGTCTCTTTGCTCTTTCTTTCCAGATGATGTCCTCGTCATTCGTATTAAGGAGTAGCTGGCTGCCGTTTATCTGATGCCATGTTTACAGAGAGGGTGTTGATTACCTCTTTGGTCATAGTGCTGTCTTTGCTGCATCAGGATAAATGAAGTCACAAAGGGCTACAGTTGAAAGTTTTCCTTACATCAGAGGAATGCCTTTTTAAAAAGCTCAACGTATTAGGTTGAATTAAGAGACTTCTGTTGCTGTGGTATATACGTCGTATTCTCTAACATGTACGGTAGCTCCCGTTCCGTTTCAAAGCTAGAGGTTGTTGGATCCAATGGAAATGGGTCGGCGTCAGGTAGTCCTGGTTGGTCCCCTCGCCTCCCTCGCTCCCCACGGCTTGGACATCGGCGAAACAGCAGCAGCAGCTCCACTGGTGGACTCACTGGCTCGGGTAAAACCCTGTCCATGGAAAACATTCAGTCTATGAATGCTGCCTATGCTACTGGTGGTCCGACTTACTTTACTGACCCTGCTGAAGACCCTGTGGGCATTGGAAGTTTGGGCAGCGGACTGAATCCCTCACTGCCCAAAAGCACCATGACTCTAGGTAGGGCTGGGTTCAGGGTCCCGTCTGGGGTCAGGGCAGCCATCATTGGAAGCAACCCGAACATCAACAGCGGAGCAGTCGTACCCAGTGATGCGATAGCATTTGGAGGGGAGATGCAAAGTCAGACTTCACAGGCGGCTACTGTTCCACACTCCATGAGACAGGTGAGAAAACACATTTTTCTTCTTTTGTAGTTACATTACATTGCCTGTTTGACACAGCTGTGCTTCGTTGTCATAACAACACACCATAGGTTTGGTAGAGTTGATATTTCCAGGTGAAAACTTCAGACGTTAATTACCTCTGCAGCCCTGGATCTTGAGTGATCCCGGGCATTTTCTGTAAGAAAACAAGAAAACAATCTTCTGATTTTGCAGTGTCATCAACTCCTACTGCATATGCTAAAAGCAGCTAATTATGTATGTCCAAATGATGTGTTTTTGTTTTTATGCTCTCAGGTTAGAGATGGAGCCATGTCCGATCTGCAGACACAGTTAAGGGAAGTGCTTAGAGAGAATGAGCTCTTACGAAGAGACGTAAGTATGGCTTCTAATATAATTTAGTTTAATGGTGTTACCACTTTTAATGTATGCTGTCTACAGTTCAATGAAGAAATAAATAAAGAAACAAATACCAAGAGACTTGTATCTAATCAAATGGTTACTTTAAATGTTTATTGTGTTTTAGCTGGAGGCTAAAGAATCCAAGTTAAGCTCCTCCATGAACTCCATTAAGACATTTTGGAGTCCAGAGCTGAAGAAAGAAAGAGCTTTAAGGAAGGACGAAGCAACAAAAGTTGCAGTATGGAAGGAACAATACCGAGCAGTTCAGGAGGAAACACAGGTAGGGAAAGGGTGTGTTTTAGTGTCTTTCTGTTTCTGGACTTTTCCTTTTTTTATTTGACTCGTGGGATGAATTATCCTCACCAACATCAACAATGGCCTGTTATTTTTTTTTTTTAATCTTTGAATCTTAATCTAAATGTAAAACAAAATATAATTTTACTGTTTTTTTTAAATGTTGATGTTATTTCTTGTTTAAGCTGTTGTTTTGTCAAATGTTAAAAACAATGACTCCAAATAGATTGGAAATACCTAACTTTCCAGTTTTGTGGCTGAAAAAAAAAACCATCCTTAAAGATGTGTAATCTGACAAAGCGGGTTGACTGGTTGGAGACTGTCGCCTGGTTGTTTTGAAGCCATCTGGAAAACACGGCTACAGCTGGCACAAGGCAGGAGCGTTATACAAGAGACGACTTGCATGCATGCACACTTGCTGCCTCACAGGGACTTCACACGCTGCAGTCTTCAAACCTGTGCCGACAGTGTTTTCACTGCACCAGTTCCTGGTGTAATGAAATTATTTTTGGAAGTTATTCTCAGCCAATGTAACAAAGATTTACAGCCCTTGTTGCAGATTGGTATGTGGTGTCTGTGCCTGTGTATGCACGTCCTTGAATGCCTGAATCAAATATACTCTCATTCTATCTGATGCTAATACGAGCGGACAAAGGAAGAGATGATTGGTAAATCCTGCGTGTGGCCTCCTGACACCTCTAGGAACATGTATACATACTCATCCCCAGCTGTGTGGTGGAATGAATGAATACACATGCTGAGACACGCAAGAATATTTTCTTGTCGGGGAAAAAATTACGATAAGCTCTCTTTCTTTCACTTTTCATCTCCTGTCATTTCTCAAGACAAACCACCACCGTTTAACCCAAGGCATCATTCTCATTTCATACATTCATTATCCCATCACTTTCCTTCATTTCTTCTGCCTACCCTCACGCCTTTCCTCCATTCTTACTCATTCTCTTTCTTCTTCTATTTCCGTCAGCACTTGGTGAGTCAGCTCTAGCGTTCCTCTTGCGCCCTCTCTCCCTCCTACCTTCTGTCCTTTATGTCTGCCTTTGCCATCATCTTTGTGTTAGAAATCAAATTAAGTTACTTCTCAGTGCAGACACACACACATGCACGCTGTGTCATGCCCCTGCTGAGGAATTTCCATCACATCTCCTTCCTCACTCCCCTCTTTCCTCCACAGATCCTCGCTTGTCACCTCCACTCCTCCTGCTGCTAGCATTATCTCTTCCGCTCCTCCTGTCCTCACTGCTGTGATTGTGAGTCTTCTTTATTGAAATAAATCCAGAAAAACCGGCTGTTCTATTCACAGGTTTGCACTTGCAGATTAAGACGTGCAGATTAATTATAATTTGCACTGTCAGTCAAGTACGTAATCTTTTCAAACAGGCCAAAGCATCATCCTCCACAAGTAATTATTAACCCTTTTAGTGATTAAAATTAGTCAGTGACAAAGTCACACCGTAATATCTTTCAGTAAATAATAGCTGTTGCGCCTCTAATACAGCCCATCTACTTCAATCATGGTCTAAAATTTCTACAGCTCACCTTGCTCTGCCATACTAAAATACAATGGTTATATTGTAAGATAATTATGAGATATACTGTAAAAGTAATATGTTATCATTTGTATTTAAATGTCATTCTCCTTCATAACATATATGTAGCGCTGCCAGGTGTTTTGCACACATGAGGACTGTGGGAGTGTTGTTGGCATTAAGGCTCACATCAGGAAATTCTGCATGTTCGTGTCAGCGAGCCTCGTGGGTGTGCAATGCTGCGACTAAAATACACCAAACTGACAAGGAGGGCAGGCGCGCTAACATTTCTCAGGATGGAGTGCGATCACAGCCATTTGGGGGAAAATAATGCACTTTGTTGCATCGGTACTTTGTGGAAACAGGAAAGTGAACACTGTTTTAGTTTGTCAGTGCCTTTTTGTTGCATTGCTAAGCCTTCCTTATTATTCTTCCCCTCTGCTCAGTTTCATTATCTCCTAACTTTTACCGAAACTTCCCCCGTCTGTTTTCTTCCTGCTTTGTTGCTATTCTGTCTTATCATTTCACTCCCACTTTCAGACACTGGCCCATGTTTTTCTATCCTTCTCTTTGCTTTCCATCTGGGCCTGCTGTGCAGTTTTGCCACAAAATTAGATTAAACGGAACAGGACACTAATGCATGCTTTTTGCCAGATATTGAGTCATTGTGGCACTGTCTTATACCAAACTAAATTTAAGCTTTAGGAAGACTTAAGTTTGACATTCATTTCTTACTGAAAAACAAAAAATCTTGCACTTCTCTTTTAATCCACCATCAGTTTTTTTTATTTTCTTTTGCATTTGGTTTGTTCCTGTGATGAATCTTACCAGCTGAAACATAACTGTTCTCTCTGTCCACTTCTGGGGCTGCCAGACTCAATTTATCATCTACTGTACTCCAGGCAAAAAAAAAAAAAAAAAAAGAAAAAAAAAGACATCAGCACAGGCCTGTTTGGCAATAGTGGTGTATTTGTGATGGATACTGTGTGAAAATGAGGATGATACAATGATTATTTCTATCCTAGACACAATTCAGTTGTTTTGCTATAGGATATTGTACTGTATTTTATTTGGATGCCTGAAAATCTTTTTCTGCAATCTATACAGTTTTGTGGGGAATGCAGTTGTCAGATACACAGTATGTTTGTGCATCTCCATTTTTATCAGATGACTTCATATATGAAAAGTCCCATTTGCATGAGGTTGGGTTGTGGAGAAAGTGCAGCCGTTGCATTGGCCGCTGAAGTGTTTTCATTCTTTTAAATAATTTAACTTAATAGTTAGAGCGCTGACTCAGAAGAAAGGGATCTGTGTGTTTTTCTGTTTCCTTTTTTCATTGCGATTGTTTAGTTAATCACGTTCTTTTTATCTTCTTGAACCATTCTGCAGCATTTGATAATATTTCAGATTTAAAGAAAGCATTACTGTACTCAACACTGTTGACAGAAATTGTGAGCATGAGGAAAGATTAATCCAAACAGGCAGGCGAGCACAGTGCCCGTTACACCTGGACAGCATTTTGTCCACAGTTCAGGGGTGAGATGGCAGGGATGGAGTGAAGAGATGGAGAAGGAGAAGAGGTATTTCTTTCTCTCTATTCCTTTTATGTTAAAGATAATAAGATGATAAGATGGAGAGAACTGAGAGGAGGAGGAGACAGTGCATTTTTTCAGTCTGAACACAGTAAATCAGGCCTCAGGTGAAGCAGAAGCCTTTTTCAGGGAAAACTATTTTTAAGTAAAATAGTCAAGGTACATTTGTTTGCAAGAACACACAAACAAACTGCTAGAAATGTACCTTATTTAAATTTGAGCCGCTAAATAATTACAATAGTGTTGCAGCACTTAATGTAATTACACCTACTTTCTCTAATCCGCACTGGCATTGAGTCCATCCTCATGGGATCAGATTTGATTGAATCCAATAAAAAAAAGCACTATGCCACTTGCTTTTTATATGAGGTTTCCATTTACTATACACAAAACAAAATGTGGCCAGTAGGACTTTCTGTGCCAGCTGGCTGCGAAATTGCTTTGCGTGGCAATACTTGCACAAAAGCCGAGCAGAGGAACAGCGAGAATGTGCTGGGGAAAGCGTATGGATCATCGTGATGGATTGAAACGTAAAGATGTAGAAAGACTATTCAGGAAGAAAGAGGAAAAGGTAGCTAGAGGTAAAGCATTGATGAAAGAAGAGCTGAGGGGACAAGTGTCAGGAGGATGGAAGAAGGTCAGTGATGAATGGATTGGACAGGCAAACTGAGCTGAAAGCAACAGATGCGGAGAAATGAAACGACCGATCGATGTTGATGTGACGGGAGAAAAATGGGTGAAGAAAATCAGGGTGGCTGTAAAAATAGAAGTGATCGCCTCGAAGTTACAGATGAAGGAGGAAGGGAAACTGGTGATAACACAATCACAGACTTTCAATTAAACGCAGAGCTCAATATTTAATCTGAACTGAAGTTTAATTTTTTAGGCAAAGTGACTCCTGGGTTTTTTCTTGCTGCAGAGAAAATTAAATCCCTCCACCAGAGCTTCCACGTGAGGCAGGAGTAGGGAAAGTGACAGATTTATGGAAAAAAGAGTGGAAGAGAAAAAGAAAGCAGAGCACACGTGTACATGCAAACTCTCACAGGGATGTGCACATTTAGTGCATTCCTTAGGAGTCAGGCCTCTCCACTTCAGATTTACAGCCACATCTGTTCACCCTCCGCTCTTTAAAGTTGATCAGCTGACTTGTTTGTTGTTTGCTTGATGAAAGCCTGACACAGAGATCTCCTCTGGAGCCCGTAGCCGAGGCGGCCAAGGTCCTCATGATCATCTGAGCATTTATCTGGATAAGGAAACACAGGAGGCCGTATGTTTTAGCGATCACATGCCCCCCCCCGTGAGGACTGTAACAGAAGTATGGTGTGTTGCATAAGCATGTATGCATAAATACAAACTAACGGTAACTTAAATGTGGAATAACAAAATGCATGATGATATGAAGGATGTGGGACTATAATTAATGTGAATAACAACCAGGAAATATGATCACAGCTTGATCATGTTCTTATTTTCTTGATATTTTTTAGAAGCCTGCCGCTCTGAGCCTGATCTGTGTGTGAATGTGATAGAATGAGTAAATATGGCACTGGACATCATGCCAGCTCAGCAAGATATTAAAAAGGCTTTGACACAACATTGTTGAAGCTACTGTACCGTGTGTGACGCCATCTCCCTGACTCTCTCTTCCGACCTCGTCATCTTCCTTCTGTTGCCTGCAGTCTGCACCTCTCTCCTTTCTCTGCTCATCAACCCATGACTCATTATTCCTCCCGTGTGTGTACTTGTATGTGCTCAGATCAGCATAATGTACTGTGTGTGAGTGTGTGTGTGTCAAGCACGTGCGCTCGCGTGCACATGCACATTTCCTCATCTTTGAGGTCAAATTTCATCTCATAAAAAGACAAAAACATAGTTTAATTTTCTTTGTTTGGTGTGTTTGCTTTATTCTCTGCATGTGTTTTTCACACACGAATGCTCATCAGTAACAGATGGTCCTCAGTCCTGTGTGTTTATTTAGTCAGGATGAAGTGATAGGTGAGAACGAGAAACGGAGTTGGGGTGGAAGAGCAGGGGGTTCGGTAAATATGGGCAATGATGGCAGAAGAGAGAAGGGCAGATGGACAGAGGCGGGGAGGAGAGGGGAGGGAATAAAATATGTCACTGTGTAAAAATTGGCTCAAAAGAGCCAGGAAAGAATTAAATTGAATAAGAAATGAGAAAAAGAAGTGAATACAGGAGTCATCAGTCTGGAGTCTTATAAAACATGAATGCAGAGGGAGGGAGACTTGGTTTTTCTCTCTCTCTCTCTCTCTCTCTCTCTCTCTCTCTCTCTCTCTCTCTCTCTCCTTTAAAAAGACAGTTTTCATTTTACAGTGGAAAGAAATGTGGAGATTTAAGACTGAAAGGAAGCAGTGTCATTTTCACCCTCTCTCAGTACAAGACTGCGATTTTGTTACTTTCTCTCAAGTTTTCTTCTTGCTTTACACTTCTCCCTCTCTTTTCTGCTGTGTGTGTGTGTGTGTGTGTGTGTGTGTGTGTGTGTGTGTGTGTGTGTGTGTGTGTGTGTGTGTGTGTGTGTGTGCGTGCGTGTGCATAAGCTTACGGTAGCCATGTCTTTCCTTATAAGGACTGGGTTTGGGAAGAGTTGATGAGGAATGAACAGAATTACAGCAGGGGCACTCCCCTTTTTCTTTCCGTTTTTTTCGGTAGCCTTTCTAAAAATCTACCTGACTGCAACACTTCTCCATGTTTAAGGCTTTACTTGCATCTGGACATGCATTTTTCTGTTTATCCTATATTTTGTAAAGTATTTTCATGTTTTTTTTAACATCTTAATCCATACATTGTTTCTGTTCCAGTCCCCTTTGTAGATAGAAATAGTGCAAAATGAGCGAAGTTCAAGGTTCTCTATATGGCAAAGTAGTGTGCGACAGTTTGTAAGGGCAGGTTTGGAATGTAACCTAAATCCCTGTCCACACTAAAAGGTGTGAGGACACATGTCTTGTGACCAGTCAACAAATGGCATGTCTATGTTTACATGCAGTTGCTGCGTGATCAAAAGCAGAACTCTGTTTTATAACCATGCCTAACAGGAAGAACACCATCACGTTCTATTTGTTATCTGTGTTTAAGTAGTTGGTTTATCCTAATCCAGGCAATCAAATGAGTGATTCATGCTTCATCAATGTAAAAAGCAAAATAGGGTGTTTACATTGGCATTTCAGAATCTGTCTATTTTTCCATTTTTAATGCCATGCCACTTCAATGTTTCATTATTAAAATGGGCCCAGTAGCCCCCGCAATTGTGTTGTGTAGCAAATTATACGTGAAACTAGTGTGTAAATGTAACAGCCAGAGCGTGTTTGTTGTTCTTTCATTGTTTATCCTGATATTGCATCCAAAAATAGACCTTTTCATTTGCTGCTCAGTGTATACACTCAATCTGATGCTATTTACCTCCTTCATCTGGTTTGTTTGGAGTGGCCTTTTTGAAGCAGAGGGATTTTCTTCTGTTACATTCATCCGTTCATTCCTTCTCTTCGTTATGTTCTTCATCCTCCACCTTTATCCTCAGAGGAAGGAGAGAGTGTGCTAATCTGGCTGTTGTCTAATGTCTGAGTGGGCGATGCCTTCAAACTGCTCACAGTCATTACATACACGCATGCGTGCACGCACGCACGCACACACACACACACACACACGCACACACTAACTCACTCATACACACAGAATGACCGCTGCCTCATATGTCTGTATGTGGGCATTATTGCGCACACACTGTGCATTTACTGGACCAGAGTGTGTGTATGTACTGTACATGTGGGGGTAGCATGACTAAACCGGCGGGTGCAACTGAGGGATGGGATGGAAGTGTAATAACAGATAGATGCTTAATATTGAATGACAGATGAACAGTGGCCTGAGGGGGGCGGTGGCGAGAGGATGGAAAAACTGTCACCCTTCTCTTCTCTTCTCTTCTCTTCTCTTCTCTTCTCTTCTCTTCTCTTCTCTTCTCTTCTCTTCTCTTCTCTTCTCTTCTCTTCTCTTCTCTTCTCTTCTCTTCTCTATTGCCTTTACATCATGTTTGCATTTCTGTCTTGTGGAAACAGAACACCAGGAAGTGATTGACAAGGTCAGAGGCCAAAGAGCAAAGCATGACACAGCACAGAAGAACAGGCGTGTTTCCTGGCCCTCCACTTTATCACTCCTCTCTCCTTCTGTTTTCTCTCACTTTTCTCTTTGCTTTTTACTTATCTTCCTCCTTATCTTGCTTCTTTCTGTTTTCTTCCAATTTTTCATTTTTTCTCTTTGTTGTGCTTCCTTTCTCTCCGTCTCTGTCTCTCTTTTATGGTCTGCCATTTCTCTGCTCTACATTCCAGCTGTGTGTGTGTGTGCGTGCGTGCGTGCGTGCGTGTGTGAGAGGGGACAATTTCTGGCTCATGTTCTTATGTGTATTTTTTGCGTAATTGTGAAGATGTAATTTCTCAAAGATGTGTGTGTGCATGTATTGCATATTTGCCTGATTTGATGCAGATACACCGTGATTGGTGTATCTGCGAGCAAGACGATGAAGGCTGTATGTGTATTTGCGCGTGCGTGTGTGTGTGTGTTGTGACATACTTTTTGATGCTTGATGTGAAGGTCTATGACTGTGTTTTTCCCTGAAATATTGCAGCATATAATGATGGCTGTAGGCAAGCATCTGCATTCTTAAAATACATAAAATACTGTTCTATTTACATTTAGAGTTTTTTAGAATTTTTGTGCTACAATTTTTTCTGTATTTTGGTCTTGAAAATTGATCATAAATGACGTGTAAACTTTATTCGTACGAAAGGCAGTTTGGGAAATCTTCAGTTCTGGAGAAAAATAAAGATTAAAATCTTAGGACTACAGGGTGTGAGAGATGGATAATTCTTTCTTTAATAAATAGCCTTCGACCCAGAGGGACTAAGAGATCGTGCTTATCATCATGCTGTTGAGCAAATAAATGCTTGTTTTATCCAAAAATAAAGCATAAAATATCATTGTGCTGATTTAGATCCTGAAGTTTCATATAAAGTCTTAGAAATGTTAATATGTATGCTTTTGAAATGTTTGTTTTAAATGCATTAAATATTTCATGCATTGCAGGAGGAAAAGCAGACCTACTATCTCCCCTGAAGAGTTGTTTTTCTTTGCATGACTGCCCTTCTCCCTCTTTCCTTTTTCCCTTTAATCTTGTTCTGTCCCCTGCCAGGGTTGATTAATGATAGCTGCGGGGGAAAAATATCGTCTCCACCTTATTTTAATCTATTCACATTTTTTGTCTTTCTGGATTTTCTGGCAGCTTCTACATGTGAGTTTTCTCCAGTTACAGTAGCTTTATTGCATCTCTAGATTTAATCCGTTCATCATGTGACGCTGACCTGGCTGTTCAGGTTATGTGTGATGCATTTTAAAGATACCTGGGGACATCATAATGACCATACACACACACACACACACACACACACACACACACACACACACACACACACACACACACACACACAGAGAGTTAAAACTGTATTTTGTATGACTTAGGGTCGGTCATGCCATGTTGTCCTCAGCCATGGTGGTAGTGTTACAAACCTGTCAGCACGCTTTTATAACACACTTGCTCCTAGGTGACATGCAGATGCTGTTTTAGTCACTCACTCAGACCAGTCAGTCCTACACTCTTGTCTCCACTAATGTTGATAAAGTAGCCTGCTTACACTCTTCATTTAGAATCTTTTGAGAGATGCACAGTTTTGGAAAGTTGATCATTTCCAGTATGTTGGTCCGACACCAGTGCCAAGATTCTGTGCACATCCGCATCTGATTCTGATTTCTTAAAGAGAACACCAGATTTTGCATTCCTACCTGAAAAATAATTTCACTTTGATCAAGAATAAATGATATGCACCCCCTTCTGTTTTTAAGTTAACTGAGCAGAGATGCCCAGTATTTTTGCTCCCATCTGCTAATAGAATACTGTGTCTGCAAAAACCTTAGTTCCAGCCAGTTTCAGCGCTGCTTTCAAAGGCCACTGGCGACATTGTCTGCGCCACAGTGTAACTAATAAAACAAATTCTCTCTCTCTGCAGCATTTTCAGCGCACCATGCAGGCTTTACAAGATGAGCTCAGGATCCAGAGGGATCTCAACCAGCTCTTACAGTCCGATTACTCTGAGTCCAGTCACCTCGGAAACCGCTCCATCCCTCCTCAGGAAATGACGGAGGAAAACTTCTTGCGTCTCCACGGCGAGTATGAGCGTCAGGTCAAAGAGCTCTTCCTCCTCAGGAAGACTGTGGAAGAAATGGAGCTGAGGATAGACACGCAGAAGCACACTCTAACTGCCAGGTAAAGATAATGCAAATGTTCTCTGGCTTCTCTGGTGCTACATTGACACTTTAAATCTGTTCTCTTACAACAGGGATGAATCCATAAAGAAGTTACTGGAAATGTTACAGAGCAAAGGCCTGTCCTCCCGGGCAGCTGAGGAGGACCATGAACAAATGAGGAGACTGGCTGATGCTGAGATGACCATCCATCAGCTTGAAGGTCTGCTGGAACAAAAAGACAAGGAGATGCTGCAGCTTAGAGAGGTGTGAATATGTTTATGTGTGTGTGTGTGTGTTCAGAAACAAAAATGAAACAAAGTGCATTCAAGCATTCCATTGCATGGGTGTGTGTCTTTATGTGAAGCCAGATGTGAGTATGTGCAAATCAAACAGTTTCATATGAAAAACCCTTTGGCTGGCTTCCCTAATGGCTCGTAATTCAGATTTAATAAAAAACAGAAATCCCAACACTTATACGAATACCCAGGATGGAACACTTTATCCTGTAGGCTTTGGTTTCATCCTTGTTTGTATCTTTTTTAACGCAACTTAATACACTCGCTTGTTATACGACGGCTCCCTCTAGTGGCATTTCTAACGAACAAATTATTAACGTCAACGGTTTTGGTCCGCAAGATAAATTGGATGCTTTATTTTAATAAAGCATTAAAGTCATTCTGATAGTTATTTTACAGGTACCAAAAAAAACACTAGATTAGATTAGAGTATTGGTCATACAATTGAGGTCATACCCAGATCTCCCTAGATGCAAAAAGAAGTGCCCAAAACACACAGATCAAGTGTTGTAGGTGCCAAATGAGAGAGTTGGGAAGCAAAAATGTCTTCTTTTTTTTTTTTTTTTTTTTTTTTTTTTTTTAAATAGAGTGTTGGCTCATCTTGACAGTGCATCAGCACTATTGCCATTTGGTAACAGCAAATGCTTGTATGCTTATGAGAAACACACAAACCCTCTCATCATATACTAATATATCTAATATATCTTTATCTAATACTTAGATTAGGTAAAAATCTAATCTAGGTAAAAGTGTCTGTTATTTGCCATCTGGATTTACTGTGGTACTGCTGACACTTGCGTTACATTAATTTCTGTGGTTAACAGACCGATTCTTGTAATTATCCTGCAGCTAAAAGGAGCGGTAATGTCAAAAATGTTGAACAGTATGGGCTTGCTTTGTGGTAAAAGGAAAAATAAGTGCGCTCTTTGTATGAAAGAAGTCAAATATTTTTACCTTTAATTTAGCTCAAACAATTTTGCATTGGATCCCATTTGCTGCAGACCCCAAGTAACACATTGTTCAACATAAAGTAGCTGCTACAGGTATTATGAGTTGTCCTGCCCTAATAGATAACATGCCACAAAAAATTGTCACTGACAGTTCTTCATGATGGAAATATGTGAAGCTGTTACATTTGGTATTCTAAATATAATCAGATGAGTGTGGAATCAATCATCTGTTAAGTAGTATTTTTCAATCATAGAAGGCATTTTATCTTTTCAGTAGGGGTTAATTTTAGCAACGCATAACCAATAATAAAAATGTTCGTGCTCAGAGTACAGTATATTAGATAATGCATGTATGTAGTGAGAAAGAGATAAACTAAGAGCACAGATATTATTTTTGTACATGCCTTAAGCCAGATCCCAGGATCCCTTTCAAATAAGTATGTTTTTGTGCTGTCTTGGCTCATGCATTAGCTTATCTATTTAGCCTCAATGTGTTCTTCTCCCACAGAAAAGCAGTGATGCGTACCCTTCTACGACCTTCTTTTTGCTTTCAGTTCCTTCTGCTTTTTTCCCCCCTCCTGCTTTACATCAACACTCCCCTTTCTCAACCCCGTATTTCCTCTTTCTTCATTTGAATAGAGGCTCATGATGTGGCGACAACACCAGGACATCTTGAATTTTTTTATATGCATCTTTTTTTATTATCATTAGTATACCGCAGGAGTTTGTTTGTTTTTTTTCCAGATTTTTTTTTTTTAAGTCTGAAGACTTGCTTTCTCCATTTAATCTGAATTATTTGGACTTATTTGGCTTCATCTATATCAGTCTCGTGTTTAAACTAATTATTTGCATTACCTTCTCTTTGGACCAGTGAAGGTTGCCTAGATATTTGAATTTCACACAATTAGAAGGATGTGGGATGGACGGATAAACCCAAGGAGACTGAAAGCCAGTGCCTCAGCAAGAGGAAAACAGTTTCTTCCTCCCTCCTCATCAATCTCCATCTCTCCCTCTTTTCCTGCTTCTCCCTCTATTCCTATTCCTCCCCCTTTCCACGTGTCTCCCCCTTTCCACCCTTCTAATTTTCCCCCCTCACGCTGTCACCCACCACCTTCCTCACTCCCTGCAGCCTCCCCTCCATCTCATCACCACTCCATTCATCCTGCTGCTCTGGCTTCCTCTTGTCCGCCCCACCACCCCCCATTTGTCATTGCCTCCTCTGTTCATCATTCCATCCATCGTTCACCATCCTACCCCGCTCCCACACCAAGGCCCACACCCTCAATTCAGCCATCCCTCCATGCCTTTCCACCAGTTGCAGCGGCTCACCCTCCTGGCTCACGAACTTCTCCCGTTAATCAGTCCCTCCATCCCCTCTCTCTGCTGTCTACTGACCGCCGTGGTGTCTGTGTCCCTCAGGAGCTGCACAGGAGATACGAAGCAGCTCCAGAGTCAACAAAGACCAAAGCCTTGCAAACAGTCATTGAAATGAAGGTAAATGTGTGTTTTTTTGTTACTGTCGTAAGAACATCATGTTACAGTTGAGTGTATAGAAGTCCAAATTTAATGTTATTAAATAACATTAATAATTTTCTTACCTCAACACAAAATGGAGTTTTCGTTTTAATTCTTGTGATTAGGACTGGGTTATCTAGTGGAGGTTTGCCTACAGTCACAGATTGGTAATATGACACAACATTATTTCACCTACACCAACATATCTATTGCTTGATTATTTGTCCATTTTTTCATAATGTCCAGTTAAATTTGGTTTAATGGTCTGCATTAGCTTTTCCTGCCACACATCTGTACAGTATGACTTATTCCAAGCACCACTTCCAAATGTAATTTAGTTAAATTATCATCTCTGCCTTTCTATCATAAGCGGTAAAGGAATTTGTTTTCTGGTCATAACTCTGACCCTGAAACTCCTAATGAGCTCTTGTCTCCTAACACAAGCCTATTGATGTCCTGTCAGGATGCAAAAATCAGCTCGCTGGAGCGTGGTATGAGAGAGCTGGAGGAGGAGGTGAATATGCTGAAGTCTAACGGAGCTCTGAGCAGCGAGGAGCGGGAGGAGGAGATCAAACAGATGGAGGTCTACAGATCCCACTCCAAGTTCATGAAGAACAAGGTGACACACAGATACATGCACACACATTCTCTCACTGTATATGCTGGAAAAACCCAGTCAACTTTCATGTCAAATGCTATATATGCTCGACATACAGTATGAATGAAATTTCAATCCTCCCGGACCCACGGTGCAGCAAGTAATAAAATAAAACTAAACTAAACAAATAAAACTCCCAACTAAACTAAATTAAAAAAAAGACTACCTCAAGTACTACGACAAAAATAAAACTAAAATTTACAATATAAACAGTATAAACAGTATATGACACAGTCATGGGGTATGAAGACACGATAGTGCAAATGAGCTGTATCAACAGTACATGACAGTCATGAGGTATTTAGACTGAAATAGCTTATTATATAATGTTTTTTTTTATAAATAAAATGGAAAACCATCCAAATAACTTCTGTAGTTGACACAGATTTTCATAGTCACTGGAAAACACTTTTGTTCCTCAGGTGCTGCTGTGGGTCCTTGTTTTCAAAGGGGCTGATGACAGATTTTGCAGATCTTGTATTCTGTGTTTTTACCACTAGATGCCTCCAATTTTTCCTCATTGGAATTTTAAGAGAACCACTGAACCAAGACAACTAATCACATCTTACATCTCTGACTGCAAAGGGTCAAGTGTTTAACTTTTATGTGACCAGTGACGTATTATCTTGGTGATACCCTCCTCTCCTGTTAGGTTGAGCAGCTAAAGGAAGAGCTCACCAAAAACCAGTCAGAAAATGAGGAACTAAGGAAGCAAGTCAGTGAGCTTCAGCAGGAGGTGTCTGGAGTAAGAGACGTGTCTCTCTGCTCCCTCTTTCTTCCCTAATTTTATTCTTGACCTTTCTGTCTCCCAGGTTGACTAACAACTAGTGGCTGCTGCTTGAGTAGATGCACAGTAGAACCATAGTAGAGCTTTGCAACACTTCAGCCCTGCTGTGCTAGGAAAAGCATATATCTCTAACCTGTCTTTATATTTGCATGAGGTGTCTTTCAACCGGTGGGGTGGACTAAGATGTTGATGTTTTAAATACTCTGGGAGCATGTTTCTGTCTAGTCTTATAGTAAAAATCACTCCCAGAAGACAGTCTCAACCATACAGTTGTCAAATCAGGGATAGTCTGCTTTTGAGTATGCTTCCTTTGCTGTACTGGGACTATTTATGCATGCAAATATCAACAACAAGCTTCTGTCAGTCTCAAATACTTCTATGTCAACATGACTGGAATTTACATGGAACACGTAGATGATATATTATTAGACAGACCATTTAGCACACAAGCACATCAATCACATTAGTAGCAGGCATATCATAGGCACTTAAGGTCCTTCCAGGCTCTCTGGTGCATGTTTAGGAGAGTAAGCACACATTAGGGACCGATACATTTTCAGCTTTGGCTAATGCCCACATGGCTTCAGCGTTAGATCAGCCATGTGGAAAAGATAATAACACTTTTTCAAGTGTTATTAAACCACATCAAATTCAAATTTCTACAATATGTGCTTCAACTCAAGATATTTCACTTAGACCTTCAGTCAAGAGCGACGACCTATGCTGAGATATATATACTGACATATATTCATCGAAACAGGAAGAATTGGATCCTCTGTTGTATAGAAACTGACTTCTTTTTTTCTTTTTTCTCTTCCTGATTGAACAGATTGAACAGGCAAAGCAGGATCTGAGTCGTAAAGACAGTGAACTGTTGGCTTTCAGGACCAAACTAGAAACTCTGACCAATCAGTTTTCTGACAGCAAACAACATGTTGATGTACTAAAGGAATCACTTGCTGCTAAGGAACAGAGAGCAGCTATATTACAGACAGAGGTACAGGCGCTATTGGACCAATACTTTCAGTCCTATACATTACAGGCCACAAACACATGTTAGTCTTTCATTAACTTTAAGTATTATAATGTGTGGGAATGCACAGGTGGATGCTCTTCGTCTGCGTCTAGAGGAAAAGGAATCACTCCTCTCTAAAAAGAGCCAGCAGATATCAGAGTTGACAGAGGAGAAAAGCACTCAGCACGGTGAGATCACTGACCTAAAAGACATGATGGACGTCAAGGAACGAAAGGTTATTGTGCTGCAGAAGAAGGCAAGTACAATCAAGAAAATGTGTCTTATTTGTATAATGCATCTGTGGTGAAGTTAAATTGAGCCAAAAAAGCTTCAAGTCCCAGTTTTCCAGTGGTCTGCGTACATGCTGCCATTTCTATTTTAAACCACTAGATGGGGCTGTGTTTCTTTGCGTGCATGCAATGACCTAGACAAATTCATTGTGTACAACGCACACATTTTATTTTAGTTGCTTTCTGCATATTTGTTCTCACTTTTCTTTATTTCTTTAGTTATTTTTATACACCACTGTAGAACCCCAGTTTTTAAATGAATGGGTTTAAGGAACCTTAAAAACAAATGTTTTTATTGTTCCATTGCCTTCATATGGATTGAACACCAGCTGTTGCTAAAAAATACAGAGGAGTGTGAGCAGATAATTGATAGCGACAATTAAGCAGCCAGACATAAAACAGGGTAAGGAAGGGGGAGGAGCAAGACAGAGTGCATTTAAAATCAGTTGCATACTAATGAGGTTCCTCTGTTTAATAAATGATGACCTCTGCTTTCTTCAAATAGAATACAGTCTACTGTCTGAGTGGTAGACAGAGATGCTGCTAACTCCTGGTTATCTAATCTGCTCTTGATGATTTACTCATGACTTTTCTCTTTACAAGTAGAAAAACTGAGAATGGCCTCTCTTTGTCTCTGCTTCCTTTCACTTCTCCCCCTTTTCTTTGTGTCCTTTAAATGCACTCATCTAAACACAACCTTGACATCTCCTTGTTGTTGTATATTTTACAAAATGGTAAGGATAATGATGTGGAAATTAGTCCTGCAGTTGCCTTGAATTCTACTTTAAAAATAAACACTTTATAATATACCATTTCAGAAAATTCAACTTGAATAGACATATAATAAATATGTAGCTGCATCAAGCGGTTGTCAGTTTCAGGAAGTGCACATGACATCAAAGAGTCACCCCTTCTCTCAATGTCAATGTGTGTGTGTGTGTGTGTGTGTGTGTGTGTGTGTGTGAGAGAGAGAGAGAGAGAGAGAGAGAGATTATGTCAGTCAAGCTGTCAGGGGAACATTTGATTAATGAGGAGCTTGAAATATTTTACATTGTGGATACACATGTACACATACACACGCATGCACACGCACGCTCACAAACACACACAAACACACACACACACACACACACACACACACACATCTCTGGAGTACTGCAGACTATCTCACCTGCAGTGCAGTCAGAGGGTACAAGAGATGGAAAGAGATGGAATTTTTGTCATTTTCCCCAAAGTGTCTGCCATCATTTCTCTAAAATGTTATATTCCATTTATTAAAATATACCACACACATTCTATATTTTAATAGATAAAATATCTCCATCTCACCTCTCAAAGGGTAATTGTTTGTTGTATTCAAGATAGATGCAATTCAATGTCAAACCATTTCAAGCAGTCAACAAAAACTGTAAAGTAACTGTCAAATATGTTTTGACCCTTGTTATATGGTGTTTTTTTATATAGATAGAGAACCTTCAGGATCAGCTAAAGGATAAAGAGAAACAGCTGAGTGGTCTGAAAGACAGAGTCAAGTCTTTACAGACAGACACTTCAAACACCGACACGGCACTTGGAACACTTGAGGAGGCTCTGGCTGAGAAGGTACACACACTTGATGCTTTCCAACCTCAGGTCAACCCCGGTGAGCAAGGTCATATTAATAAAGTGAATATGAGCAAAGTCACTGAGCGCCCCAGTAATAGCCTAATGATAATAAACGGAAATGAACCAGTAATTACCTTGGCTTTTTCATTATTAAGTCTTTCTTCCGGGTGAGGAACCATCGGTGTCTCTGCTCACGTGGCTCAGACTGATGGGAATACAACCAACCATCACACTTTCAGTTTTGGGAACCAAGCTTTTGTGAGCTAAAGCCAAAAAATGATGCCTGGAAAGTAACCCCTGAACTGATCTGTTTTTCCACACTTAGCCCACATTCTAGGAAAACAACCAGCAACACCTACACCAGCAGACTACTATGAAGTGTTTTGCACACACACACACACACACACACACACACACACACACACACACACACACACACACACATACATATACAAACACACACACGGGAAATGGGGCCATTCATTGTCCAGTGACTAATAATCATGGTGTTAGTTAGATGTGTGTTGGCAGACCTCTGTTTGGAGTCTAACTTTCCCCTTTTTTCACAACTTTGTTAACTTTGGAAATCTGTCCATTTCTACTTTTTGTGCTTCCATCACTTGCTTTCTTTATTATATTCCTCTGCCAACCACATGTTACATCACTATGTTTTGTTTCATTCCAGGGTACAAAATTACCTCCGTCCTCCAATTAAACCATGTGCTGTGCTTCAATTTCCTCTTTAACCCCAAACTAAGTCAATAACTAAAGTATGAGCGCGTATATTCAGACAATGTTTATCTGGCACAAAATCAATAAAGAATTATTCTGTCAAAGTAGTTTTTATACTGAGAAAGTTGCTACAGTGACTCTTCATTGCTTATTTAACTTGAAGGAGGGAACTGTTTATCAATAATTTTACTTAATTGTTGCTCAATGCCAGAAAGAGGAAACAAAGGTGTTAAACCATTTTTCATCTTAATTAATCAGACAGGTCCTGCAGTAATGCCTCTGCAAGACTAACAATACAGCAATAACAAATAGAATACTGCGGCTGAATATGTGTCACATGATTTATTTCATGCAAGTTGTAACTATAATAACCTAATATTCAGATGATTTTATCCCAGGAAAATAGTGATTTATTGGAATATGGAGCCATACTATAGGAACACACACAACAAATTTACCTAGTTTGGATGTGAAGTTTGTGGGGTTTTTTAAGTGTGTAATTTTACCTATAAAAAAAATCTATCTTTTTTTCTTTCTTTTTTTCATACTGGTTGTGAATAACATATTTTGTGCCAAAATATTATGGGTCTAAAATTACTGTTGGCTGTTAAGTCTTGTCAACGCTGCATAGAAACGTGATATTATGTGACTGTGAATAATTGTTGGACTCCTCCATTTTCATCTTCCAACTCCATCTTTGTTACTCCTTGATGCCTAGGAGAGAATCATAGAGCGGCTGAAGGAGCAGCGGGAGAAGGAGGACAGGGAAAAGGGAGAGGAGATTGAGACCAGCAAGAAGGAGCTGAAGGAGCTGAGGGAGAAAGTTTCCCAGCTGCAGGCTGACCTAGCCGACCGAGAGGTAGAAGACACACATAAAATCACACCATTTCATATCTGTGCTACAAGTTAAAAAAACACGCTCACTCTGGGTGCCTGTCAGGCAACCGTGATTGATTTATCACTGTAGAATAGAACCCTGGATCCTCCCAAAAGAAGGACAACAGCAAAAAACAGTCATCTTTCCTTAACAACAGTATGCTTCACAGTGATTGGACCTGAAATCTCCTTGCTTTGTGATTCATGCCACATCTGAGACAAAAAAAAACATGTAGTGAAGTTATGTTGTTGTTTTTTTTGTTTTTGTCTTGGGAGGTGAAGGCAGGTGCAATTCCAGTCTTTTTTTCCCCCTGCTATTTACAGCATTTAAGATGAGTACACTTTAAAATTAGTCACCAAATCAAGTTTCATGCAATGAGAATTATCGCAGGAAGACAAAAAATCTACTAAAGTCCTCTAATCACATCAAATAAATCTTGCTGTGTTTAGTGGTAATTCTTAAAATAAATGGTAAGTGTGTATAGTATCCACATGTGTATATAGCTATAGTCTATACTGTGTAATCATGGATGTTTCTCTGACCAAAGCCCAGGCAAAAATAATGATCTGTAGTCTGTAGAGAGTTGGTGTTGTCAGTCAAGTGTAAAATTACATGTTTGAGTGTCTCTCCTTGTTGGTTTGTGTTGCACCGGACATACCAAAACAGGAAAAGACCAGAAAAGAAAGGGCAAGAGTTTTCAGGGACAGAGGTCTGAGAAGACAGGACACAGGAAATTGTTTTATTGGAGAATGACGTAGAAAAAAGAAACAACAATGTTTATAACTGTAATTATCTTTCGATGCAGGTTCTAAATGTCATTCTCCAAGCTCGTGTGGGAGCCTTTTGTCAGTTTTCCTTTCTTTTTCAGACTTCTGTGTTGGACCTGAAGGAGAAGGCTTCCTCTCTGGCTTCATCCAGTGTGAAGAAGGACAACAGGCTGAAATGTCTCGAGATCGGGCTTGAACAGAAGAGGGAGGAGTGTGTCCAACTTGAGAACCAGCTCAAGAAGGTTACAGTGATGCCCTAAGTGCATATTTGTTTTGGATTGAGGTGGTGTGAAATCAGTCCCGTTTAATAGCTTGCAAATGAAATATGTCTGTCCAAGTTTGGCACGTATGTTGAGCCCAAATCACTCGAAGTTCAAAAACATCATTACAACATTAATAATAAAACATGGATTACTTAAATCTCAGCGGGGGGATATGCATGCAGTTAAGAGAGAAACACGTCACAAACTGAGGATTTTAACCTCATAAACCCTTCATTTTTTTTGCGTTTTCCTTGTTTTCCTTGAGTGTTTCGAAAGAGAGTCGACTGTGTAAGTCTGAGCATGTGTGCTTCCATATCACATATTCTTTCACACGGCAGCCAGTAAAACGGTGTGGCTGTGATGGCTCGCTGACAGCCGTACACATGTGAAGTGTGCATTTGTGTGTGCATGAAGGTGTCAGTGGGTCTGTGGTTGTTCTGTCTCCATTTTTTATTTCTCAGTCTCTTTTTATTACTATGAATGGAAAAGA
Source organism: Arothron firmamentum (assembly GCA_016586285.1). NCBI lineage: Eukaryota > Metazoa > Chordata > Actinopteri > Tetraodontiformes > Tetraodontidae > Arothron > Arothron firmamentum. The sequence continues at coordinate 56,194 of BJFM01000343.1, forward strand.
CCAAACACTTGTCTTCGTGTGAGAACTGACACTGTGTGTGATGTTTTTGTTTTATATTTCTCTCTTTTCTTTCCTCCTAGATCTTGTTATGATACCATCAGACCCACAAACATTTCTTCTTTACATAGAACCTTGTGAAAACTGATTTACTTCCAAGACTAATAGGGTTTATGTATTGTACGACTGAGACATGTGCACATAGACACAAAATCAGTCCATCCCAAAATCAACATTTGCTTCTGGGAAACACGTACAGCTGTTCTAACCTCTAAGCAGGTTTTTATTTTCTTTTTTGTTTCATTTCATTTTTCATTTAATTTAAAAACAAGCGAGTAGCAGCTATTTCCTTTAGTTTTTCACTAGTTTTTAGTGTGAGTTGTAGCTCAAATCCAAACATGCTCAGCATGCCAAACCAAGGCAAGACAATTGTATTTATAAAGCAGGAGTCAACTCACTACACAGAAAAGCTGCAAAACACTGATTCAACACTAAAACAACAGAATGAAAGGTTAAAAGAACACAGTTTTAATAGCGTTAAAACGAAGAAACTTCAGTGTTATCTAGCAGAAAACATATTGATTTATTCAGATTGTATTGTAACCCAAAATAATAACATTTAGAAACAACTGAATACCCATTAAATGAGTATAAATACAAGTCACAGCAAAGACTTTGGTCATCATGTGATTGTTGTTATTTTGGGCATTTTAGCATAGTTTTAACGAAGCATTTATATCAAAGTTGATCTTGCCTCTTTCCCCAAATTGTGGTCATCTGGTTAGAAAATACTCGGCATATTTAGAATATCAAATTTCTGTTCCAGGCTCAGAGTGCAGCAGCAGAGATCCACGCCAGTGCAGAGCTTTCTATAAGGATAGTGTCTTTGGAGCAGGAAGTGGCCCAGCACAAAGAGGATGCCGGCAAAGCCCAGTCCGAGGTGGAACGCCTGTTGGAGATCCTCAAGGAGACTGAAAACGAGAAGAACGACAAGGAGAAGAAGATCCATGAACTGGAGAGGTGAGAGACAAGGATGGAAAGATGATGTGGACTGATTGAAAAATATAAATCTGAATTGATTATTTCATCTTCACTCAGACTAAACTATCTGTTGTTGACTAATCCTTCCTTCAGGACTAATCCATTAGTTCTCTACCTTTTCCCCCTTTTCTCATTCCATTTTGGCTTCACATTATTCACATTTGTGTGTGAACCAATACACATGTATCCATGTGATAATTTACCTGCGTGAGTGTGTGCTTGTGTTTTCATGCGTGTGTAACCATCAAACACCAGAAACCCCTCTGCCTCTCATCTGTGGCGTTCTCAACAGTCCAGAAAACAGGCCCCTCCCCCTTCTAGCTCTCAGCCGCCAATGGGAGGGCTGGTGTGGGACTACTTGGGCACGTGAGTGGCTGGTGGCCCTGTCTGTCATGTAGACGGACGTAATACCCACTTTGCTTGTCTGAAGAGCAAATGCTAAGAAAGCATCTAGTACCATGTGGAAGAGTTTCAAGGTTTTAAAGGTTTGACACTTTTATTGTTATCTGTAGTGGCAATATCTTAGTGGGGTTTTTTTTTTGTTTTTTTTTTTATAAATAAAATCTGGACAGTTAAGTGAGAAACAGTTCGAACTCGCATGTTTCTCATTCTTTTCCACATGGGACTGAACTTAGTGTCTTTATTAATAATCACCACCACAGACTTGCATCATTTTTTTGAGTATTCAGCAGACCTCTACACTCTCTGGTTTGTCTATAGATTTAAAAATTTCCCTGCAGATGCAAATTTCAGTGCCAATTCTGTTTTGTTTTTTTTCTCTTACTTATACTTACACACCAAACTTCTCCCTAAAGTTTGTCGAATAAAGATATAGTTTGGTATCAGAGTCTCTGCTGTGCACAGTCTAGTGGCTGTCAGTGATGCAACTCTTTCATTTAGTGGCTCTGTTTTCTGTTCTCACGCTTCACTTTTGGTTTACTTTCAGCCAAAGGATGCCTAACCTGGAAAGTTTAACAGACTTTTTTCCTTATTTAGGTATCTGAACTGTACATTTTTAATTTGCTCTGTGCTAATAGGAACAATTGTCTCTTTCTAACTCTTTTCACCTTTTGATTTTGTAATTTGCTTGTACACAATATTTTAAAGAAGCTTAATCTGTCCTGTTTTTCAAGTCTATCACTCAACCTGCATGCCTGCTTGCTGCTGCGTTTAACTGTCTCTCTAATGTATCTGTATTGTCTGTTTTGTAGTCTTACGAACTGGTCAACCAGAAAAAAAAGGGTAAAAAAAACACTTGGAAGACTGTTGAAATTTGGAAAGTAAATTTAAACCATTTTTTTTGTGGAGGTCAGGCAGGTCTCTATGAAATTCAGTGACTGTCGATTCGCTGATACCTTTGAATTCCTCTCTCTCTCTCTCTCTCTCTCTCTCTCTCTCTCTCTCTCTCTCTCTCTCTCTCTCTCTCTCTCTCTCTCTCTCTCTCTCTCTCTCTCTCTCTCTCTCTTTCTGTGTTAATGAGTTTAACTAGATTTTGCATGTTCTCTGGTTAGTAGAAATACTAGATAATCAATTAATAATTCAAAACTTAGACACTGCAAACTTTGACTGTGTTTGTGCGTGTATGTGTGCGTGTGTGTGTGTGTGTCTGTAAATGTATTCTATCTATTTTAGAAATGTTTAAGTCATGATTTTTGAACTTCAGTAGGCAGCTCTTGTGAAATGAGAAGGAAATAAAATCTGTTTAGTTGCAAATAAATTTAAAAAGGATTTTATAAGTATTATTAATATTGCAATAACTAGGACAAGCTTTTTTTAATCACATACATTAATGTAAGTTCCTTTCACCCACTGGGACACAGACAGTTATTACTGTGAAATAAGTGGCTCGTAGAGGTCATATTAAAGAGTGTAAGGTCCTTTAATAGTTTTTACATCCCCACAGTTAGTGGTATAATTTAACTTTTAGATGTATAATTTGGGAAAGTAAGCCTGGCCAACAAAAGACTGTGGTTATGCTCTGACATGGTGAAACACTAATAAAAATGGCAGAACTGACTAAGCCTCACCCCTTTACATCTTTAAACAAAAAAGTAATCAAGCTAAAAAGAATTACGAAAGAAAGGTTTTATATTTTGATGCAAAATTTAAACTGGTAATCGTGCTTTATAGTCCTTTTTTAAGGTTATGACAATGTATTTGGCTGCCAAATGTTCTGGAAATCTGAAAATCTGAACACCGAGTGTAGTAATAGCTTAGGGGCTGTCAAACCCGGCTGGATGTTACCCTGAAGGAAACATTTGTGTCCCAGGACACACACACCTGCCTGTGGCAAAGTTGTGCTACATTGTAGTTTCAAATTAGATTTAGGAGCTACAAATAAACGAGCAGCAAGAACATCACAAATGAAAATATCACATGTGGGTCAAAGAAGCAAAAAAAAAATCATCCCTCCCTTTTTCCCTCCTTCTTTAACTCCAGCTGTACTGCTACCAGGTTATTATTTCAGTAACTAGGATGCTAATTGGAGCGGACGGAGTGACTTCACACTGAGGGGAAATGGAGCTGAAAATCTGCCCTGATGGCCAAAATAAAGGATTTGGACAAAAGAGTGGAAAACAGAGAAAGGAGGGGGGCATAAGAAAAAGAAGGTGTGGTGGTGGTGATGATGCTGGTACTGGTGGGAGAAAAACTGAATGAAAAACAACTGGAACAGAAAGAAACAGTGAAAAAAGGAAATAATACAGAAATTAAAAATGTCAGAGAGTTTGGAGAGGCTTTTTGTGTATTTTATTGTTCTTTTATGGACAATTGAGCTTTGCATGCCATCATCAGTGTTGTTCCAAGGGGAAAAAAATCACTGATTTAAAGACCTAGCTCTGCCAGGTTAACCAAAAATATGAGGAGTAATTGCACTCAACCAAATCAGGAAGTTGATTGTCTTCAAATTTTGCACTAAATGACTTCCAGTCTTCTGGTGTGCTGTCTTCAAAAGAAAAAATAAAAACAGTGTAATTGTGAGGTCAGGCTTTAATTGCTTGTGTTTAAGATGTGTGTTTAGCCTGTGTAGCTGCCTGCCCTGCTGCCTGCCTGATCACAGCTCTGTCTGCCTGCAGCATCTCTATATATTTAATTATGTCTCTGCCTTTAAGCTTATATCATAGCCAAAGCAACACTTGTCTTCTCTTTCACCTTTGCATCTTCTTCTCTGCCCTTCTCCCTTTCTTTTACTTTTACAATCCCATGCTGCTATGTACCCAGTCTTACCTCAAGGTGAGTACACTGTTCCTTCATTGCCCCAGATATCAAAGCACATGTGATTCATTTTAAATATTCGTTTGGGGTGTTGCTACCTTTCATAACCTTACAATTACATTCAAGTCCTAAATCTGAGGCTTTTTTCAAATACTTGAAATAGCTTGGTGATCACATTTCAGCGTGCAGAATATTGAAAGTCTGAATTTGTTGAGTTCAAACTTAGATCCCTTTTTTGACCATTGTAATCGACCACATAATAACTCCTTCTCCCTTCTGCTTCCTGCATCAATCCAGTGGTTGGAGTGTGTGTGTGTGTGTGTGTGTGTGTGTGTGTGTGTGTGTGCCTCTCTGCTGTGAGGTTCTCCCTAGTGCCAGCTCTTTGTTTGCTCCCTTTTCTGACTTCTTCAGCCACTCTTCCACCGCTGTCTTGTCAGCTGCTATTTCAGCAATGTTGTGCTGTTTTGTGATTGAACTCTAGAGGGGGAAACAACAAAAGAAAATTTGTGTTCTGGAAGAAAACAGAAGTGTCCTTTTTCTACTTCTGTCCTTTCTGGTGCTTTTTGCACTTTTTCTTCCTTTGTTTGATCTTCGTCTGAGGAACTATCAACTGCGTGACAGCAGGGTTGCTATAGCTTTAAAAGGAATTGCAATTTCTTGCCGAGTTTTCGCTCGTGTGTGTAACATTACTTTGAGGTTGTGTATGACTTTACATCGAGGTGGTGCAGGGAATTTGTCAGCTCATGGCACAACTAGGCTAACACCGTTGTAGACCTGCACATAACACTTTATGTGCACAATGGCAAAACTTGGGAAAGGCTCTCTCATCTAAAAAGTAACAATTCTGCTGAGATGATGGCTGTTGAGAGTTGTCTAATTAATTTAACTGCATGAACACACAATATTTGCAGGGGAAATGGTGGAACTTTTTTTTTTTGACAGTCAGTTTAGAACATAAGCACAAGCAAAGGGGCTGCTCATTATAGATCATTCTATAGTCTTTCATATTACATAGCAGTATAAGCAAATGTAATCTAAAGTGTAACAATTTCATACATTTCAAGTCATATTGATTTAAATTAGCAAATAATAGACAATAAACTTAATTGTAAACAGATGTACATGTAAGATAGTTAACATACATACAGCCTTGAACAGCCTTTAACATACATATTTTGTATGTATGTATGTTAAAAATAAAAGAACTTTTAAAGCCTTATTTGTGCCTTTAAGCTATTATGTTCTGATCTGGTTTTCCTTTTTAAAATTTTATAGTTTTTATGGGCTGAGTAAATGAAACCAATATTTCCTGTATTTTCAAAGGAAATATTGAATTCCAAGTGGTTTTAAAAGAAATCCTTTATGTTAATTTTGGGCAAACTGTGTCATAAACACACAAGACCCCTGAGCTTTCCTGATTAAATATTTAAAAAAGGCTCCAAATGTAATATTAATACTACCTTTATGTGGGCCCCTGAATATCAGCAACATACTAATGAGTGAGTTTAAGTTTATTTATTTAAGTTTGGAGACTTAAAGGTTTACAAGATTATGTGCTTTTGCCAACACTATCTCAACTTTATATTGAACATTTGTTTGTAATGGTTGTAGTATTTATGGTATAGTATTTCTGAGGTTTTATGAGGTCGACAGTGCAGTCAGGGTGTTTCCACAACGTTTGCATATTTGCTTTTTGTCTTAAATATCTGAGTATGGTCCAACAGTGAGATTTAAACACAAAGCAGGTTATGTTTGAAACAGCTATGTACTGTATGTGCTGTGTCTGCCTGTCGTTTGCACCATTTGGTAGATTTGATCCTTCATTTGGAATTCATCTGTCGGTGGATATGGGCTCATTACACATTTATGTGCAGATTTTATAGCTGCTCTGATTGCACCTCATCTATGATGTTTTGCAACCACTTTTGTTGATTTGAGAGGGAAAGTGGAAAAAGAATTTGAAGACATTAAAGCAGCTTCTCATGACATGTTGGCTCCTCTGAGCCATGTCTTTGAGTTCACCCAGCGAGTTTTCCCCTCTGAAGCAACAGTGAAGAGTAGTTTTAAAAACTATTTACATCACTTCTAGTTTGATTGTCAGAATAGATGGCAGAAATTTAACTCGGAAGTTGTTTACTGGTGTGGATTCCACATTCTGCTGCAACTGAACTTAAACTAGATCAGGTTTTAGGCTTAAAAATTATCAGAATTTAAAAAAAATGTATATTTTAATTAAACTATAGTTAACTACTTGGGATAATGAACTCTATCTTAAATTTAATTCTAGGTTACTTTTGTTTTTATTGGCTTGAAAAGTATCCCGTTGAAATTATTTATTATTATTATTATTATTATTATTATTATTATTATTATTATTATTATTATTATTTTAATAGTTTTGGCAGCTGTTACATTAGCAGCTAATGTAGAAGCCGTTTCAGCATGACTGACAATCAACGCTCAATAAATAGTGTTCATATGCAGATGATAAGTTTGTGATAGCTTTGAGGGGCGGTTCAGCAGTAGAGATAGAAGTGATAAAAGCCAAAAAGCACAGAATCATTAGGAGGAAAGGAGAGAAGAAATTATCCAGGGCGTGAAGAGAATATTGTATATCATGCAAAGTAACGAGCAATTCAATATCTGGAGAGGAAGGCCTGAAATTTAGAACATTAGTCCATTGTCCTTCCTACTTCCTTCTTTCTTGTTTAAAATGTGACATACAGCAGAAAGAAGGAAGTGCTGAAACATTAGGAACTAAAAGACTATTCCACACATGCTCACGTACATGCAGTCAGTGTAGCATAAAGGGTGGAAACCTCAGAGAGCTTACCAGATGGTTGGAGCCTACTGGAAAGGCTCCAGTAGGAACATTCCTCTCTGTTTATGACCTGTTACACGCTCACATACGGTAACAAGCATAAAAAAATTGATCCCAAATATTCAAATGATCCTGTGTTCATTGTGCAAATCACTGAACAAAGGAAACTTTGTGCATCTGGCTCTGCTCTCACTTCATCTTTCCTGAACCCATTTTGGATGTGATAATGATGCAGTGTGTCTGCCTTTACAAGACCTTACAATAACAAGTCCAAACCACAATGGTGCATGCAGTTGATATTATTCTGTCAGGTTTGAATGACCAGGTGCTGCAGAGCAGCTCTGGCCCCAGCGTCATATTTCAAATTTTCCTCCAGCTTTCCAGATATTCTCTGGACGGTTTGGAATTAGGCCCCCTGGACCTCTTTGCGAACACATAGAGGATTTTATTTTACCATCCATGCCAATAACGTTGCTCAACTCTTCTGGCAGTCTGTGAGGCTCATGTGTAAGCCTTGCGATGGATCCCTTGTATTACCTGATGTTAGTTAAGTTGTTTTATAACAAGAAAGAGAAATAGGATGTTACATATCGCAGATATGTAGAACATACAAGAAATAATGCTATATTATTGAATTCTGACAGACGATTGAACAGAAATGTCAGATAGTAAAAATTAAAACATCTCTAATGCATGGATTTAAGACCAAATATTTGTGGTGCACACATTGTGCAGAAAGAGATTGGAACGTGTTAAGAGTCACACTGTTAGACCTGCATGTGTGCATAGCAGTTGGTGTGAGGGGGTTTGCTGTAGTGTTCCCATCACTTTTCAGATCAGAGTTTAGCTCTTTTACTGGAAGGAGAAAAAAAATGGATTTATCTCTGATCCTGTAAGACGTTATCCTAACAGGAGCACGCACATGTGTATAAACATTTGCAGGAGACTGACATAATAAAAAAGTAAATAGACAAAAGACTCACACAGCGACAAGGATGACTTTGGCTGGGTTTTAACACGTTCCAATGTTAGTCAGCAGTTTAGCTTTGTCTTGAGAGTGCCTGCAGCCTTATCCTATCCTACATCTGCACCATGATTCAGTAGACGTTGTCAAACCTTACTGGCATTAACTTGGTTTAGCCCGTGTGTGTGTGTGTGTGTGTGTGTGTGTGTGTGTGTGTGTGTGTGTGTGTGTGTGTGTGTGTGTGTGTGTGTGTGTGTGTGTGTGTGTGTGTGTGTGTGTGCGTGCGTGTGTGTGCGTGTGCGTGTGTGAGAGAGAGAGTGAGAAGGACTCTAATCTAGTCAGGCTGGTGTGATAGCTGATAGGCCTGTGACAGAGCTACAATGGCTTCCAGACTGCTTAAACATGGATTAAACTCTCTCCACACTGCTCCCATGAGGAATCTTTCTGTCTCCATCACCACCCGCTTCTCACTCATGCTCTGTTGCTCACTCATTCTTTTTTCCTGATGATGATTTACTCTCTGCTTCCAGACACCCAATAATCCCTCTGTGAACAGATCTTTTCTTTATGTTTAACCATCAGATGTTATTTAGTCATTAAGTCATAGCTCTATAATGAATCCCTGCACTGATCTTTACATTTCAGTGGTCCTGAGCGATTTCATTATGGCATTAAATTACACCTATTAGTTAATAATCATAGTAATCATGCACAATCATCTCACTTGCGGTGTCAGACAGCTTTAAATACATTTCTGGAGAGTAATTCAAGCTCAGATGTTATCTCCTCAATGCTAAAGAGAAAATCCAGCAATTCAGCGTATTTCCTCACCCTGCTCATTTGGTTTGTATTTAAATATGTAAGAAAGATCTTCTGGGCTCCAACTGCAGATCTTGATCTGTCATGGTCAGCATCTTTAGAGAGACCACCAGGATGCTGTATTTTAATTGAATTCGATTATATTTTTGTAGCTGGAGGAATACATACTATGTTTTTTCGAACTGTAAAAGAAAAATCACTATCAATGTCTTTCTTTTAATGTTTTTAACTTTGTGTTCATTATCTGCTGTCCATTAGTATGATGTTACGTTGTTTTGGGTAAATTGGTTTGTATTTGTTTTTGTACGTGCAGGCAGGTGAAAGAACAGTCAAAGAAAATGGCCAATCTGAAGCACAAGGAGCAACTGGAGAAGAGCAGGAATGCCCAGCTGATGGAGGATGCCAAGAAGAGAGAGGACAATCTGAATGAAAGTTCCCAGCAGATAAAGGTATGTGGAGAGGGAAGGGAGGGAGCTAGAAGTGGGAGATATTGGAGAGGGTGAGGCAGAAAAAGTTTCTCTCCTCTCCGCCATACCTTGAATATTGTCTCCTATCAAAACAATGCTTCATCATAACTTGACAATTGTGACAGGAAGCAGCCGTAGGCAATGTCAAACTCCCTCCTGTCTCTCTTACTCTCTCTCTCTCACACACACACACACACACACACTGCAGCACTCACTCAGGGACTGTACGAAGGGATAACTAAAGAGAATGATTGACAGGGAGAGCAGATGTAAGATGGTCAGATGAGTATTAATGAAGGTGAGAAACTGGAGGAGAGGTGATTAAAGAACTCAACAAACTCAAAGTAATGCACTCACTCAACTATCAAGTGAATTCTGTCACTTTGATAACCTTTCCTCGTTTGAAAATATTTGCTTCAGTATAAAGTGCTCACCAGAAAAAGAAAAAAAAATGTATTTTTTGTGGTTTAAAGTTTTCTCTGACCTCTGCATATCTGTCTTTGATTTTCTTCCCATCACTTCATTTCCGGAAAACTTTGGATGACTTCATCTCTCTTTCCTCTTCTCTTGCAGCCTCTTCTTCCCATAGCCATTAACCTGTTGATGAGAGACATTCTGTTCCTGTGTTTATGCAGATGAGATTATTCTGCCTGTTGCTAAAACTGACGAGATTTGGTGTTGTCATTTTGTGGATGACTGTGGTTAGGAGATGGGCTTGTGGCTATGTGAGTCATATCTGAGGCCACAGTGTGGTTACCACCATGTGTCTATTATCATTCTAGTCTGCATAGTTTAGGCCTCAACGGTAAAAATGAAATCTGAGCATAATTTAGACGACTGCAATTGAATACAATAAGATGTAATCTAATTAAAGTCGATCTCAGTCTGCATAGTTAGACAAGAACTCATGTTGGATCTGCAGCAGGACCAGATTTATAACACATGTGTTGCAATGACCTGGAGGTTTGATGGTGGCCACTGTAATGTCTCATCCTCTCCCTACTGCTCTCTCTCCATCACAGCATTCAGCTTTAATTTAACTGGAAAAGGCAGATGCCTTGGCAGAAAGGCAAACAGCTCTTTAAGGGAAACCAGCTTCATGTCTGATTGGAAGAGGCAGATGTAAATCGTATTGTCAACTCCTGCAGCTTATCCCAGTTACTGGAAACAGCAATCTCGGATTCTGAGTGTTTTAACTTTGGGGACATAATCACAGCATATGGCTGGGGCCCTAATGTGATGGAGTATCTCTCAGATATGACAGATGCTACTTTAGTTTATGAACTTGATGTGAGCATGTCAAGCAAATTTCTGTATAAAAATACTTGCTATAAAATCCTTCTGATGTCCCATTCAAAGCACTACATGAATGGATCTTTAGCACATGCATACAACACAACTCACTGGTAGAGAATGAGGCTTTTCACCTCAGGGTCGGAGGTCTGAGCCCCATTTATATATTTATACTTGATGTAGCAGGTATTGACTGTCAGTTTGCAGTATTTGAATCTTTTGTCATTGTAGGATACCCTCCGCCAGAAAGAAGAGCGCATTGAAGAGCTCGAGGAGGCACTGCGGGAAAGCGTTCAGATTACGGCGGAGAGAGAAGTGGTGCTCGCCCAGGAGGAACAGGCACATGCTCAGTCCGAAAAACAGGTACCATCTTCTTTGTGTTACTGCATGTTAAAGGACAATCCTTACTTCCAGCCAGCAAATTCTACTTCAACCCTTCCAACTCTTTTCCTTAAACTCAATCCTTGTCAATCCTAAAGCCTTAACTTAATTTTTCCTTATGTGTGAGACATGAAAGCGCATGAAATTACTGACTACATTACAACAAGAAAAATATGACATATGTAAACACTGCTGTGCCAGTTGTGGTTCACGGTAATAGCAACGTATCCTTTGCCAGCTGAGCTCATTCAGAGGTGGCTTTGCATGTGTGCTAATCGTGCTGGGTCAATCTTTGAAGGGAAATATAAACGCTGCTATTCAGAGAACAGCTTGTTTTTTGTCCACTGTAGCTTGCAGCACACCATATTTTCACATTTTTTAAAATCACATTTTTTGTATGAAGACACTAGAAAAGGTCATAGTGGTGTTAGGGAAGGCTCAGAGAGGAAAGGTTTCAGGGATGCCAACTCAGACCAGTAGATGTCTGTGTTTCCATGGGTACATGACTTAACGACATAGTTGAGGGAACTATTTCTTGAGTCTGTATGGGTTTTGCCTTGTTGGATAATAGTCATCTTTCAGTTGTTCAAGCAATTGTTCTTGCTTGTAAATAATGGACACAGGTTTTACCGCTGTTGCCGTTGTTCTGGGTGAATGTTAGTCATTCACTGGTGCATTGGTAAATGTTATTTACTAATAACATTATATTTCTTATGTTTACTGACGTCACTGACAGGACACTATCCAAAATATTCTTTTCACTACCTTTTGCTTTAATACAGTTCAGATGGTCACAGTAATTTAATTATCAAAAAAAAATAAAAAATACAAATAGTGGCCCTGTATGCATATAGGAGGAAGAAAGGAAAACTATATTAGCTTTGCACCATGTGAAATTTATTATTGAATAAATAATTAAGAAGAACTGAATCAAAACTGTGATATTTAGTTTTAATGTATTTTAAAGTGAATTTTAGGTTTTTAGTTCGGTTAATGATAACTAGATTTCTAATTCTGGAAAATTTTGATGCGAAATTGAAATCTTCTCATTTCAAAGACGTAATTGCATAGATGATCTGAGATGACATTGTTACAAGATCGACCAAAAACGTAAATGAAAGACAGAAATAATCAAATCTTACATGTTTATCCTCCCAAAGCTGACTTTGTTTACAGCCATTGCGCCAAGCTATCACATTTAATTTGGCAGCGATACATTGAACTGTTTGAAAATGCTGCCAGTGGCAGCTTTAATTAGACAGAACTGAGGCCATTAAGACCAGGACAGGGTGCTGGAAAGCCTCCTCGTGTTGAAATGCTTCAGTGAAGGAGGAAGGAGTAGAAACATCAGCGTGTGGTGAACGAGCGGAGGCGGCGGCCAAACGCTCACTGCGGTCCTCACCCAACATCAACAACGCCGATTCAGGCTTTCAGCACAGACGTACATGCACACATGAGCATGCGGAACTTGCGTATCGGACCATAGAATACAACATATGCACGTATTCCTCCGAACACACAAACGTGAAGGAAAGAACTTGTATTTAAACAGTGCACCAGTGCAACACAACACTGCATTCAGCAGCAGCCAAATAGAGGCGAATTTGGTTTCTGAACCGAAAAAGTCGGCCTATATAACTCATAAATAAATATTTTTGTGTTCCTATTTTCTTACTGTATTTTCTCTACAATTAACCTTTCACATAATGATTTACAAAATGATGAAGAGAGAGAAACAGTTTCCTCTGTTAATGAGGACAGCTTGCTCAAAGGCACACACATTGCTTATTTTAGTGTTGACACACACATGCAAATGCAGCCAAACCACTTACATACACACACCCAAACTACACATCGGTGGCGTCGTGCACACTTTTAGTTTGAAGTCTTATAACGGGGGCCCACATATTTGTGTGAGGGGCTGACCTGTGGATAGTTGACCAAAACCACATGAAAATATACAAAACTTTTTCAACTAGACGTGAGTCACTGCTGTGTGATTACTGAAGAAAGGTGTGTGGGTGGGAGAGAGGCAGAAATAAGTCAACAGCGCGACACACTCCATCTGTCCACGTTGTCTTCTCCAGTTTTTTGTGACTAAACAGTTTTCATTTTTGACCTCAGTGCACTTTCTTTTTCCTCTCATCCTCTTAATATAACCTTACACACACACACACACACACACACACACACACACGGAGTAGAGACTGAAGAAATAGCTCTCCTTTTTCTCCTCCAGCTCCTTGTTTTCCGCCCAGGCCTTATTGCTCCGAGTTCATTCCCACATCCCATCATCCTTCAGCTGCTAAGCTTCTTGTTTCCGATGCATGTTAACACCTCCTAACTGGCTCATAATGTTTCTTTAATGTGCATTTTTGTTGTTGCTCTGTTTTGGCTGCACAGCTTATCTGAGCATTAAAAAAAAAAAAAAAAAGCTCTTTTCAAACTTTTCCTTCTCATCACCCTTGTTTTTACCATTTGATTATTCCCTCCCTTCCTCTTGTATCGCCACTCTCCACCTTCTCAAATTCCCCCTTCTTTTCCCTCTCTTTCAATAAATCTTTACCTTTTTCTCCTTCCCTCTCACTCTTTTCTCCCCTAAACCCGATAAACTCTGTCTTGCTGATCTTTTTGTATGCAGCTCTGTCACATTCATGAGTTCACCACAGCCGGCTTTAGGTGGTCAAAGGTAACCAAATCACAATATTTCCCATTTCATCCTTTATTTGTGTCAGCTGTTGTGGTTCTTTTCACATCTTTCAATTATATTTCATAGTTTACTGGAGGAAGGAAAAAAAATCCTCATCTATTGTAAATTGTTAAGATATTCCTTTACTTCCTTTAATAAATATCTGAAAATTACTGATCAAGTTAATGGCTCAAAACATGGCTGTTGTGTTGAATTGTACATAGGTTATTTTAATTGATTTAATTCCTGCAAAAGGTATTTTCACCTGACTAAGGGTTGTACTTAGTGAGGAAAGTATTACCTTTTACTCGTCTCCGTTCTGTTTTCACTCTTTATTTTCCATCACTCGTCAGCTCAAATAACTTTTTATCCCCACTGCTCTCTCATCAGGAGCAGGTTTTAGTTTTGTTCTGCTTTTGAGTTGTGTAAATAACAGCTTTTGAAGAAAACATCTGAATTAGACTCATTTTATTCTGACAGTTCTTTTTTCTGTTGGCATGAACACTTCAGAAAAACAAGGAGTTTAAAATCGCAAAGGGAAAGAATTACTTAAAGAAGAAATTACTGTGTGTGTGTGTTGTACTATGTGGGTAGATCTGTTTGATGTGAAACGCTCAATCACACACTTGTACTCAAAACCTGTGTGTGTGTGTGTCTGAGTGTGTCTGTGTGTGTGTCTGTGTCTGTGGACAGGTCGTGTTGTCATCGCAACATGATATACAGCATGATATACATGAAATACAGCGACCTCAGCCCTATAACCTCATAGACAAACATAGACAAAATGATGTATGGTACATCCAGAGAGAATCTTAAGTGATATTTATGTCAGGGACGAGAACAAAAAACAACACGTGGAGTGAAAAGATAACATCTTAAATAAGTTTTATGCTTTGCAGCTTCATATAAAGGAAGATCATATGACTGAATTTCACAAAGAGCAGTTAGCTACAACACGGGTGATTGCTAGAATGCATGAAAAAAGCTAAAAGAAGTAGAGATTAAGAAGCAATATTTTAATTATGTTGCAATGTAAATGTCAGGTGGAGGACCTACTTGCTGCCATGGAGAAGGTGAAACAGGAACTGGAGGTGATGAAAGCCAAGCTGTCATCAACTCAGCTCTCACTGGCTGAGAAGGAAGGTCACCTGACTGCTCTGCGTGCTGAGAGGAGGAAGCACCTGGAGGAGGTCCTGGAAATGAAGTAAGACAACAAAAAACATACAGTTTATTACCTTTATTTATGATAACACGCTAGGCAGATGTACACTAGCAAACACATCCCATCCCCACTGACAAAATCATCTGTTCACACATGTGCTTATGAGTCCCAACACAGCCTATACAGTACTTCCATTGACAACGTGCTATTGTTTTGACCATTTCAAGTCAAATAGAAATTCGTGCGTGCTTCTCAGAGCAATAAAATTACAAAAGTTAGATTGCAACAGACATCTTGATGTTTCCCAGGCCTTTCTGTGCTCATCGAGACCTTTTTTTTTTACAACAAAGACATACAAAACAGTCGGCTCTTGTTTCAGAAATATTGGTGTTTGGACCTGTTGGATGGACCACTCAGACATGGTTTATGTGGCTGTTATGAATCTTTAGAGTTGGTTTCCTTTCAAAACCTTTTTACATACAGTTTATGAGGGTCATTCTGTTGTTTCTGATAGAGAATGATGGATTATTTCTTTAAATAGCATGTGCTATTGTAAAAGCATTTAGCCTGCTTCCCATTATGACTGTAAATTTACAATTCTGACTTCATCCATGGACTCATCAACAAAACTGTAGTCAGAATTGTGGCTCCTGTGGCTCTGGTTGAAGAATGTTTTAGTAATTGCAGACCACTCCAGATGTTTCACACCAATTTTTCAGTTCAGAGATCCATGTGACGTTACCGACCCAAAAAATGCACTCTGAAGCTATGTGCTGCACGTGGATACAAACTGGATAAATGTACATTAACGTTTCTCAGTGTTGAGCTAAATGGTATCCCCCGGGAGATGAATCAGCGATTGTGGTTTCTGGCGTACTCGTCGCCGTTTTATGACTTTTGATTCAGTGTGCACATTGAAATGCAGTCAAAGCTTTACTCTTTCTAGTCACACAGGTGAGAAGACACCACTTGAGTTTACATCGTACCTGTGCTCGTTTACTCTCATAAACTTCTCATTTTAAAATATTCCTAACAGGTAATAAAGTGAACCATGAGGTTGGATCCTGACTTCTTGTCATCCACTAGATGCCACTAAATTTTACACACTGGATCTTCAATTAATTTCAGATGGAAACATGACGACATTACTGGCTCGCTGTCTTGCCCTGAATATAAGACATGAAACATTTTATAACCTTTGACAATAAATTCTGCATCTAAACTGTATTTCTTCAGTTTCCCAGTCCCTTAATATAGATAGTGTGAAGTTTCCAGGCACTTTTGTTCCTGTAATTTATAACTCAGACACAACCTGCAGCACTTAATCTGAAATTAGCAACACTTGTGATATCTTCAGTATAATTTCCAGCTTGACCTTGTTCCAATGTTCCAGGAAGGTGTTCACTCTCCACACTGATGTGAGCTTCACCTGACACCTCATAAACTCTCACTCCTCTTCCTTCTTGTCTTTTCCTCTCCTCTCCTCTTTTATCTCCTCTCTTCCCCCTCTCTTTAAAGCAATTGAAGTCAGTAGTCTGCTAATGCAGGAACCATGTACTGCTGTCTAGCTCTTGACATGATTGATTATGTGCACAGAGAGTCACACATATTCTTGCAAATGCTTTCAGTCTGTGTAAATTGTAATGTAGTTTTAATTAGTGGGCTTGTGTTTTAGGTGTAGCTACATGGAGTCCGACAATCCAACTTTTTGTTTTACATTCTCACCAAGACCTTTTTATCAATTACTATCATAAATACCAATGACTAATGTTACAAATTCTGCCCACTTATTTAGTGCTTATTTGGTTCAAAACTTTATTGTGGTCAAGCAAGCTTGTTTCCAAGACAGATTCAAAGGCATCATCTATTCTCTGACTGGTGCGTGCTAGCTAAAAAAGCCTTATGCAGAGAAAACTGCTTTGAGGCACATTATTTTTCCAGTGTGCAGCTTCTCAGCTCAGGAGCTGCGGACGGGTCATTCCTGACCGCAGAGTAAAACCATATGACCGTTTTGTACAGCCAGAACCTGTATTGCGGCAATGATTCTGATGATCTCATGACCTTATCATTAAGCTATTATTTTTTAATGCTGTTTATTATTTCCCAATGTTGCAATGCTCTCTGTGTGTGTGTGTGTGTGTGTGTGTGTGTGTGTGTGTGTGTGTATATATATATATGTGTGTGTGTGTGTGTGTGTGTGTGTGTGTGTGTGTGTGTGTGTGTGTGTGTGTGTGTGTGTGTGTGTATATGTGTATATATGTGTGTGTGTGTGTGTGTGTGTATATGTGTATATATGTGTATGTGTATGTATATAATTTTTTTTTTCACTCAGATGTATGGAATTTCACATTATAACTGAAAAAACATCCTTGATTATGCCCAGAAAAACATTGCACCTAGCAACGTAGTAAAAACTTAGTAAAAACTAAAACTTCCTTTGCATTATACATGACAGTTTTAGGATTCAGCTATTTTATGTTGTGCATTTTTGCCCACAGTGGAAAGTTAAAATGTTAAAGGCAGCTGTTTTATTGGACGTAATTCACATAACATTATTTTATGTTTGTTTTTTTTTAAAAGGCATCAGTCTTTGGTTAGCACATACGTCAGGTCTCTCTGGTTTTCCCCCACAAGTGAAAACATAAGATTAAGGATTAAGGTGTCCGTGTCTCATGAATCTATATATCTTCCTGTAATGCACATCAAACTGTCTCTGCATACTCTCTCTGCCATAATTCTGTGTGGTTTGATGTCTGATTTGTTGCCTTATTTAAAACTTTTGTCTGGTTTAACGTACCCACAGCTGTGATATATGGCAAGACATGTTGCAGAGGTTTGTGGAGCATATACTTACATAGAATAGAATATATTAGTGCAAATGCAGACACACGCAACTCCCGTGCATTCACACTTTCTCTTCCTTTGTCATTTTCCTTTCCTGTTGCTTCTCATACACATTTACACACCTTTTATGTATTTCTTTGTGTTTGAATTTTTGCATGCACACATATTTGTATAACACCCACAGGTGCAGTTTATCATGCACATGGTTGCTATAGTTTCCCATCATGCTTATGCAGATATACTGTATGTTCTCACATGACTGCACAGTTTGAACCTGGCAGGTGTTTTTGAGTGTTGCAGCCAGCTGCAGAAATTTGCTGACAGGGTGTGTAACAGCAGGGAAGCATTTCTGAAATCCCAATTTAAAACCACCGATTTTTAAAATTTATTTTCATCATCTGTTGTTTTTACAACTCCACCAGCATTCAAAATCATTTATTTGTGAAAATTTTAAACAAATAATTCTCAAAACAGAATTTTTAGGATGAAAAGAGAAAAGCAAAAATAAACAACAAAAAACAAAAAAAATTACCATATTTGGGATTAAACAGCATAGAGACATGACAGGTATGCAAGAAAAGGAGAGAAAGACAGCTTTTCAACATTAACTCAGTCAAGCTAACAAAGCTGTGTGATATCTCAAAGAAATGATCACCTCCAACACCAGCTCCACTGCTCCTTCTGCTCATCCATCAATGTTTCAGACTGCATCACATTTTATTGAGTGTATAGCTGTCCTTGTGTGTGGCTTTCATTCACACAATGCCCCTCCTCTGCAGGCACACAAAACTGAATTGTTGGTCATTATCTTTACGAGGCCAACACGATGCATGTGAAGATTTTAAGAGCATTAAAATAAAAATGTTATCTGTGGGCAGCAAATGTCCTGAAAACAAAGTGGTCAGACAATGGTTTCTGTTTATTTGTAAAGTTGGTATGGTGATTTTAAGTTACTAAAGCTATTTATTAAAAAAGAAAATAGAAATACAATTTTTACCATTATACCAACAAACTATTAAAAATAAAGATAATAGCAGTGCTTTCGCAATTTAGGCATCCCATTGTATGAAAATCAGCTACAGTTTTAGTAGAGTAAAACTCAGCTGTACTCTGCAGTGAGCAGAAAGTCTGCAGAATAAGTGAGCTGCCCTCCTGCAGTGAGGGCCTTGGCTTGTGCCTCAAGGTGAACACTGTAAATCCAATTTATTTCTCCTCTGCTCCTCTGTTCTTTGGGTTATTTCCTACCCGGCTCATACCCCTGCTTCCTTTCCTAATTCCTGCTCTCTGTCCTTCTCTGCTATTCTTAAACCTCTCTCTTGCCTTTGGATCTCTCCATCCTTCCTCTTCCTTGCCATTTCCTCTTGTTCACAGCTGTCTGGGAAGGTTATTCAGACAGACCTTCACTCATATGGATTTGTTAGCAACTGCAGTTATACAATATCTATCAGTACCTATTTACAAGATTTAAATAAATAAGAAATGAAAGCAGTTAGCCCTTTTCAAAAAACTGTGCAATGTCGCCACAACGAGACGATGAGGCATCGCATCTCTGTCCCACATTTGAAAAGAGGCTTGACGAGTAACTCCCTGGTCTCCTCCATCATTGTCTCTACAGTTTGTAAACTTTCCTGGATGTTGCAGGTCTCCTTTGTATTAGCTGCTAAGTGCTGCCAGTACTTCAAATCATTTGGCGAGCATTTGACAAAACATTAAAACAAAACACAAGTACTTGCCTCAAATGACTTAAATAGGCGGTTGATTTGGAGCTGTAACAACATTTTGGCATTTTGGATTGTTAACAATTCTATATACGTGTCTCTAGTATAACTCTTTCATCGGATCATTTCTACTATACAAGTTGAAGGATGAAACTAATAATAACGATAAATAAGATTATCAGGAAGATTCAAATAGTTTACAGGACTCTGTACAGTCACTGTGCTCACATGCACATGCACACATGCCTCTAGGAGCATTAATAGAGCATCCCATAGCAATGTAAGTGTATACGTGTGTGGAGTGCTGTCGTAAATCCGACAAAAGTGCTTTGATCCCTCAGACAGCGATGAGATTAATTCATAGCGTGCCAAAGCAGATTTGCACATGGAGGTGGTTATGTTTTACACAGTATTCTGAGAGCTTGGCACAGCACAAAAGGGCACAATTTTGACACTCTTACAAGCTCAAATCTCTCCATACCTTTTTTTTTTCTCAGTTTTTTTTAGCATCCTCTGTACATGCTTGCTTTGTGTGCCCTCTCTGACACTGGCTGTCTGCCTCTTTCCTTATTTTCATCCCCTCATACGAGAGACACAAGGAGGGGCTGAACCAGAAAAAGAGAAGTAATAAAAGCCAGCTTCAGTTTCAACTTTAAATCACAAATACTCTTCTCAAAATGTCTATGAAGCCTTTAAAAGCGGTATAAAGTCTCCCTTTACAACATTTGGTTTTCTGTGGTGTGCTTGTATTACTGGATTGTGACATCAAATGAGTACATGAAATGAGCTTAATATGACTTAATGGTTTAAAGGACAAGAAGCCAAGAATTAGCTAATCTTCAGAGACGTACAAGAACAGATAAAGACAAAAAGGATGCCAGTAAAGTTTACTTGCCTTTTCTGTGAGCTGATTACCGGTTGTTTGTGCCAGGACATCAGTCAGATTATTAAACAGCAATTCAATTGGGAGAAGATGTAATGAGGGAGGAAAACAAATGAAAGAAAAGGTTTTTTAAGATGATCTAATGTTGTATGTAAGGTGTTCTGTCACTAACATCTTGCTCGCTGTGCATGCTGCCAACATGACCCAGGAGAGGACAAGCACTAATAGTCATTCAAATAATTCAAAAGATTGCTTTTTTTCCTTTATTTCTCCCTGTCCACATTTATTTCCAGGCTATGGCCTTTAGTTAAAATAATTTTAACATTGTTTGGACAAATTTACTTATAAATGAAAAACATCTCAGCTAGATTTTAAACTTTCCCATAACTGAGGCAACAAATGTTTAAAAGGTTTTGTTGCCTTTAATTTAAGTTGCTGTGTGTATACAGACACACACTTTTTACTCTCAGTATGACTAATAGCCTGTTTCTGGAGATCTTCTTTGGTAAATGTGGAAGTTGCAGGTGTCCAGTGCGTTGATTAGCAAGTGTTTCGGGAGATTGTGCTGACAGATCGTAAGCAGCATTCTTGGTCTCTGCAGCGCACCATAAAAATGGATTTACTGTGAAGAACCCGAGTAAAGACACGGCTGCATCTTTAGTCACACGTTTCAAAAAGTGTGTGTGTGGTCCTGCTAAAAGAACCAACTCCTGCAGACTGTGGAAAATGCATTTTTTTCACCTTTCTTATTAGTCACAGTGTGTGTTTTTAAGTGAGGGAGAGCGAGAGACAAAGACAGAGAGGTGAGGGAACAAGTGGTGTGAGTTTTTTTTATGAGAAAAGGGCAGGATGTGTCAAAAACAGATCCTCATTCTGTCATGCAGCAGTCCCACCTGCCCTCCTCTCTCCCCCCCAGCTTTTGTCTTTCTGCCTCCTATTCATTCTGCTCTTTCCAGTCATCTCCCTCTCTCTTTCTCTCTCCCTTCACATCTCTTTGATTTGTTTTCCCCCCAAATTCTCCAGTCTTTTTATTCCCTTTCCTGTCAGTGCTGTTTCTCTGTGTGTGTGTGAGGGTGTGTAAGCCCGCTTGCTGTCTTTCTTTAAGCCTCTCTGATGTACAACAGCTCCTTGAGGGGAGTTTTTTCCTCCCTCACACACACACACACACACACACACACACACACACACACACACACACACACTTTGCACAAGATTTAACCTATTTTCTCAACTCATACTTTTTCCAGTTGTGATGGTCTCATCCCATATTCTCGCCATGCTAAATCATTTACATCTAGTGTGCCTAACCCAATTGCAATATAATGTAAGGCACACAAATCTGTTCCAAAAATCTTTTTGTTCTCAGTATAACTACAGCATGCAAGCAGCTATAACAAAATAAAAATACCATTTGTTCTTAATCAGGGCCTGGCTCTTGTGCTAACAGAGCCATATCCCATCAACAAGGACGATTTGGGTTTTAGCACTGAGTCTACAGATCATTTAAGCACTAAATCCCTGTAATTATTTTTGCATTATCCCATGCAGAAGTATCCTGTGAGAAAAGTTTGAAATGCACATCAGTAACTGCTGGAGGTGTCAGTCATTTTCTCTAATAAACTTCTGTGGTAACCCAGTGAAGTGAAATTTTGTGTGGGCAATCTTGCAAAAAGCGAGCAAGACCAGCAGTAAAATGTTTTCCCATAAACTATGGCTTTATTGGCTGTCGTTGAGCTGGTGCTGCACACATGGCAGGCGAGCACTAACAAATGTTTCATAAAACCTGTTCCAATGTGTGCATACACTGCCCGGTGTTTTCTCTTGTATGTCTATAAAGGGCTATAAACCAGCAAGTGTATGTGTGTTCCGATACAGCTGGGACAAGAGACGTTAAAGAACACTTGCACTGCATGTCAGATGCATAAACCATATGTTGTGTATCCTGTATTTAAAGTATACATTTATGTGCGTACCTTTGGGTGCGCAAGTGAGGCTGCCTAACCTTTTTTTTTTTTTTTTTGCTTGTAGGACTGTAGAAATGTTTTGTGTG
>BJFM01000343.1:78566-89975 GCA_016586285.1 Arothron firmamentum
GTGTGTGTGTGTGTGTGTGTGTGTGTGTGTGTGTGTGTGTGTGTGTGTGTGTGTGTGTGTGTGTGTGTGTGTGTGTGTGTGTGCGTGCATCACATGAGATAAACAGAGAGAGTGAAAGCATTAACTAGATGAGACTGGGGGCCCACTGCTCACTGGCTGTCTGCCCCAAGACAGAAGCTGTCAGTTGGGAGAAAAATACTATTCTGTTGGGCCCCATTATAGAGTCAAAAGCTAAACTTGTAGCACTGTGTTGTGTGTGTGGGTGTGTTTGTGTTTGCCTTTTGGCACCATTAGCTTAAACCAAGAGCCAACTGCCTTCTGGATTCCTCACAACCCATTTCTTCCTGATTTACACAACAGTAAACAAAGTAGAAAAAAATAAAGCCCTCTTGAATGAAAATCATATTTTGGATCTTATTGAATATGTCAGTGTACTGCAGAGTTTAACAACTGTCAGAGGCCATTATTAAAGTGCTAGTGAAACTAACCATTCAGGTTGTACGTTTGCTCTTCTTTTTCCTCTTGTGACTCAGGATTGGCTTCAAACATGTCCGGATGAATTATAATAACATATGTTAGAATATACAGGATAGTGGGGCTTTAAGGACTTTAAATCACAACAAAGGCAGTAACGCTCCAGCTGGGGAAGGAGAAAGGACAGGGCTGAAATAGATTACTGCATACCTACCAAAGTGATTTTATTCATCAAATAAAAATCAAAACAATATTCTCACCAAAAATCTCCAGATGCTCTAACTGCTGTAACATCAAATACATGCACTGCTCCAATCATATCTTTTTATTTTCAGTTGAAACTTAAAATCAAAACAAAATATATCATAACAAGACATTGCCACTAAATGACATGCTGCTGATTCTGTCAAAACCTGGGTAGAGAGAAGTGGTTATCTCTAAAATAGCTCTGTATGTGACTGGAAAAGAGACCAGACAACGTCGCAGTGGATACACACACTTTACATTTACACACCCTCAACATACTGTGAACACCCACACGCATTCAGATACACATCGAGTTCACCCTTATGGTCACATACATACCTTGAAACAGACATGCTGTCATAATCGCAGTCATACAACACACACAAACAGTCAGTTGGTTGTACTGAAGGGGTCACGGCCTGATAAGCTCACACAGGAAGCTGCTTTGGTGTGTGTAGAAATATGCGAGTGATCTCAGGCTAGGCATTAGTGTTTGTTATAAAATGAGGGGGCTCAAGTGGTTTAAAGCAGCAGAGAGGCCCCTGCTGTGAGTGTGTTGGGGTCGGGGTCAGGTGCCTGGTGCAATTGCGTGTGTCTGCTCACTGTCTGCCCTGCTGCAACAGTGATGACATCATGGCACACGACTGCCGAATGACAGAAGGAATGCCTCCTGTCCTCTTTACAAACGGAGGGAGGAAGAGGTGTGTAGGTGGTGGGAGGTGCAGTGAGGAATGCTGATCGTCAATGAGTGACCGAGACACTTAAAGGCAGCACAAACCTAGCAGAAACTGTGAAACGTTAATACTAACATGTGACCAGTATGTATGGCTAAATCCATATTGTGATAACTTATCACAGCAGGTGATTATTGTACCCCTTTTTATGTAGGAAAGACACACAAAAAAACCCTCTTCTTTTGCCAACCTAATCAGACAGGAATGTGGTCTTGGACTTTCTGCTCTGCCTAGTGATGAATGGCATCTGTGACAAATGTTTCAGGTTCAAGAATCCTGCAAGTTTCTGACTGGTCTTGTTGACATAAATGAGAAGGCCGTGCGTAAGCAATGCTGGACGGATGAGATTCTAAATTCAGATTTGCTAAAATGTAGTAAAACAAAATCATAGACAACAGTGAAGTCACTTCCAAAACCTGTAGCCTTGCTGAAAAGGTAATTTTTTCCAGAGGCATTATGGGACATTTGTACCCTAACTCTATGGTTAGTGAGATGGACTGAAAAATCTGTGGGTCCTCACTCAGTCCAAACATATAATTTGTCTCCATTTAGACACTCTTATCCCCTCATTTCATACTAAAGCATTTTATCAATGTCCGTGTGCGTGTGTGTGTGACAGAAAGAGACAGCATTACATGTCTTTTTGTTAAATGTGTGGTCATTTTTTTAAGCTTTGCAGGGTTGTGGATAAAAACCAGTGGGAATCAGATTCTCACTGGAAGCACACAGATTTCTGTGAATTGTAAGATTCTTGGGTGTCTTCAGCTGTGGCTCAGCCAGTTCTGCGGCTGATGGGATGGATGGGATGCGGGTTTTTGCCTCCTGACCACAGGGAATGTTATATATCTGTCAACCTGACCCACTGCACAGGCAGGGGGAACAGATAAAAATAAGAAATTTGGAAGGACAGTTAGAAAATACAAGGTAATGCCTGTCTGAAAATGGATAATGGAAGGTATTCATGTTGTAAATCACAGTTAACATGAGATTAAGTTTGGAGGGTTTGTTGAAAGCCAGGTAGTCATTCATGTAAAGTTCCAAGCATTAAGCCACCTGGCGTCTTAAAAAGTCTCTGTCCAGGAGAAAGATGCTGTCCTCCCTCAGCTTTTTACCCGTGTCTGTTTTGGTTGTTCTCACAGCTGAAACCACTCCACCACAACAACACTTAAATGCCAATTTATTTTTATCAGATTGTAGATGGTGTGGAGAGCAGCCAAAGACAAAACAGCATGAAAACAAGAACCAACTGTTACTGGTATTCCACCAGGAATTCATTTTTATCCTTCTGTAAATCAACGGAGCTCCATTTAGAACTGTTAACATGATTCACTGTCGCTCTGAAATACCTTCTGAAGACAAGGTGCAAGTTACAAGATATTCATCCCTGAGATGTTTGTTTCCATACAGAATAGAAGGGGGGTGTCTGGAATGTTCTTGTGGAATTTCTGTTTATTATGCATATATATTTTTCATACATGAGAAATGTGTTGAATTGAATGAGGTGAGGCTTTACATTTTTTTAAATCTGTGTTTTTTTTTCTCCCTACCGGTTCAGAAATTCAAACTGTAAACTATGATTGCAAATGTCTGTTTATCTGTAGGCGTGACTTCATTATGGAAATTCCTCATGTTACTCACAATTGTGATTTTCCTTTTCCTCACAGGCAAGAGGCACTGCTGGCAGCCATCAGCGAGAAGGACGCCAACATCGCCCTGCTGGAGCTGTCTTCTTCCAAGAAAAAGAAAACACAGGAAGAGGTAGCAGCCCTGAAACGGGAAAAGGATAGTCTGGTCCATCAGCTCAAACAACAGGTAGGTCAAGGTGTACCCACAAACACCCACACTTTGATTTTGGTTGGGTTATATAAGGAAGAAAAGCTGAGATGGAAAGAGTGAAAAAAAAAAATGACAGCGCAGGTGAGGTGGCAATGACAAGCGTAGCAAAGAAAACAAGAGGCAGAGAGAAACCGAGTCCAGATGTGACCGCAGTCCCCCGACCATGGAGGGTAAATTTAGGATATACCTGCCCCTCCCACACTCACCACACACATGCACAGACAAGCGCGCACACACACACACACACACACACACACACACACACACACACGCACACACACAGAGTTCAAATGTTCTACAAATCTCCGGTGACAACACTTTCATATCAATTGGTATTTATTTACTTTTTCTGCCAGCAGAAACACTGACGCGACCTCAGGCGCGGTCCACTTGGATGGGTACACCTTCACAAGCTTGTATACCGATATGTACACATGCAGCCAAGCCAAAAACAAGGATATAAACACAACCAAATGCCTCTGTGGTTACAAACAGAGGTCTATTCACACACTTGGAAACACACTTGAGGTTCTCATGGGACTAGTGAATTAACCAACCCTTTCATCAGAGAGCTTACTTGCAGTCTGGCGGATTTCTTCTTCACCCCTCTCTGTATTCTCGGCCATCGGCTTAATTTCTTGACATGATTTGTCCATTTGAATGTTTTTAACAGTGAGATTCTTGCTTGATGCAGCCTGAATGAGAAGTTCATAAATAATGAAATAATGCACCATAAAATAGGCAGATCTGCTGCGTTCGGATGGAAATTCTGATTTTATTTTTGGCATCTGATAGTCCTTGAACAGCTACAGTATGTCTATATTGATGGAGTTGTCATCCGCAAAAATCAGTCAAAGATTTAAATTCCCAGCTAGTCAGCATTGCCTAAACCCATATCATTAATTTATGCTTGTGAAAGATTTATTTTGCACACTTATGATTGATGGTATTAACGTGCATGTCAACAGTTTGAATTGATTTTCTGAAAAAGTAGAAGGTGTCGTAGAAAAGCCGTGTCACATGAACTCTTTATAGTATGCATCAGTCTTTCTCTGCCATCCCTCAGTCTCTTTTTCCATCCTGTTTGAAGTCATTTATGACACCTCTGGGTCTTGAAGGTGCTTCCTGACAAGCAAGAGACTCGTGTTGCTCTGTGTGTGCATGAGGGAGAGCGATTTTACTCCCCTTCTCTCTTTGTGGTGTCATAATTTTCAGCCTATCAATGATTGATCACAGGCGAGACTTTCTCAATATTCTGTTCTGTGTGTTTTTTTTGTGCGTGCTACTGACTTCTGGCAAGGTTAGGCTTTTGTAGTATTTTAAGCTTGTCCCCTCCGTGTGTAATGTGCATGCATTTTGCCACAGACTAGACTCAGGATGTAGGGTCGGGGTGTAGCATAATTTGATGGCCACTGGTTGCTGTAAGGTCAGAGATCAGAGTCTCTTTTCATTGTTTAGCATGACATAAATATCACAGTGAACTATTTGTATTTGGCTTTAAGTACAGTTTCCAGTATTGCTATTTTCATGGACTCGTCAAGTGTCAGAGTGCGTAAGAGTCTCAACAATTGCATTAGTTGTTGTCAGTGTCTTTATCTTGCCAGAATTCCTTTTACCTTTTGTGTAGGAGTTGATAAAGCCGGAAAAAATCAAGCGCTTTTCTCCTCAGTGTGAGCCTGGCTAGTTCAGTCGGTAGAGCATGAGACTCTTAAACTCACGGTCGTGGATACGAGCCACCAGGTTGAGTGTAGCTCTTTTCAACAAAAGTTAAAAATCCTTTTCTGCTTCCAGGACAAGGTCGTGTGGTTTTCAGATTTACCTGTGTTAGTTTTGAGCCACTCTGAACTTTTGTGTAATTCTATTATATGAGACAGATGCAAAGCAAAAGGTTGACAAAAAAACCCCAACAACATAATTTATTGTGGTCAGCTGGTTTTGATACCCTCTTTCTCTCTCTTAAAGTTAAAATAGTTTTTAATGATATCACCATTCTGTTTCTCTCTCTGTAGACTCAAAACAGGATGAAGCTAATGGCAGACAACTATGACGATGACCAGCTGAAGGTCTCCTCTCCAAACTCAGAGCAGCCCAATAATCACAAGCCCTCCCCAGACCAGGTATGATTGCCTCCATCATGGGATAAACCACCTTTGACCCAGAACCGGGACCCCACCACCCTCACAAAACAAACTTTTATGATCTTCATTTGGATGTCAGCATGCACAAATACATTTTTGTTACTTAAGATTTTTTAAGTATATTTATGAAACTGGTTGATAACATTCTTTCAAAACATTTCAACTTCTCTGTGCTTACTGGGTCAGTAATTTTCTAACTGGACACACTAACTTCCTGCTTTCTCCAAACTCATGCTACGGGTTGGACTGAACTAACCAATAGGATGATGAGGAGGGCATTTGGGCCTAACGAATAACATGCCGCCTTTCTCTCTCTCCGCCCATCATTTTGTACAGAAGGGTGAGCGTCTTCTTATTCTGGATCACACCCTAATGGATGTGCTCATCATTCAAATTCCATTCCTGTTCATTCTTTCTACTCTTCTTTAATGCTTTTCCTCGTTGCTGTGTTATTTTGTTTTGAGTCATCATTTCATTCATTCATGTCTCTTTCAAGACATTCTTTTCACGTCTCAAATGGTGTCTTCACCTTTTCAAGCTGTCATCCCTTGAGTTTCTTTTATTTTCCATCTTTCTTGTGTTTCAGCCTTTTTAATAAGGTCAATGCTCCTCCTTGTATTCATTGTACAACACTATCATTCCAGATTTGGATGCTTTTGCCTTTTTCCATCTTTTCTAACATAATTCATTTTATGTTTCACATATACATTTTTGACTCTAAGTTTAAACAACACAATTTCTGATTTATCTTTTTAACTATGTCATCTAAATAATTATTCTAGAAAGCCCATAATATGTATATTACTTTTATTATTGATAATGACTTAGTAAAAAAAAATGCCAGTGGTAAATAAGAGAAATGTTCATAGATTTATTGTATGTTGAAAGGTAATCTGGAAGATGTGGGCTGTTTTATTTGGTCATTGTTTACACAATGAGCACTCTGTAAAATAGTCTGCACTGGTGCAAGGCAGCCATAAAACTAATTTGAGTGTCTACTATAGTGTGAAAGAACATGTTTTTAACATTGTCATTTTACAAGAGCCACACCATTTAAACAGTGGCCTAAGTGTTTTCCAGGTAGTCTTAAACCTTAAATCAGACAGAAAAGACAAAAACCTCCTTATTTTAAAAGAAGTCATTGTGAGGAGGTCTAATTTGGTATTTCTTCATCTGCAGTTTTACATACATATTACATAGTGTACAGCAGGCGATTTGCCACATTACATTGCATCACAACAGTGCATGTTCCTGTGTGTGTTTCTATATCACCTGGCTGATATGGGGGTGAATGAATTAAGTGAGCTGAATGTCTCTCTTTGGAGTCGTTTCATACTGCAGTAACAGCCTGGTGGGCAGACTGAGGAGGTTAATAAAGCAGCACAAACACACATTCTCCATATTCTGACACATACAGCGTTCTATAAAATTAGCTCTCCACTGGGATTGTTCCACACTGCAGTTCGGTACTTGAAAACTCTGCGTATTCATTCTGGATACTATAATGTGTTCAGTATTGCAGGCCATGGAGAAAAATAAAAACTCTTGAGGTTTATTTGCACAGAAGAAAATCACTGACAAAATCAACTGCATTCATATTTACCTCCACAAAGTTATGCAACAGTCGGTGTTTTTTTGTATTTGATCAATATAACTTGAAAAGTTCTGAATGGATTTTAATGAAATTTTCTGAAAATCTTGATAATTGGCCAAGGAACAGGGCAATTCATTTTGGTAACATTCAGAGGGACTTTGACCTTTGATCTTCCAAAGATCATAGCCAAGGGGCTTTGATCATAAAGCAATGTTCTATGTTATTTAACTTTATTACTAATGTCCATAGTGTCATTAGTCAGGATTTTTTTCAAGGTTTTTTTTATAATTACTTGGTGGAGGTCTCCACTCTTTAAGTGCTTTTCTAGTTATTATTGCTATTAAAGGCTACATATCCACTTATTTCTTTTATTGTTTTTAATTTGCCTGAGACCACAGCTGCACTGCAGGTCTGCAAAATATCAAACTTTTTTTTTTCCCTGAAGTGCTTTAGCAGAACTGACTGCATGAGAGTTTAGGAATGAACTGTGTCATATATGTTGTGGTCATGGCCACTTTGCCATTTTAGGATTGCCTGGGACATAGTGTTCTGTTTCCCTCAGTCTAGCAGAGGGAAAGGTTAAGGAATATGTTCTCCTACAGAACTGTATCTTTCTGTCCAGACTCGACAATGTCATCCCCACCCGAATTTACAACTTTGTTAACAAGCTCATGTGAGTTAACACATGAGATATGACATTTCAAGCAGCAGTCAGTCCTGGAAATCACAAGATATTCTGATAAAAACCAAGACTACATCATGATATCTCAAGTGTGTGCTGTCTGTAGTAAACAAGGAGCAGGATTGGAATCCAAAGTGACAGTTACTTTGATCTACTGCCAGCTTTTATTTTTGCTCTGCTGTTGGAGAAATGAATGCAACAGACTTCCTCCAATATAAAGCACCCTCTGAGTTTTCAAAAATGTGGAAAACCAATAAAGTCAGTGAATAATGAATGTCTGCGCATCTGTGTATAGTTATTATAGTGTGTGTACTTTCTCAGTGTGTTGACAGCAGAGGCTGCCATTCAATTCTGAGAACAGAGTTTAGTTTAGTATTTTAATCATTTCAAATACAGAATCAAAGCAAAGGCAATTATAATCTAACAATTTAAGACATCAAGGTAGAAATGAAGGAAAGTAGATGCATTATGTTAAATATTTGATTTTCTTTGTATGTATAATCTTTTATTATTTGGCCAGCAAAGTCAGTTAAAATCTCCATACGCTGACTCTTGTACAATATTGTAATTATAATTATATCACAAAAAATATGAAGCTTTAAATTTACTTAGGGAAGAGGGACTGAGACAGAGTAACTGAGTAGATTCTGCCTGTGTATGTGTGTGAGTGTGAGAGATGATGAGTGTGGGTGCAGACAGACATGGCTGGGATGGAATTAACCTTACAAACTCTCTCTCTCTCTTTCTCTCCCTCCCTCTCCCTCTCTCTCTCTCTCTCTCTCTCAGTCTTCTTAACATTGCTTCCTCTGCACTTAAATCCATTTCCTCCCTGAGGGAAAGGGTCTGTCTTATCTGTGTCCTTGTGTCTTGATGTGTATGTGTCTCGTGGGGGGTCCTGCCTTTGCCCTCCAGAATGTGTGTTCTGTACATGGTATATCAGTTAAGCTTCCCGTACATTAATCATGGCCACATTTTCAGATTTAACAAGGGAAGGTTTCTTTAAATTCACCGAGTTAATGTTCTGCAGTATTTACTCTATGGAGAGATTAAAACGTACATAATTTTATATAATTTCTATTGTTGTGCTTTAAACTATATTCATTGTCGTCCCTCACCGTGCATCTTCTCTTCTCCTAGACATTCTCTTCTCTCCTGGATCTCAATCAGAACCGCAGCAAACTGAAGCTGTACATCAGTCACCTGACTTCACTGTGTCAAGAGAGAGACCCAATCATATTACAGGACTTCACTCCACCTCCCGCCTATCACCGCTCTGACTCCGCCTCCTGGCACACACAGCTGCGCAGCATGACACAGGAACAGGTGAGTGTGTGTTTGTGATTGACAGTGATGTAAGCCCTTTCTGTGTTGATTCCAGCGTGAGTGCAGAAGCAGAACATGCACTGGTGAACCAGCAGGATTTTGGCAGCGTTTTGACATTATTGAAAAGATTTACTCCAGCAGGTCACCTGACGACAAGCTCCTGGCGGCGGCGCAAATACGACTTTCAGAGGTTTAACTTACAGGGAGTAAATTCCACCTTTTGGCAGCAGGAGGAGAAGGAGGAGGGTTCATGTTTGGAACAAGAAGGGGAGATGAAGAGTATATTTATTTAACTGTCAAAAGAGTTGTCAACTGTGTGTGGGAGGAGAGAAAGGGAAGTGAAGCGAAACAAGGCTGTAGCTCATTAGTAATGGTTATAAATTCGTGTTGTCAGACAGAGATTATAAACACTATATTATTCAACAAAAAAATTCCAGCTGTCCATGCCTTCGGTTCTCACTCCATATTGAAAACCTATCAGGCGATATGTGGCCGCTACATGTGGTATACATTGAAAAGCTGTAATCCTAGACATACACTCAAAGAGCGGTGTGACAGAGTGCGTGGTTATGGATCTGTACAGTCTTCATGAAAGAACTATTGTGTGTCTTAATGCTGGGAAATATCTGTCCGCTCAAGCGCTTCAGAGATACCGCAGCATGGTGGTTTCATTTTAAACAAACTTAGTAATTAACATATTCAACTTAACATATTCACTTGTCATTCAAACGCAATGTGAATTAAAAACAAAGCACGATGGTGTAGGCGATTGTAATGGGGTCTTCATGCTTCTTATCGCCCAGATTTTGCTCCAAAAGTGGAGAAACAAGTCAGTGGTTGATTGCTTTTGCTTTGAATTAACAGTGATTTCGTGGGCTGATGTCAAGCTTTTCTTAAAAAATTTAATGTGTTTGGCTGACTTCCCAGCAATGTTTATAAAATATCAAAAAATGTCGAGAACTCCTCAAATCTAACAGTTTAATGGCCACATCCAAGTCAGACTTGCAGCCAAGCTAAACATCTTAGTCCGTTTTGACCAGTTAACAACAAATCATGTGTATTTGACCACACTGAGACTTTTGTCGACGCATAGTAGCAATTTTATTCTTTACTTGTCTTCGTTGCTGCTGATTTGGCCTCTTGGAAAAGTTATGGCACAGTTTATCATTCTTCCTCAAAGGCAGAGCACTTCATCCGTGTCCGAGTAGGTGTTTAACAAACTGTGTTCTTAAATTTTTACCTGTTTTTATTACTTTCTGTGAACAGCATCATAATTTTGAAACTTTTGGGCTCTCCGTCCAAACCCACTGATAGCTGGCCAGTGCCATTCGGCGCCATGCGTCTGCTCTGGACCCCGACCCTGCCTACTCACAATTGCAGACACACAGCGTGCCTTTCATTCGAGCCAGCGCTCTTCCTTTCCCTTCATGTGTCACCATCACCCTGGCTGAGCCTCTTTATGCACACATGCACTCGCACACACGCAGACTCTCTCAAAATGACCACATTGCAGTGTGCCAGCCTCCTCTATGTCTTGTGGTGAATGTGTGTGCGTGCGTGTCTGTGTGTGTGTGTGTGTGTGTGTGTGTGTGTGTGTGTGTGTGTGTGTGTGTGTGTGTGTGTGCGTGCGTGCGTGCGTGTCTGTGTGTGTTTACAAGCCTCTCTTTGGCTCTGTTAAGCTGCCTGGTACTTTGTCAAGACATTAGGATCAAACTAAAATAGTGTGTTACACACCGCTCCCACACGTGCACTAGCCTGAAGGCACAGTAACCTTAAGTGACCACTGGAGGCTAATGTCAGATATAGAAAAAACTTTAAAAGAAGCTCTCAGATTAGAGGAGAGAGTGGTGGGAGAGAACAGGAAATCAGGAATTTGTCAGCCAGGTCCTCCCAGTACAGATAACTGGTGTCACTGGTAAAGGCCCCCAGCTGACACAGAAAGCTAAACATAGTCCCACAGTGTCATTGAAGTGAATATTTGAGCTGGTGGCTACAGACCTGTGCCAGTAGTTATTCTGTACAACCTTCTGGACAGACCTCAGTGAAGGTTTCACACCAGTATTAATCTCATCAGGTCTTTGAAGGCGCGAGTTTGTCTAGGAAGGAAAAGAAAGAAAGGGAAGTTTTAAATGATGGATTTGCTGGTCGTCGCCTCCAGGGCTTGTGTTTCTGTGTCTGTCTTTGTCCTCGGCTGAACTGCAAAAATTAAGACTGATTCCAAAAGTGAGGTTTTACTAAAAGAGCTGTTTTATATACTATCGTCATAATAATAAGCTTTATGGCTCAATGACATCTCTAATGACCACAGAAAAGAACTGGCATCGTATTCTGCACACACAGGAAGTCTCTCGCCCTCTCTCTCTCTCTCTCTCTCTCTCTCTC
>BJFM01000343.1:110511-131082 GCA_016586285.1 Arothron firmamentum
TGTGTGTGTGTGTGTGTGTGTGTGTGTGTGTGTGTGTGTGCGCAGAGGGGAGGTTTGTGTGTGCGAGCTGGAGGTGTGCCAGGGAGCCTGCCAGCCAGCAAGGCTGAGCTGGAGGGCCCCTGCTGGGGGTGGAGGGTTCAGGCGAGCCCCCTGCCTCCACCGGCCTACTGGAGCATGTTGGGATAGAGGGGAGGAGGACGAATGGAGCCAGCGGGTGAAGGAGAGAGCTGGGAAAGCATGAGAGAGAAAGAGAAGGACAGAGCATAAATGAGAGAGCCCCAAGAAAGAAAAGAGGGAAAAAGGTAGGTGAATAGCCAGACTTTCATGGGCTGAACAGGAGGAGGTGATGCTGATGTTGAGCAAGGCAGCGGAGGCAAAGCCAGAATGTCAGAGGAATTCAGAGAATGGAGGGGCTCTCGTCTCAAGTAGAGGAAGTGGAAGGAGGGTGGGGAGAGAAGAACACTCATGTACCTCCCTCCTCATTTTAACCCATCCTGTCCACAAAGTGATGCAGAGTTCTCAGGCACACAGCCCCGCTAGAGATATGGTATCTAAAAAAACTGGTTCTTGTAATCATTCAAATTCAGGCTCAATCTAAATGTGTGTGACACAGGGGTCATAGGGTCAGCTTCAACGTGGGTACAACAGTATAAATATACTTTTTAGCAACACTCTGATTAGACAGGCCGACCTTGTGTTTTAAGCCTTGGTCTCTCTTATTGAATTTACCTTGGTCTGCTCTTCATATCTGTTCTTCTCCTTCCTCTCTGTTGTTCTTTTCTGTTTACGCATGGCATCGCTGTTAGGCAGTATTGCCAAAGCTTCTAAACACAGCAGGAATTCTCTCTTTCTTCCCCTGCCTGGCTCTCCAGGGGATTGGTGAGACATTCTCGTATTTGTCCTTTTTTTAATCTCCTAATGTCGCCTCGTGTCGCCTTCACGGCCCCGGTAAAACACTCCCTCCAGAAAGCCCTCAGAACCATTTCTAAACCTGCTGTCTCTCTGACAACAGTCCTTGAAGAGAGAAAAAAAGGAGTGAAACAGTACACGTATGAAGGGAGTCAGGATCAGGCGCAGGGTGGGAGGGAGGAGGTGAGCTGGAAATGAGCATCTGAGGAGAGAGAATAAGGGCGTAGCAGCATGAGAATGGGAAGTCGAGATAATAATAATGAGATGGTGAGAAAAGGGGTGCGGAGATGCGAGGGGGAGGTGAGAGGTGTCATGTGTCACATTTACACATGTATAGAAAGAGTGAAGGTGGGTGAGGCAGGGGAGGGGAGGTCATGGTGGCTGTGACAGGACACTGTTACCACAAAAATCAATAGGCCTGTCTGTACTGTGTGTGTGGCCAGTGGATCTGAGCTGTAATTGAAGTCCCGTGTCAGCGCCATAGTAACATCCACCATGAGACGTTCGGGAGCTGCGCTAACGCTAACTCTCGCTTCTCTCAGGCAACTTGTCAACTCTGTCAGTAAATGTACTTAAAGATTTATAGTGGATGATCTCATCTGCTGTGTTTTGGTATGCTTTATTCACTATTTTCACGCATTTACACGCCTTTATGGGCTCCATCTTGAAAGAACAGTTCCACCTCAGCCCATCTGCATCATTTATTTAGGGAAAACAGCATTTCCAGCCACGACCCCACTGTATAAACTAAAATAAGGACAGTTTTGCTAACCTGCTCCTTCTCCCGCTTTCGGGATGGTGTATTCATTTGTTACGACTCACGCATTCCCTCAGCACCTCTCTCCTTGCCGGCGTTCCTTTTCACTCACTTGTCCGTGATGCATTTTCAGCAGTTACAGAATGAAATATTGATAGATTTTTTTCAGGGATACGCATCTTTATTGATGTACCCCACACCGAGGACAAAATTCATGAAACATAAAGTAAAGACAAGGACATGGAGAGTGGAGACAGAGGTAAATAAAAGTGAGCATCAGGAAGTGATCAAGAAAGGTAGAAAATAGTTACTTTTGATATTTTGCATGTAAATTTTAATGTTTCTCCTTAACTTCCGAACAGTTTGTTTCCCTCATCCTTTCTTCCACATCACCCTCGCTGGCATCCATCTCTCAGCCTCTGTTTCAATTTGACTCCCCCTCTTTTCTCCCAGCTTGTCTCAGACATAAGTGCGCACATGCACACACGCATGCGTGCACGCGCGCACACACACGCACGCACGCACACAAACACAGACACAAACCAAGGCATGCTGACACTTAAACTAAGTGCACTCACACACACCCTATTCCCTTACTCCCTCCTCTTACCACCCACACAGAAATGAGGACACATACAGGCCACAAAACAGACACACACACATACACACACACACACACACACACACACACAGAAAGAGAGAGGATCCCCCACACACAGAGTACTTTCAGCACTTTCTTCTTCACCATACTCAGCAAGATCAGATGTCAACCCAACTGACACAACACACACAGGCTGTATTTTTCTTTTCACCACGCTCTGTTTCCTCCTGCGTCTTATGGAATATATGCATTTTTAAAAACCATCTTTCACCCGAACACACACGCGTGCATGCACTCAAGTAGTGTTGTGTGTTGGGTTGAGTTCAACGCATAAGAGCTGCGAGAAGGAGCCAAGGATGAAAAAGGAGACAAGCATGAAAAAGCAGAGAGGTTCAAAAGAACCAGAAACTGATGAGTAAGAGGAGGATAAATACAGCGTTTTCTATCCAGAGACACAAGACGACAGCACAGCATTCAGGGCAAGCTGTCTGCCTGAGCATGCATGGAAGCCACATATACACACTCAGTAAAGCACGAATAAATAAATGACTCTAAATTAATAATAGACCCACACATCGTTCGGTGTGTGTGCATGCTTTACATGGCACATGCACACTAACAAGCTTCCCTGATTTCACTGACATTAGACATTACAGTATATGCACATACACGATTATAACATTTGCATATATATGTATGACACACGGAGCAATTTATGTCATATAAACATTATGAAATATTTGTGTACACAGTTTTACCTTCTACGTGACAGTTTTCTATACTGGGTTCTTTACGTGGGCCTATTTTCTGCCCACACGCTACACAAATCTTCCATAAAGTCATGAGAAATAAATGCAAAGTAGATTCGTTTTCATTAAGTGGATGGAGGAGATAAACCAGGCTAGATTTAAGATGGCAGTGCGAGCAACACAGGCTACGTGGCTGTGATGAGATATCAAGAAATGTAAACGTAAAAACGGCAACAACCTAAAAACATGGGCTGTGATTGGTCGGGCACGCAGCTACCACGAGACACAGACGTCGGAAAACGCAATCAGCGGAAACGGTTGTCACATTTGTTCAGTGTTTGGTTTGACGGAACTAATCCGAGAAATGTATTTTTGCCTCCTATTTTATGTCCTAACTGGTTATTTTTAATTCGATTTACATGTATTTCGGGTTGTTTTTTGTTTTGTTTTTTTTTAAAGCGGCATCTGTGCAATACTTGACACATTAGAAGTTTCCGCTTCACTTTTATTCTTGCTGCTCAAATTTAAGCAGTGCCACCTTGATACAGTCACACTTTAAGCGCCTTGCTTAAGAGCTTTGTGACAGTAGCTGGTGAGGCAGCGGAGAGAAGTTTTTGTTCATCCATTCAGCAACCTTCCAGTAGAAAAAAACACACCACTTTCACCTTTAGGCAACTGCTGCTCCTCATATATATTTAAGCGAGGGCCTCCAGAAGCAACACACACACACACACACACACACACACACACACACACACACACACACACTTACTTTCAGGGCAGCATGGCCACACACCATGTGTACGAGCCAGATTTGGCGCTGTTCTCATGTCTGCCATACGGTTGATTCCTCCCCACTGTGTACACCCTGCAGGCCAAACACACAGAACTCTGTGTGTGTGTGTGTGTGTGTGTGTGTGTGTGTGTGTGTGTGTGTGTGTGTGTGTGTGTGTGTGTGTGTGTGTGTGTTCTTGTACTTGCTACATACTTTTTACAAAAAAAATACTTTTTCTGCTAGCAAACTGAGGACATTTTTGCGAGGTGAGGACAGTTTGGCTGGGGTTGACACCTGGTTTGGGTTAGAATTGGGTTTGGGTTTGGGAGTTGGTTGGGATGTACAGGTTAGGGTAAGGAGCTGGGTTATACATTTGACATTGAAAGTCCTCACAAAGATACAAGTATGTGTGTGTGAAAAAGACAGTGAAAGAATTATTGAGAAAGGAAAGAAAAAGAAAAGGTATATCCGCAGCCAACAGATGAGAAAAGAATACTTCACCAGATGTTTTTAAGCAGAAATTACACCTTTTACATTAAATTTTTCCCCTGCTATCATTCATCTTATACATGACTATAAAGAAAACATATTTTTCATACGAAAATTATTACATTTTCACGATAATTGAGGCAGAAACGTTAAAAATTCCTCTTTGTGACTGCAGAACATCATTTATTTAGTCCACGTGGTGCAGGAGAGTCTCTGCTCGGCTGGTCGTCTTTTACCATACTTTAGAGAATCCATTCTGCATCCAGACTAAACTTCATGCTTGGAGGGAGACTGTGGGCGCTCAGTGTCCAGGTTTGTATGAGAGAATATTATGGTTTGGAGCCAGCTGAGTGCAGACGCTGGCTGACTCACAGTTACTTCACTTGATGCGTGTATGTGACACACAATGCTCAGCGTTATACATGTCTTTATCGCTCTGTAATTACACTGCCACCCCTCCATATAGTCAGGATGCAACGGATTTCCATTTCCATGCTGTGAGCTGCTTCCTTTTTTACTGCTGGTGAATGCAGCCTTGTTCTTTCCTCACTTTCTCCCATTTCTTCATGTACCATCCAGCATTAAAGAGCAATTCCTGGGCACAGATTTGCAGACATTTGCCAGTCTTTCCCGTAACACTGTCCATGGTTCCACCACAGTCGTATGAAATGAAACATGTAGGTGGAAGCGCATCGCGATCAAGCGGGCCAATCCGAGCCAATGCAGTCTGTGTTGTTGAGATTTGTATTTCTTTTTTGCAGGAAGTGCATGTTGGGCTACAGCATCGTGCGCGCAGCGACACCGCATCGATTTAACACCAGCTAGAAGGCTTCAAAACACCTATAAGAAGATGGCGTTTTCTGGGCTAGTACAGCGTCGGTTAGGAGATAAGGTGATACAAACATAAGGTTTTAATTGGAAGCAGAAAGAAAGACAGCGGTCCCTGTGAACCTGCACAGACAAGCTCAGCCTTGCTGCTTTGCTGAGAGAAACCGAGGATGTTTTGACAGCTCAGAGCCATCACAGCAGCAGAAGGAAGGGTGTGTGTGTGTGTGTGTGTGTGTGTGTGTGTGTGTGTGTGTGTGTGTGTGTGTGTGTGTGTGTGTGTGTGTGTGTGTGTGTGTGTGTGTGTGTGTGTGTGCGTGCTTGTGTGTGTGTGTGTCTCGGTGAAGCTACATTGCAAACGTAGCCATAAAACTACATGTAGTTCAGCCTTGCAGTAGTTTGGCTTTAAAAACTACTTATAGTCATTGTACTTAAATCAGCATGCGGTGTATATGAAACAAGATTTTACAGCCTACAAAGCATTCACATGCCAGCAGAAATAGGCCTCTCAGATCAGTTTTCCTTTTTAAAAAGAAACGGCTGACATTTTTGGTCAATCTGCTGGAGGTTTACCAAAGACATGTTGGGTGAAAAGAGAAAATGAAAATCCTACCCCACCATCCGCTTTTAGTCCAAAATTTACATCAGTTAACAACTAATGTAACCAAAAAATAGCCGGGGTAGCATCCGAGCGCTGCCAGGGCAAACCGGAGGTAGAGGCAGCATTGGCTTGACATGTTATGACATGATTCATGCCTTTTTCCAAAGACAGTTGAGGAACACAATAAAGGTTAAGTAAAACTGATTGATAAAACTCTTTTAATATAAAAAATATTTTATGTTATTGGCCAAAATTGTAGCTTGTAAATTGTGTAGTTAAACCAAAAATGACCCAGAAAGGAAGAGACAGTGATGTTTCTCCTAAATCAGAGCTAAAGAGAGAAGGATGAATGAAGAAAATATTTACATTGAACAAACACGGCTATACCACTGTGGCCGTGACACGTTAGACTTCTGGAGCTGTTTGATGAGCAGACACGTTTCTGAGCAGTGATGCCGTCACGGCTGCTTACGCCTCTCAGGTCTGCCCCAGCCAACCACAATCACCTTGATTTGGCACTATGTCTTAGTTTTAGAAAGAGTGACTCACTCTTCTGTTGAACCATTGAACAGGCAGTCAATTATTGCCTTCGGGCGTCTCTTCCTGCAGTCAGGCCTCTAGGCGGCGTGCTCAATCGAGCAGCTCCAATCTGCAACGTTACATGTGCTCATTGTAGAAAACTACAGATTTATCTTGTTTATAGCTTAATTTTGAGTTTATATTCTCATATTTTCTGCTGCTTGTCGGTCAGACAGTCAACACACATATAACTTTACATACGTGTGGACATGTCTCGTCTGAGAAATAACACGCTGTCGTTTGGGGATGTATGTTAACAGTGTAACGTCATATCCCCCTCTGTCAGATCCTGGCTAAATCAAGTCAACCATGCTTTTGTGTGTGTGTGTGTGTGTGTGTGTGTGTGTGTGTGTGTGTGTGTGTGTGTGTGTGCGCCTGCGCCTGCGTGCAAATCAGGTGTGTATCTCCTGTCCCCATGGTCCTTCTAGCTGTCTTCTTGTATTGATTAGTTCATATTGATCCGGCCTCACAGACACACACGTACATGCACATCGCTTTTTTTGTATTCTATTCATCCCTCTATCTTTTTACCTCCCACATCCTTTCCTCCATGGCTTTTACTTCATCTATTTTTAATAACACACTTATTATCTTCCTTTTTTTTTCGCAAGTTAAGGCTGCTATCACACATCACTGCCTTCATCTTCCCACCTTTTCTCCTTTGTATTTTCGATCATGCTGCATTCAAGTCCAAAATAAATCCAGGTTTTTCCAGGTCTACTCACATCTGGGATGCAGCAGTGGCACGATAAGGTCTGGACTGCTCTCCAGGAGGGAAACTCATCTGTTCAGTGCAGGAAAACACATGTATGGAAGCAAAGAAACGCTAATGTTTCTCATACTGGGTCCACATAAGTGTCACACCCTTAATGCACTTTTTTTTTTTTTGCTTCAAGAATGTGTGTGTGCATTTCTTTGTTGTCCTTGTCGCCTTTCTACCACCACTTTCTTTCCATTGCTGACAATTTAAGGGAGACTCTCATGGAATCGACAGGGTGAAATAGAAATTTTGCATCTCAGTGTCACCAGCGATGCATTTTTAACATCGCAAATTAAATTTTCAAGACATCAAACCATTTCATTTTCCTGAATTATTTATTATCCCCTACTTAAGGATCATCATAGCAGCAGCATGATACCTCTTTTGCAGCATCCATTGGTTGCTAAAGGTTATTTTCTCTTTTGTTTGAGGCAAATCCTGAATTCTGGAATCCGGCAGGCTGGTAAACCACATCCCTGGTGGAGGCTCTTGAGTCGAAGGCACTC
Source organism: Arothron firmamentum (assembly GCA_016586285.1). Taxonomy (NCBI): domain Eukaryota; kingdom Metazoa; phylum Chordata; class Actinopteri; order Tetraodontiformes; family Tetraodontidae; genus Arothron; species Arothron firmamentum. The sequence goes on from BJFM01000343.1 coordinate 118,063, forward strand.
CAGTTCACTCAATATGCAAATTGAAAAAGTAATTCATTTACTCTGAGATAAGGGTGCTGCTTGGTCTCAATAAGTCCTTTAAAGATTGAATGTTATTTTGATGAGGATATTCCAGTGGCTTCAGTGTCCACTCGCTGGGATATTTAGAGGCATGGGGGAATGACCCGACACCGGCTGTTCTTCAGTGAAATTTACTGTTGGTTGATGCAAGTTCAAGCCCCTGACTTCTATAAATTCCCTCACACTTGAATCACCTCATGATTCCTCTTATTCATCGCTGTCACAGACACAAACCAGCAGTTTTTTCATTTTCCTGCTTTCCTGTGTAATTATTCATCATTTATTTATTTGTTTTGTTGTGGCACGCAGGCTCCAGAGGCACTGCCATGGAATGAAATTAAAATACAATCCATGTCGCACATTTGATTTGCCCACCCACCAACTCTGAAGGAAACTGTAAAAAAATAAATAAAAACCATGACATCATCTACAGTTAGTTTTTTTTATCAGCATGTTGAATGTGCATGTGTCACGCATGAGCTCATGCTCTGGTTGACTGCCCAGCATGTCAGTGCATCAGAAGATAAAGGGAAGCGGTGGAGTTAAGCAAATTACCAATTCGAAATCGTACACACAATTTACTGTATATCAACAATATGCTTGTTAACAGCTCTCACGTCTGCACAAATTGTTACTTTTCTCATACATCTACAAAGCGCCCAACTCCCCCTTTTATTGTATAAAATGACGTTGAGGCCTGGAAGCACTACCTGCTGGTGGCGGCACACTTTAGCAGCATTCGAAACTGAACTTTTAACATTTTAATATAAAGGCCACTTTAATTACGTTCATTTGTAGATCCACTTGTAATGACACAAACCCAAGCTATTAAAACTGCATATAATGTGACAACAGTATAATACAATGATCGTTTCCACACTTTGCTAACACTTGGATAATGTTGTTTCTCAGTCACACTGGGGAATGGTTCCTTATCTTTTTCTGATTGTCTTCTTTTTTTGTCGCGTACCCGCCAGCACCTACCACCCACCAAAACATGCCCTAAAAATGCAAGTTTTCTCTGTTCCAGCATAGTGTTTTCTGTCAAAAATACAAGGAAGCTGACTTTTGCGGCAGTTTCTGTCTCCTTTGCCTGTTCCCCATGTTTGAGGACAGCCTGACAAATTTTAAACAGTAAAGAAAAGGAAAAAGTTTCTCTCCATTGATGCCTGAATGACAAGTCGATGTGACAGGACGGCACAGAGAGAGCCTGCGCCTGTGCAAACGCATTCTGCTCTACACATCCATCACGCGTGCACAGGCAGGAAGCGCACATGAGCACACCTCACCTCCCACGCTACCAAAACACTTCCTCACCTGACAAATTAGAATGTGCGAGAGCCCGCTGCTTACTGACGTCGCAGGTATCTGTCACATTTCTGTCTTTATGCTGGTTTTTCATGGAGACAAAGAAACCTGAAATGAACCCTCATGTCATCTCTCTCTTTCTCTCTCTCTCTCTCTCTCTCTCTCTCTCTCTCTCTCTCTCTCTCTCTCTCTCTCTCTCCCCTCACTCTCTCTCTCTCTCTCTCTATCTGTCTCTCTCTCTGTCTCTCTCTCTCTCTCTTCCTGTCCATTTGCTCCTCTGGGTATTGTAGAATGAAGCAGGAATATGGAGCAAAAGTCAACATCACATGCTGCATAATTCTCAGACTGGCATTGTAATTGCTGAGGCTTTTATAAAAAATTCAGTAACAATAGTTCATGATTTGGTTGCCAAAGATGCGTGGGTGTAAGGTTGCAAATTAAAGAAACGCTGTTTGGTTTTTCATAAACTCTGCAGGAACCCGAACCCAAAACGACCAATATCAGGTGAACGAAATTCACAGTGATCACAAAAACTGGTATTAGCAGCAGAAATCACACAACAGTTGCCGTGATAAACACACGATGTTGGGAATAAATAATTATGTATGCGTCTCTCTTGTGTCTAATGAGCAAGTGCCTACAGCTGTAATCGACCTGATAACAGGAAGCTCTGTGATAAATTAGGCCTGTACAGAACACGCAGAAGAGCTGATAAATGATCTGTTTCCCTACATTTAAAAAATAACCCAAATAGTCCTAAAACAAAAGCATTTCAGTGTTATTATTCACTTGTTCCATTTTTTTAAATGTTAAAACATGTCTTTGTAAAACAGAGTGCGCTTGATTTGTTTTGTTAGTTTACTAGATTTGTTAGTTTGAGGTTTTTCAAAGGTGTCACATCCTTTGTTTAATAATAGCTTGTTATATAGATGTTATTATGCTGTGCATATGCTCACTACATGCTTTGACAGTGTTATGGTCAATGCAGACAGTTGCACGATGGAAGTGATGGGCTGTTTTCACAATTGAAATGATTGAGTGGAGCAATATCACATTCAGATGTCTTCATTGTTTAATTGTCAGGTATTAAAGTCAGAAATATAGATTTATTTTTAATGCTGCCACTGCAGCTATCAGATAGCAGCTAAAATCCTTTGCCCGGTTGCACGACTTTAACGATAATTAAAATAATTGTCAGATGTGTGTGGGGTGTGGACGAAAAGAAATGTGTCAAAGAGTCACTCTTCCTTTTCTGCTATTGGACTTTCTGAATTGGAAAGGTTTATTTTTGACCTTTGCCAAAATTCATACCTCTGTAGAAAAGCAGCTCATTACTTCCTGAGGAATGTGTAGAGGAGGGTGTGTTTTGTGTGCACATGAGTGTGTGTTTGTGTGCAAGCAGGATGTCCAAGTGAAATAACCAGCTGGTCTCTTTGGCAGCAAACTCTGAATTTCTATGTAAACTCCATACATCAGTAGGAATATGGCTAAGGTACCAGCCATTGTTGAATTTTTGGTGGAATTCTGTATGTGATATTGTGTGTGTGCGTGCGTGCGCGTGCGTGCGTGCTCACATGGTATTTTAACATGGCTAACCGACTTCTAGCAGCCCACAGTTAAACTGTGACTCACAGATTCCCCTCCTTCTCTCTCTACCAACCTTTTTTTTTTCTTCTCAGTTCTGTCTGGTTTTTCCCGCTTGATCGCCTCCACTCTCACCGTCTCTTGCTCCAGGTTGGGCGCCGGCGGCAAACTTTTTGGATGAGGTGGTTTTTCCTCCACTCCCCCCCCTCTTTTATTTCCAAAGTGTGCCAGAGGCGAACCCAATAAGTTACCAGTAACTATACCATTGTTATTAAATAAACTGAATCAGTCACCCCCATCTTCCTGGAACCCAAGGATAATATTTGATCAGATTTGATAAATATTCATGTGAAAAACAGTATATACTCTTCAGGACCACAAGCATTGACTCTAACTTTTCAAAAGTACATTTTCTAACATAATAGCCTTAGTTTTACCCAAGTTTAATGAGGTTGGTGCAGGAGTTGAAGCACCCAAATCAAAAGGGCCAAATGTTCTTGATTGGAAATTCCTGGACACAAACACAGACTCAGTGGGCCCCGGAGCTTCAAAGAGTCGTCTACTGTATAGCAACACCTCTGGACCAGGTGCCACAGAGAGAGGAAGGCAGCGGGGCGGACAAGGGTCAGAAATGGAGAAGGAAGCAGTGGGTGCACAACAGGAAACCGTGGACATGAAGGTGAGGAAAAGAAGGCCTAAATCAGAAAGAAAGAGCGGATTTAAGGAACAATATAATCAGAAGAAAACTAGAGATCAGACTTAAAGAAGCCCAGACAGTCAAGCAATAAGGAGCTGCAGCCAGATACAGATAAATATGGGGGAGGGTAGTAACGCTCTGCTGCTAATAACCCTGCAAAAACCTTTTAATGGTGAACTACTCCTTTAATGAGAGCAGTAAAACACATACACACACATTTGCACTTCTATCTTTGTGAGGACTGTATTCGGCATAATGTATTACCCAGCCCCTTGCCATCCCAACTAACCCCTGACCCTGACCCAAACCCAATTCTAACCCCAAAATTCAAAGCAAGTCCGAACCCCTAATTGAGCCATTTTTTGTGAAGTTGTGAGGACCAGCCAAAATGTCTTTACTTACCAAAAATGTCCTCACTTTGCTAGTAGAAAGAGTATATTGGTACTCCGTATGTAGCAAGTACAAGAGCACAGACATGCACACACACAGACACACACACACACACTGCCATGTTCCCTCTGCGTGACAGGGAATGTGGTTCAGAGCACAACGTGACGCGTCACAATTTAACTTTTACAACTTACAGGCTGTGACGCACACATTCTCGCTCAGGCAGGCTTCAAATGCAAAAGCATCATTTATAGCAGAAAAAAGGGTCTTTTTATTGACCTACATGGGGCACAGATGTTTGCCTGGTCTAATTTTGGTGCCGTGTGATTAAGAGTTACTATGTCTAGAGGCTGTCAATCATCCAGACGGGCTGGATACGCCAGTTTTGAAGGGACAGGGAGGAACAGATTTTCTTAACAGAAAACCATTTGGCGAGTACTGTGATCCTAGTGTAACGAGTATGCGTGTATTTTAGAGGCTGCCAACATGAAACTGCCAAGTTAGGCAGGAAAGTGAAGCCCCTGTAGCCCTCAGAGTATTTGGAAATCAGTCCATGGAAGTTCTTGATTTACCCTTGGGAGACAGAAATACAGGTCCTGGAATCCTTCAGAGTTTGACAACACTGATGCATTGGGTTAGCTTAGCTTAACAGGGCAGAAATCAAAGCAAAAGGTGCTCCTCTGAAGCAATCACATCAAGTTTCTTTAATATTTTATATTATATTGTGTCATTACTACATCAGTGAAAAGTACTAAAAAGACCGAATTTGCAGGAAAGCCTGTCACATCTTGCGTATACTAGCTCTGACCTGTGGATATGACCTTTGGTTCACAAGTTTTAGTTAAGTTAATTGCACTTATTTCAATCAAGCTACCAAACAAACATGTGAAGACTCTTAAGAGTGACTCAGTTCAACTGGGTGAATATTTGGATTTTTAGAAAATAGCTCAAGTATGAGGTAGAAATTCACAAGAACAACTCGGAGTGATCGCAAAGTAAGACTGAGCAGGCCTGAGACTGACCTCTGACCTCTGCATGGAGAGTGGCCAGACAAAAGATTCTCCCTATGAGGATTAAAAAAGTATTACATTATCATCTGAATGCAGGTGATTGTATCTTTGTCGGTCTTAATTTCAGGTCACATGACCTCTCTGCGTCCGGATTTCCCAAAGCTCAAATTCAGTACGACCCACTTTTCCCAGTGTGCGTTTGTTGCTCGTGTTCAAGCAGATAAGCTCATATTTGTTGCTGTCATGACAATAGCAGTCGGCACAGTCTAAGTCTACATGGTGTCCTTTCGGTGGTTTTGACATGGATTTGGGGACGCTGCCGGGATAAAGCAGCATAAACTGTCTCAAAAGTCTGATCTCATCGCAGCGTCGCTGCACAAAACCAAAAGCCGGCAGAAGCAAACTTAAGAAAACCACAAACACTGACATTCTCTCTGTCCTCTTTGTTTGTGTCTCTCTGTCCCTGTGGTCAACTACTGGCTTTTGTCCCCAAATCCCCATGGACAGAGACTGAGGGGAGAGAGAATGCTTAAATGCTCTGAATGATGGTGTGGAATGCTAAAATGCATAGGGGGAGCAACAAAGTGTGTGTGTGTGTGTGTGTGTGTGTGCACTGTGTGTGGAGGCGGGGGGGGGTCCTCCTGCCCTGGGATCTGGTATGCGTGACTGAACAAGAGGAGGAGAAAAAGCAGAAAAGTGGGGGGGGTCCTGCACCAAAATCTGCCTTCCTAACTTCTAAAGACAGACAATGGCTACTGACTGGTCTGGCAACTGTGTGTGTGTGTGTGTATATGTGTGTGTGTGTGTGGTGTCACTTCACACAGGACAGGTCTTGATGGAAAGCAGAGAGAAGGAAATCTGGTCTACCCAACTTTAGATCTCACAGCTCTGCACATGCAGCCACACAGGCGCAGCTCTGTCACCCAACAAGACCCAATCGGATCCCCCGAACCGAAAACCAATCGCTCAGAAGGAGAATTTGGCCTGTCACAACCTGAACCTTTGTTGTTCCGTTCAAAGATTTTTTTTTTCTTTTAAAAAAGAGAAACAGAGGTTGTTTTAAAGCAAACGGAATCAGCAGGCTGGAGGAGCTGCCTACAATAAACACCCCGGTGATAATTAATTACAGACACTGCAGCCAAATCAAGACGGCAAGCATCCATTTTGAATCACCTCGTAAATAATAAAACGACAACAGATCCCCCCCCAGCCCTTTTAAAAAAACAAGACCAGACTGATCAGGGACAAGACTGAAAGATATGTAGGTGGTTAGTAGCGATATATATATTCAAATTATTTGTAGGAATGAATGATTAAATGTAGGATTAAATAATTAAAAGTAGGAAATATTGTATGAACCCACAGGAGCAGGGCTGTCAGAATTATAAGGGATATTTTGACCAAAACAATAACAGCAGTGAGGAAAAATACCAGTCTTTTTCATTCATTATATAAATATCTTTAATTGTTTTAACCTTGTAAGAATATAAAACAATTTAATTTTGGGATTCTGCTTTTTTCTTCTTTTTTTTTTTACAAACACATAATATACAGTACATCTTTCATTTTTCAAACACAGCTTCGTCAGCAGGTCGCACATCCCTATATTAATTTTTGAGCAGGTCATTGCATTACATTAACACGCGTGCACGCACACGGGCTCTTGTGTGCCGGTCCGTATGTGCGCGTTTGGCTTGAGAGAAAGGGAGAGCGAGACATGGAGACGCATTCTGCCTGTAACCAGAGATGCACAGAGAGGGAGAGAAAACAAATAATCGATTTCTCCTTCTAAGCGTGTCTCGAAATGAATTTAGAGTATTTTTATTCAAGAAGTGATGGAGAAAATGAGGAAGGAAAGGATACCCACCCCTCTCCGGTGAGATAAACATGAATGCCTCGGCAATAACGTGGGAAAATAAAGCCAAGAAGAGAAACCCTGACTCGTTCCGATCAATATTGATAGAATTCACTTCAATTTGAAGTACCAATATTCACACATGCGTCGACCAGCATCAATTCAATACAAAGACAGGAATGCGTTTTGTTTACTGATAATCTCTGCAGCCTTAATGATGGTGAGGAGGAGAACAGAATGCGTCAAAGCTTTGATCACAATGTGTAGAAAGATGTCAAAGTTGGACTTTTCATCCCTTAAAAATAAAGATGACGCTAATCTCTCTGCTCACCGCAGGTTTTTTTTAATAACACGTCACCCTCGGAAGAGATTGTACAGTCTGCTCTCCTTTTCTCTCTGTGTGTGTGAAATTGTTGCTGTTTATGAGAGTAAATTAACAAAGGTGGGTTGATTGTGTCCTGCTCTGCCTTCTCCAGCTCTGCTCATGAAGCAGGCAGGGAGGCAGGGAGGGAGGTGATGGGGGAGGGGGCAGACACAGTCCCTTTAGGCACATTTTCTCCCAGTCTCTCATTTTCGCTTTCTTTCTGTTTCTTAAAACAGTATACACCCTTTGAAAACAACCACATACGAGGTAGCCAATTTTTTTAGGCGTGACGGCTGTAGCAGTCGTGAATATATTACATTCAGACTGGAACATAAATCTCTAATAATAATAAAACCAAAAGTCTCCCGTTTCCAAAGCCCACTTGAGAAGTTGTGTTTTATAATGTGGAAGTGAACAAATTGTTTGAATTGGCAAAAAAGCAATCTTACCAAAACTCTACATCTGCGTAGTCTTAACGGGAATTCTTGTGTACTCGTGACAGAATTTGCAGTTGCTTCCTTTCAAGCTGAATATTAAGTCGCATCAAAGACGCTAATTGGAATCCTGCATGGCCAATAGAGAAAAACATCTGGTCACATGGGAGAAGCACGCCATACACACAGGAGGAATAAAAGGGAGGGTTTCTTTTTTTTTAAAAACATATTTACCCATCATATCCTCTTCTTCATGCCATCGTCTGTCCACATCTAAAATCCCCAAAATAAAAGAACAAACTAAACATTTCCAATCACCTCACTTTTTCACTCTCTGTCATCTGCCAGAGTCCCAGGTTCAACACTTTAAGGCAGGGGAGCTGCGTGATCCTCTCCAGTCCCCTCTTGGTGATCTTGGTACATCCATACAGGTCGATGCCCACCAGCTGGGTAAGGTGGTCGGCTATGAGCTCCAGCCCTTTGTCCGTGATGCGCACACACTGTCCAATGTTCAGGGTCCTCAGCTCGTGCATCTGCCTCACCATGCGATTTATCCCATCGTCTGAGATGTGACAGGAGCACAGGGACAGCGACTTGAGCTGGTACAGCCCCTGGGCTATGTAGGCAAGGGTCTGGTCCCCTATCTTGTCGCAGAATGAAACATCGAGCCCAGAGAGCCTGAGGGTGCCCATGGCAAGGTGCATGGTTCCTGTGTCGCTGATGTTGTCGCAGGATCGCAGGTTGAGGCTCCACAGGGAGGTCATATGGGAGAGGTGGATCATCCCCGCGTCCGAGATCCCCCCGCAAAAGCTCAGGTTGAGCACCCGGAGCTTCGTCAGCCCCTTAGAAATATGTTTTAACGACAGGTCTGTGAGTTTCTGACAGTCCTGGAGAGTTAGGTACTCCAGGTTCAAGCATCCTTCAGCAGCGCTGCGAGTCATGCCCGCCAGATGTCCGATCCCCACATCAGAGACGTGCCTGCAGGACCTCAGATTGAGGCTCTTGAGTCGATGGAGGCCCCAGGCTATCAAGAGAAGCCCAGTGTTGGTGATGTTACTGCAGCCACCAAGCTCCAGCACCTCCAGGTTCTTCAAATACTGGGCTATCCTGCCAAGGCTGGAGTCTGTGATCTGTTTGCAAAGACTCAGGTTCAGAACCCTCAGCGACGGGATCTCCTGCACGAACGCGTGACCCAGCCCGTTATCTGTGAGGTTGTAGCAGCCGGACAGATTGAGGGACTCGATGTTTGGCATCCCCTGGATCACGTAGCTTAAGCTGCGGCGCAGGGACAGGATCTGGACCCTCCGGATGCCCCTGGCCTGGAGGCTGGGGAACAGAGAGGGATTTGCCCGGCGGAGGTGCAACTTAGCCTCCACCCCCCTCCACACCGACTTGTGGTAGGATGCGTCCCTCCAAGCGATACACACTTGGGCAACCCTGCCTTTGTCCCTCACATCCAGATAGCTAAAAATCATGGCCAAAATTTCCGGGAAGAGGCACGAAATGTGCGTCTCCATTGTTTTTTAAACCCCAGGCATATAAGAATTAATACTCCATACCTCCAAGGCTGAAAAAGAAACTCAAAAACAAGCTTCTGTTGAAATTATGCAGAAGTATCAACAGTCCCAGTTATCCACATAAGTACAAGAACGAAATAGTTTCTTTTTCTCACAGTGAACTGTGCAAATCGATCCAACTCTGAAACCCCACGTGATCCGGTCTGGTTGCGCAGTCGGAATCAAATGCATTCAAAAAGAAAAAAGAAAAAGAAACAAAAAAAAGCGTTTATTCCTATCTCACCCTCTCTCTCCGCCAAAAAGAGGAGAAGGGAGCGAAAGGAGGAGGCGGAGAGGAGGAAAAAAAGCGTCAATCCTTCCCCCTCTCTCTCCCTCTCTCAGACGACGCTTCCTTGTGGGATACTTGCAAAAAGCCGTCCTCTCTCGGCCGAGCGGGGATCCAGACGGTCGTGCATTTCATCAGGATAAAGTTGAAATAAAACCGACACGGCCAACATCACCTATTAAAAACATGTCCGCGATGGAAGAGCAAGGGAAAAGCGAGAACTCTGTTGTCTTTCCAGGCGGACTCTGTGTAAGAGAGGGGCGTCCAGAGCTCAAAGCCTTTGTCTGCTCTTTTCAAACCGACTTGGCAGGGACCCCGACACTCTGTTCAAACGGGAGGGGTGCGGGCAAGTCTCATAAGTAATCCGATATTTTGAAAGAAGATCAAAATAAAAAAAACAACGTCACTGTTTTAACTTCAGTCAGGTTAGAGAGTGTGAAATATGTACGATAATATCCGACAGCCACCGTGGTGACGAATCTGTTCGCGATTATACAGAATTACCGGCACCCCCCCCCCCTCCCAACCATGCCGTTGGTTTGTCCCGCCTCAGCTGGAACGGTGCGAACAGTTTCCCTTGGAAACCAACTTCTTACAATTCAGTTCACTTTGGGCTTTAACCCTTTGAGAGGACCACACAGGAAACAGGGATAAATTCTATTAGTGGCTGCACCACACGCTGTTACAGCTGTTTCTGTTGGTGTTCTGAAAATACAGCTGCAATATCACCGCACTGAAATAATGCAGAAATACAGTAGTTACCTCTTAATTTTTTTTATTCAAAAATCCTCCTTAATTTAAAAGAAAATTCCATAAGCCCTATATATAGGGTTAAATGACAGAGTAAGATTCTTCAACACAGTTACAATGGTTTATAGATGTTAAGAGCCACATATGTAAGAAAACAACTACTTTGATTTTTTTTTTTTTAAAGCACACATATGTCTAAATTCTTGTCACTGTATCAAATTAAATTCAATTGTTAGGCTATTTTCTTAGGCTCACATTGCGCTGCAAATTTCATCCCCTGCAGTGGACCTCTTGTAACCCCAGAGAAGTCCTTGTTTGTGTGTGTGTGTGTGTGTGTGTGTGTGTGTGTGTGTGTGTGTGTGTGTGTGTGTGTGTGTGTGTGTGTGTGTGTGTGTGTGTGCGAGCGTGCCTGCGTGTGTGACAGGAAAGGGTGTCTCTCCGCACACCTGCCTTTTGCAAGTAAACAGTCTAGCATCTCTCCCTCTCCATGTTCAGCCTCCTGTGTGATGGTATGTGTGTGTGTGTGTGTGTGTGTGTGTGTGTGTGTGTGTGTGTGTGTGTGTGTGATAATATGACAGGGGAGCCGTTTGTTGAAGCCAGCCGAGTGTGGCAGAGTGGGTGAGAAAGAGTGGAGAGGCAACAGCGATCAGGTGAGGATAACACAGAGTGCAGCGCTGCAGAAACACCCATTTTCCATGCTTAAAACTCCTGTTTTCCACTTCTTTTGTCGTTTTTTCTGCCCTCTTCCTCTTTTTTGTTCTTTAACAAAGGAAACCTTTGATCAAAAGGGACAGTTACGAGTTACGACTGTTTCCGGTCACCATCTTTTTCTTATATGTCAAGATCTATTCTAAATTTTTGGGTATAACTTCAACAATGATTAGCACAATCTGATTAAAATAATAGACTGTGATTAGGGTGTTAGAAATACATATAGTTCTTCAATATAGTTGTAACAAAGTTGTAATAAATCTGGTCACAGTTTCACTGTCATGCTGCAGGACTTTGCAGCTGACTTAACTGCATGATGGGTGGCAGGAAGGCTTCTGGGAAAGGCCTCCAAGCCCCATGCTGATCGAACTGGTGCCGGTTAGCTTAGCTGTCATCAGCCTGTTGAGTGATTTGCCCCGGCTGCCCTGCGCACTGGTTTATCCCACTGGTCCCCACAATAACTGTTCCTGGAGTTCCACAAATTCCGGATGTGCATTTAAGAATTTAGGAGTAAAAGCTTAGAGCACAACCATTCAGTTTTATAAATATGTTTAAAAAAAGACCTTTTAATTTCTCTGGAAAAGAAAAAAATGCATTCATGTGAATGTGGTTGTTAAGTAGTAAAGCACTTGCAGAGCGCAGACCACCGCCAAGAGGCTCATTTCCCCACATGTTTGACTTACAGCTGTAGTACAGTATTTATAGGCAGTAGTATTACAAGGTTACCTAACATAGCAGGTTGTTCTATTATCACAACCTCTTGCCCTTTGATCTTGGCCTATAATCTTTGGAAGATCAAAGGTCAAAGTCCCTCAGGATTCCAGAACATCACCAAAATGCAATCATCTGTTCCTTGGTCAACATTTTCTGAAAAGTTCATTAAAATCTGTTCCTAAATTTTTAAGTTATTTTGGATACATCAGACAGATAAACGCTGGCTGTCATGTGACCGCCTTGGCAGAGGCAATCACCCTCTTTGGGGCAAACGCTGACACGCATATTTAAGAAAGCATCAATGCTGCAGACAGAAAAGCTGCTGGACCAAATTTGTCTGGTGGCTATTTTAAATATCAAATAAACACCCAAGTCTTTTTTTTTTTAACTTTTTATATCATGTAACTCCATCAAGGGCAAAAACAAAGCGGTTAACTGCGGTTAACTCCTCTGGCTGTCGGCACCTACGTCCTTGGTACTCGGGCGTAGAGTGTGCCGTGCATTTTCAAAACGGAGACCCTGACATGAATACCAAGTTGTGTAATGATACTGCAAACACTTGGAGTTATAAACAGTGTTGAAGATTAACAGCAGCTGCAAGCGTTGGGTTAAATTGTGACCATTTGCAGGGCAGATCTCCTGGGACAAAGACACAGAAATATTCCCACGATTGGCTTTAATCATTGATATATATGAAACTGGTCCCAATGCTTTATTTCTGCAGAGTAGCATGAAAACAGGAAAGACAAAACATAGCAGACAGGGTGATTTATAGAAATGCACAGAAAACAGATGGGAGGATTAAAAAAGTGGGTCTGCAGCCACTTTTTATATGACCTGCCTCTGTGTGTGTGTGTGTGTGTGTGTGTGTCTGTGTGTGTGTGTGTGTGTGTCTGTGTCTGTGTCTGTGTCTGTGTCTGTGTGTCTGTGTGTGTGTGTGTGTGTCTGTGTGTGTGTGTCTGTGTCTGTGTCTGTGTGTGTCTGTGTCTGTGTGTGTCTGTGTGTGTGTGTGTGTGTGTCGGTGTGTGTGTCGGTGTGTGTGTGTGTCTGTGTCTGTGTGTGTGTCTGTGTGTGTGTGTGTCCTGCTGTGGTGTGTCATACCTCTCAGAAAGCCTGCTGGGCCCGAGCTCACGCTGTGTGAGAGGCTGGAAAAGAGGATAGATAGATGGGTGGACGAAGTGAAAGGGGGTAAAATAAGGAATGGGTCAGAGGAAGAGAAGGAAGAGTATTTTTAGAGTGCCTCAGTGGAGCCCTGGAGAGAAAGAAAGAGAGATTGAGTGTACAGCCCCGTGCTATTTTTT
>BJFM01000343.1:131106-162371 GCA_016586285.1 Arothron firmamentum
TTTTTTAATATGAAACAAGCGTTTGAAAAATGAGGAGAAATGTGGAGATAATATCAGCAGTGAGGTTTGGCTTTCCTCTTTTTCACATGTCCCGCATATCTGTTTCTTTGTATGTCTGGATTTGCGTTAATTCACGTGATGTTTCAGGCAGAGGATCTAACAGGATAATTGCCCTCCTCGACAACATGCACCTGCAGTGATAGCTGGTTGCCAGGGTTACGTGGGCGTGTGTCAACACGTTCCCTGAAAGTCGACACCTTCCTGAAAGGATACGTCCGCGACTCTGTGGATTCTTTATTTACTGATCTATTCACACATAGGAAGCGACAGCCAGGAGATGCAGACAGCGTTTGGATGTGTGAGAGTGTGTCCATGCCTGCTCTCTATACACAGTCATCCATGAATCTTTTATACTCCTTCAGGTGTTTCCTTGCTTCACCGGGGCTTCACCTGTTCAACAATAAAAACAGAGCTCCCTGTGTGTGTATGTGTGTGTGTGTGTGTGTGTGTGTGTGTGTAGAAATGTTGGGTTTGAATCAGCATCGTGAAATCTGTTTTTAGGAGGTGTGATGATTGTTCGGGACCCTCTTAAAGTCATCATAGCTAAGGTTACAGCATGCAGTGTATCCATGCATATGCAGAGATCTCGGTGAGGAAGACCCCTCTCCATGCTTTATTTGTCACGGATTACTCAAATCTGTCACGCGTAATGCAGGCCCTCGGTGTGATGAGGAATGTGAGACGATGTTTCCCGAAAATTTCCACAGGATGTGTGTCGCCTTTGCAGCGATTTTTCAGGGTTTGGAGGCAAATGTTGAGGGGAAACATTTCACAACTATTTCACCATTAAAAAAAAAAAATAGCGCCACTACGAGGTGCTTTCTATAAAAATGAATTCTACCGTGCAGTTTTAGGATAGTTCTGTGCCACGGCCTGGCTTCCCTCCTTCTGGGACACATTCCTGAGCAACAAGCAACAACTGAATCTGGCAGTTACAATTATTTACCATTCCTGTTAGGTGGGAAAATGGGTGGCTGAGCCTTTAGCTATCAGACCCCCATGCTGTTGAACTGGCTCCCTGTCCAGGTACAGGAGGCTCTCCAGTTTGAAACCTTCCTTTGTGATTAAGCTCACAGTGAGCATTTAGTAGCTAAGGCAACATAATCAAGCTATGTTAATTGTCCTAAAACAGTGCCGTCTAACCTTCGGCCAGCAATGCTCCTCTCCTCTCCTTTCCTCCTCTCTCCTCTCCTCCCCTCCTCTCTCCTCTCCTCCCCTTCTCTCTCCTCTCCTCTCCTCACCTCTTGTAACAAATATAAATAAAGTTCAACTGAAAATCCTGTGCTGTGGGTTGCTAATTGCTAAACAGATGGGAGCATGAGAAAATGCAGACAGCATGTCCATTAAAGAAAAGGTAGCCATCAGTGTGTTTCTCTGTAACTCTGTGCGTGCGTGCGTGCGTGCGTGCGTGCGTGCGTGTGTGTGTGTGCATCTGTGCATACCTGCCTTTAAAGCTCTCTCTCTCCTGCTGCTTTCTAATGAGCCTTTTGCACAGCCATTGGGCAGCACTGCTGCTACAAAGGCGTTTTTCCCCTGTAGGATAAATTTCAATAATTGTTATAATTATTAAAGGAACTGATCTAATCTTGGAATATCAGTATGTGAAGACCAGATGGAGGCTGGTCTAATCTTCTAAGTGACATCTTGCAACTGCTATTCCTTTGGGTAGCTGCTTTTTAAATCGACCAACATTACTGCTCCTCGTTTTTTTGTTTTGTTGTTGTTGTTTTTCTCGCTTTTTTGAATTGTGTCACAAATGAGCAAACAGCTCCTGTCTCACTGTCTCCATGGCTTCTGAAAGTTTCCAGAAGAGGACACGGAAATATCAGCCTGACAAATTAACAGGAGAAGGAATCGAGCTTGGTAAGCACGAGAGGGGAAAAACAAAAGATGATGGTGGAAGAGGAGGAGGTGGAGAGCAGGTGTTCACAAGGAGGCTGAAGCCAGCAGGTTTTTTTTTCCTCCTCTTTGCATCAATTTCACCACCTTTCTCTTAGTTTTCCTTCCCCCAGCCTGGCAGCTTGTCTGCACTTGCTTCTCAGCAAAATCCTGTGTATATCTCTGTCTAAATGCACTGTTGTTCTGCATCAAACAGGTGTGTGTGTGTGTGTGTGTGTGTGTGTGTGTGTGTGTGTGTGTGTGTGTGTGTGTGTGTGTGTGTGTGTGTGTGTGTGTGTGTGTGTGTGTGTTTCTTGTTGTTTTATCTGCACCATAGGCACATTTTGACGTGGGTATACATGTGCTCTAATAAAAAAGGAAAAATGACCTTGGCCTTTCTTCATCCACAGTCTGAATTATCTGTTCTCTGTGTGAAAATGTAAATGTGCCACGTGTGAATCATAATTTCCTTCTCAGAGAAATGCAGTGATGTCAATGATGCTCAATGATATGCAAGGGTGTGATGAATGATTATGCAGAGTGCACGGTGACAGGAAAGGTGACTCACCGTCTAAATGTGCTCCAAAAATTCTGGTGTTAGGCTATATTTGTAGTTCAATAAGAAGTAAATAAGGCCTTGTTTCCACACATTCCATCACGTTGTTCTAGTTCTTGTTGCGAGTTACCTAATTTGTCCAGGGATCAGGAGACTGGAGTGTTGTGACCAGCAGACATCAGGGAGACATCAGGGAGACACAAGCCTCTGCGGCTTCTCCCTGGCTGCTCACTGGGGGTTCCGCCTTTCCCAGGCTTACAGGGAAAGGCCAGCCAGAGCTCCTGTGTTTCTACTGAGGTGTCTGACAGGGACAACGTGTGCAAGTATAAATAACTAAACTTCTTACTGCACTCTCTGATGAGTCGCATGATCCCCCGCTAATGTTCCTCAAGCAATTCTGTTTAACGGACTGCAGTCCCAGTTTTGAAAATATGCTGTAAAATAGTTACAGTAACTTTCTCCACACGTTTGTATATGTGGACGTTGATTTTTCTTTTTAAAATGTTAAATTTGCAGGAATCTTCAATGTGATCTGAGTGTTATACGGAGTAAATACAGAAGCACCTCAGCGGGAGAGCAAAACTGTTGTGTAATGCCCACGTTACCTTCCAAGCCATGTTCCAGTCTTTTCCTTGAAGGAAGCAATGGTTGAACGAGACCCCCACACAATATTTACAGTGACAGTTTGTTCTTCAGTAGTTCTTCTATCAGGAGCTCTTCTTCAGCTTTGTTCACACATTCGTGGCAGTGGAGGAGCTGCTAGGTGTGTGACTGCCCCCTGCAGCAATGCTTGCTGGAACTCTGTTTGATAAGTGGACAAGGGAACTTTCCAGAATGGAGCTGCACCCCTGCAGGGGTTAAAACATTTGACTTTAGAGAACAGGCCAGCAAAAGACAGGGAATGATGACAGGGTGACCGTAAGAAGGTGAGCATGCAAGAGGAGGAAAGAGGTCAACATAAAGAATGCTGCAGTAGAACAGATGGTGATACATAGCAGAAACAAATGTGAGGTAGAATGAAGGAATGACAATGAAGGAGAAGTATGGAGGAGATAAATTTAGAGAGAGAGAGAGAGAGAGAGAGAGAAGGTTGCCTCTCAGCTAAAGGCATGACTCATCTTCTGCCAGCTGACAGGAGGAAGGATAGATGGGTGGAAGAAAGGAGGAGATGGACAGAGGGACAGAAGAGAGTCATGAAGATGGGGGAGAGGTGTGTGTGTGTGTTTGGGGGGGTGAGCAGACATGCAACCGCACATGTAAACTGAAAACAAACGGGCTTGTGCAGAGCCTCGCAGCTGCCTTCAAGTGCCACTGCATTTTCATTTTGTGTGTGCGTGTGTGTGTGTGTGCGCGCATGTGTCTGTGTGTGTGTGTGCGCGCATGTGTCTGTGCGTGTGCGTGTGTGTGTGTGCGCGCATGTGTCTGTGCGTGTGCGTGTGTGTGTGTGCGCGCATGTGTCTGTGCGTGTGCGTGTGTGTGTGTGCGCGCATGTGTCTGTGTGTGAGCCAGCTGTATTTGGCAGCTCATCTCCTCGTCTCACGTGTGTGTGTTCATGTGTGAGTTTCTGGAAATGGAACAGTCATGGAAAAAGACAAAGGAGGACAACATGAACGGCCGTCCCAGAGAGCTTCCTGTGGCTACATCGTGTCCCTTTTTTAACTAACACATGTGTCCACATCCCTGCGTGGAGTCATGCTCCAGAACAAAACCCACATCTGTCCTGCCCTAACCATGTATTTGTCTTTTCTCAATTTGCCACCATTCCTGCAGGAATGGAAACGGCCTCCTCCTGGATCAGCCTGGACTCATCAGCCGGCTGCAGCTGGTGTCCCTGCAGGATGGAGCTGGCAGCTCCTCTGCCTGCGTTCTGGCACTGGAAAGAGCTGCTGCCATTCTCAGCCGTTGCTCCCTGTTGCATGTCTATTGCTCATTTCCTCCAGGGACCCAGCTTCTCTCTCTCTCTCTCTCTCTCTCTCTCTCTCTCTCTCTCTCTCTCTCTCTCTCTCTCTCTCTCTCTGCCCATGTATATCTATTACTCGGACACTCCCTCTATCTGTGTTCTCTCCTGTGTCTCTCTTCATCAGCTCACTTGGTCCAACTTTTCTCAGTTCTTTCAGCCCTCCCTCCCTTTGTTGGAGGGGTGGTCTGCGGTCCGACTGCGCCACCCTGTGTCCGGTGGAGCACATCACAGTTTAACCCTCATCATACAGAACAAAAACATATTTAAAGAACACACGGTTGAAAAAGAGAACCAGCAGAAGATTTAAACTGGAACATAATAATAACAAAAACTTTCTATAGCGTAAAACTAGTAACATTTCCAAGAATAACATAGATAAAGGAGCAGACAGCAGCCTGGCCTCAATTTACATTCAGGGCTTCAAATTTCTGTGTGGGTAATAATTTTGTCTAAAAAATAGCTTGAATAAATGTGAAGGTTAGTCATGATTTCATTATTTTTCCTTTAGTTTTAAAGCCATGGTCTTGTATTGGTCTGAGGGAGGTCTGAAATATCTGAAAGAGATGTCACATTCTGACACACATTTCAGATATTATTTAAAAAAAACAACAAAAAAAAACAACTTGCATAATTTATCTTTGAAGGTTTCCTGTTTTGCAGTTCGTCGGTAACATTTGTTAATGGTGTACCTCTTCTTAAAAATAAAGAAATATTTTTTAAAAGTGCCACAACTATAGAGACTAATGAACGAGGTGTTCATGTTGTCATCGTTGCAGCGATAATGAAGACGGCTCAGTACTTGTTATTTTAATTCCTTTCTCGTGTATTGCAAACGTGTGGAATCTGTTGCGGTGTGACTGTTTCACAGTTCTGTTGTGCGCAACTTTTATCACCTGATCCGTCGAGCGCGCAGGTGGAGAAACGGGACGGAGGAAGAAATCCACACAATGCCTTCAGCCTCGGGGGGCTGATGTCCAGTTTCAGTGTGTGTTTCCCCCCTTCTCTTTGTGCTGTTGTTAATTCACTCGACTTTGACCCGGCAGACCACAGTCAGATGTATATTGACAGCAGCCTGTTAGATCACTTCACAAGTTTTGGGGAGGAGAGGTGTGTCGCATTCCTGTTCTACTGTCTCACAAAAAAAGAAAGAAAGGGCGACAATCCGATCAACACCATTCAGAAGTACAAAATAATGTATCATTTCTGCCCCAGTGAGCATGATTCGACTAGTAAATAGATTCTTTGCAGATGCGTGGAACGCGTTCGTCCAAAGATGGGGGTTTTTTTAACCATTTTCCCGGTACTGGGGGTCCAGACTAATCTGGCGTCCGGTTCTCCTTTGAAAAGCACTGAATCACATCAAAGAGGCCGTTTCTTTGCTGCTTCGCCGCAGTCTGTCTTTGACCGGAGGAAAACTCGCTCCAACACGCCTTTTCTTCACCCCAGAGCCCCATTTTTTCCTCTGTTTGGGGGTTCTTGCCTGTATGTGTGGGAGGTAGCGATTTTATTTTATTTAATTTTTTTTATCTTATGATCTTTTGTTTTTAACCTTTTCTTCTGACACATTTTCACTTCGGTTGTTCCTCGGGATTTTCCGCACGTGATCGTCCAGCCTTCATCACAGAGGTTATTGTAGCTCATCCCGCTGATGTCCCCTCAGGTGTCTTCAGTTTTGGTTAAAAATTTGTAACGTTTTCTTACGCCGCGTCCCATCTGGCGAAGTCTGCGCACGCACATGCGCGCAAAAGACATGGCCACGGACGGAGAGGGCAGGAGGGGTTTCCGAGGTGAAGAGGAGGAGTGTGGAGCAAAAAACGAAGGAGGGAGATGTAAAGTGGCTGTGAGGGGGCAGGACGGGGAAGCAGCAGCCGCTCTACTCCATAATTAGTGATTTTATCTCCTCGGTAATGTTTACAACGGGACGACACACTCCTCAGCTTTGTTTCCCTAAGGAAAGAGAGGAAACATCGACTCGCAATTTGCATGAAAGCAAACCACTGACGCACCACTTTGACCTGGAGTTTTAATGTAAAAAGTGGAATTTCTTTTTTCCGCCTCATGTTTTTTGAGTGACTGGTCTTTCTTTGACTTCACCGAGTGTGTTTTAATGGCACTTGTTTACATCTGTGGAAATTAGGCTGGATGACAGAAGAGAAAAGCTGGAGTTTCTGAACATTAAGTAAACCGGGACGACACACGCGTCTGGTTGACTTTTGGTCTCAGGGATCCAACTGGCCTCAGCAGCAAACCTCTTTTTTTTTTTTTTTTTTCCCCCCCTCACTTTGACCATGTCCCAACAGCGGAGCACTTTCCCCAGGGGCGGCTGTGCGGTGGTGACGCGGCGGACCATGGACAACAGGCCTGCGCGCAGAAGGCGAAGCGGCGCTGCGCGACATCTGCTGCTGTCGGTCGCATTCCTCGCCTGCAGCTCCCAACTTCTGGTGGTGAATGCCAACTCATGGTGGTGAGCACAGCTCCGAAATCACACGTGCACTACTGTTGTCGTTCATAATAATCGTTTAAGTTCTTAATAATGACCTTAACCTGTGTAATTGTAAGAGCAATTTTGACGTGATTTCACGTCTATGGCGCAATGCTTTGGTTGCAAATCCTGTGTCCTGCTATTGATTATGATGACAAATGTGAGCTGCAGGCTCTGTGCTGCCTCTGGTGTGTGTGTTTTGGGGGTGATATTCCAGTCCTGTGGTGGAGCACTGACAGTGAATGGAACAAATGTGAAGGCTCTGTCACAATATTTACCCTGAATGGGGCCCAAATGGCGCAGAATGGCGACCTGCTGCTGAGCCTCTATGGTCGTCAATTAACCGCAGTTATTTTCAACTTTACAAAACAACTCTGCAAAGATGCCACAGAGTTCCTTTTTATGGTAATGTAGAGAGTTTGCGCAGAGCAGTCGGGACCTCCGTCAGAACCCTGCACCAGATAGTTTATCTCCCTTCAGCTGCTGTTAGGAACCATCCGAATGGAGCACCAAACTGACCCGGCTCAGGCCCGGTGAAGTAAAATAAGCTCCAAATTCCTCTCCTCGAGTCAGAGATCTTACAAATCCTGTAACTTTGAACTGAGCAACATCCACTGGTTTGAATTTAGAAGCTAAGCGTTTCTCTTTCTTTCAGGTCACTTGCACTGACCCCGATCCAGCGACCCGAGATGTACATCATCGGAGCCCAGCCGAGCTGCAGTCAGCTGTCTGGTCTATCTCAGGTAAATTCCCAGCAGAAAGTCTGAGAATTGTACCTCTCTGACTTCAAATCAGTCAGGAATCTCTGATGAATCAGAGCCTTTCGTTTTAAGTGCTGATGCATTAACATGCTAATCTGGGCTAATCTCTCCTGCGCTGCAGGGCCAGAGGAAACTGTGCCAGCTGTACCAGGATCACATCGCGTACATCGGAGAGGGCGCCAGGATGGGCATCAAGGAGTGCCAGTACCAGTTCAGGCAGAGGAGGTGGAACTGCAGCACTGTGGACAACTCGTCCGTGTTCGGACGGGTCATGCAGATCGGTGAGTTTCTGTAAGAAATTAAGATTATTTAGAGCTTTTACCTCGGGTAAACTAAACAGCAAGTTCATATCTAATAGTGGTGTTGATTACTGGTAGTTGATGCAGATTATGAATTGCGTTTATCAGTATTGACACAAGGGGATCCTGGTGGCTTTGTTGTTTGACTGGATGAAAGGTGTCTGAAATAAGACATGAGCAATATTGTTGTGCCCTCATTTCTGCAGTAATGCGATAAATAGTTGTTTTGTTCCCATTAGATCTTGCTTAAATAGTCTATTTTTGAATAGTATTTCTCATTAATAATATAATAGTTTCATTATAGTATCTTATTTTGATGATAATCAAGACACACAAGAGTTCATAGTCGCCAGAAAAATGAAGTTCTGATTTGGGGTCGAAGTCCCGGAACTTTGTGCACACATGCGCGAAGAGCCGCGGAGCGCGCTCAGCTGTGGAGAGCGCGGTGCCGACACGGTTTCGGTACATGTCTGGCTGGAACTGGGCTGCCCTCCATCGGTGTCGTTGGCGTCTAATTCCCAGCAGGCAATGTGGGAAAGCGGTCATCAACAAGTAAGTGTCAAATCCGCTGCGGGCAGCCAGGCGAGGTGTTTGCGGCTCTTCCCCTGTCTCCGACCACCTCTGCCCGCCCGTCTGCGTATTGACAGTCGGCCAATCTCCGCGTTTCTGCCGAGGTGTTAGTCGCTCCATTGTCCGAGCGGCTCCTCTTTTGAAATGCGCCGATGAGCTGACACCGAGCCGGCAGATCCGGATCCTGCTGTTTGAAGTCCGCGGCCCCATAAACCTCCTCTCTTCCTCCTTTTCGCTGAGTATTGACGCGCATCCTGAAGGGAAAAACTGCTCCTTAAAAACGGAATTAATACCTGCAGACAGACAGCTTGATAGAGAGATAGACCTTTTTAAATTGTGTTAAAATCAGTTAACAAGTTGGTAACATATTAGAAAAGTGTGCAAAATCAGCAGCATTTTCCATTAAAATGCCATTTTACGCATATCCTTTAAATTGCACCTTTTGAACATTAAATACACTGAAACTCGGGTCTCTGTCAACCTGAAATACCACGGCGCTGTTTCTGCTGTTCACATGCTAATGTGCGGCCTCCTATCTGTCGGCTCATCGTCGGCTTTGTTCTGTTTCTTTCTTTGAAATGGTTTGTGTATTAAGGCGGAGGGACGGCACGCGGCTCCTCTGCGTATTCTGCGGCGTAAGGCAGCGGCGTCTGGTCTGGAGGGCGTTCAAAATTCACTTGTTGGCACCGTTTGCAGTTTTCGCCGCTCCGATGTCAGCGCGTTGGGCTGTAGAGGCCTCATCAGTCACAAAAACAGCCTTTCCAGCAGGACATGAGTCCTTGTTGCCAGCAGCGTCACTCCCATTCACCTCTGTTGGGAAAAAGCTCTCTGGTCCCTACGACAGTGTTAAAACTCTTGTGTGTTTCTGCCCGAAATGCTTCAGACGTGTATGGACGACCAGGCTGGGACTGAGTGAAGTTGCAGCCTGAGTTCACGTGTGTGTTGTGTGTTCGGTCTGGTGGGTGTGACTGTTTGCTGGCTGTTGGGGGCGCTGGCTGGTTAACCTGGCTGCTTGTTTCCTCCCAGCGGTCGTGTGCTTTCACTCACCCCTGGATTTAAAGAACGAACTATGGAACAGACCTGATCTAAACCTCTTCCTGTCTCCGCCAGGCTCAAGGGAAGCAGCCTTCACTTACTCCATCAGCGCAGCCGGCGTGGTCAACGCCATCAGCCGGGCGTGCCGCGAGGGCGAGCTCTCCACCTGCGGCTGCAGCCGCTCCGCTCGACCCCGCGACCTGCCCAGAGACTGGCTGTGGGGAGGCTGCGGCGACAACGTGCACTACGGCTACCGATTCGCCCGGGAGTTTGTGGACGCCAGGGAGAGGGAGAAGAATTACCCGCGCGGCTCTACGGAGCACGCAAGAACTCTGATGAACATCCAGAACAACGAGGCAGGAAGACAGGTATGGAAAACAGAACCAGCAGCAGATCTGCGAGGAATGTGTGTGGAAGTCAAGGTGGCCCCGGTTGCCTGACCTGGTGGTAGATGTGTGTGTGTGTGTGTGTGGGGGGGGGGGGGCTCTGTGCAAGTTATTTATTGGGAGGGTCCAAATGGTATAACTGCTAACGCCCTTGGAGTCTGGCTAGGTCACTAGGTCAAAGCACATTCCAGTGTAGTCACACACACTCACAAGGTCATGCACATATTTAAATGTGTGGCATGGACCCCGCAGAAAGGGATGTTTTTTGTCACAAAATTTCCACAGTTGAAATTTAGAGACAAGTTAGAAGGTCAGAGAGGGATGGGTTTCAGTGACTTAGCCTCTAACAACAATTAGAGGAGGTGAGACAAATCAGTGCACTGAAGGAACCTTTTCACCTTAGGTAAGCTATATGAATTTACACACACACACACACACACACACACACACACTTCTCTCGTAAAAAGTCCATTTGCTCTGTTTCGGTCCACAGTGAATCAGGAGAATGTGTTTATCTTTAGTTAGAGGAGCTTTGTTTAACTTGTTTGCTAGACAGAGACTGTGTGTGTGCATGCATGCTTGTGCGTGTGTGTGTTTGTGTGTCTGTGTGTGTGTGTGTGTGTGTGTGTGTGTGTGTGTGTGTGTGTGTGTGTGTGTGCGTGCGTGTGTGTGTGTGTGTGTGTGCCATTTGATTTGTGTGAGAGACAGTGAGCCTGGTTTTGTGCATGCAGCTTGGGGGTCAGAGGTGAGGGTCTGGAGAGGTTGTGTTTCTACTGAGGGTCCCATTGGGGCTATGGGAGTGTGTATGAGGGAGACAGATCTACCACTACAGCCTGTATCAACACACACACATACACACACCCACATACCTCTCTGCATCATGCACTCTCCTTTGAATGGTTTTCCCCCTTTTCTCCTGTTTGATCCTCATTTTTCATTGTTGCCTGTCTAACCAAATGGAAGAGAGGAGAAGAGAGAGATGAAGAAAGAGGACGGGAAGACAGTTTTCCTTTCCCGCTTCATCCTTTCCTTGCTTTTTCTCGCTATCACCCCTTTTCTTTCATGGACACGCCAGTTTGTCCTAAGCGGGATTTGTCTTGCTTGGTTGAACAAGGCAAACCACAGGGCTTTTGTGGAGGTGACAGGGGCGTGCCACTTCTGTGTGTGTGTGTGTGTGTGTGTGTGTGTGTGTGTGTGTGTACGCGCTTCCATGCTCAGCTTCATTTGATTTGTGTACAAGGCGGGCAACATGGTCGTCTGGAGGGGCGTCTGGAGACAGAGACGCAGGGTGAGGGATAGACCTCCGTCACACTCCCCGAACTCTGAAAAGGATTACACACCAACACACACACACACACACACACACACACACACACACACACAGACATGCAGAGCCACCTAGGTTCACTGTCTCTGTTTCACACAAATCAAATGAGGCAGCTCCTGTCACACAGAGGCCAAAACAACTGATGTACATTCCCCTGTTTAAAGACAATAACAGACCACCTTCAGGCCTGTGGAGCACGAAGGAACCAGAAGGATGTTATGAGACTAAAATATGTGTTTATAACTTTTACATACATTTGAATGTAAAGAAAAACACACTTGTGTATAAAAGAATGCAGGATTTCATCAGACTGGCGTGTAGTCATGGATCAAAATGATTTTTATTCTTAAAGACTTACTCACATACAGTAATGTTACATACTGGTAAGATTGAAACCATGCAAAGAATGAAGAATGGTGCCAAAGAAGAACAAGTGTGGGAGTTTAAAGACATTAGAGCAACAAAATAAGTAGAGATTTTGAGTTGTAGACAATAGTTTGAATTGTAACAGGAGATCCAGGCAGGACAGCCTCTCCACTTCTCAGATATCGTTTGCTCCTTTTCCCTGCTGATCCTGACACAAAGGGTGGGCTATCTTCTCCCTTTCTGGCCCATTCTGTAGCAACACACTCACACACACACAGTCAGTCATCCATGGTGGAGACATGGTCTCTGTCAGGCACAATAACTTCAGCTCAGACAAGGATAAGAGAGTGTGTGTGTGTGTGTCTGTGTGTGCGTGTGTGTGTGTCTGTGTGTGTGTGTGTGTGCGCGCACGTTTGACCCTATATGCATGGTTTCATCTGACAGCATGAGGTTGTTTTCAGATCATAGTTCTAATCATCATAATAATGGTCCCTGTGGCTCTGCTTCATAAAATAAAGGAAATATGCAAAACAACAGCAATTTACTGAGATGGAAATGTTTTATTTTTTCATTTTTGGGACTTGAACCCTCAATAAATCCCTCATCAGGGAATCACAGGACGCCCAAAGGCTTGTAATGCAACAAGAAGTCATTAAATAGGGGTTTCCTCTCTGTGCTGATGTTAAATTATTCCCAGAAAACTCTTTTAAAAAGTCAAACAAATGAGCGAGTTTTGATTCCCCCCCCCCCCCCCAATTAAAAACAAAGTTTCTACCTCCACAGAAAATCATTGTCTTCCGGCTCACTGTCTGGGAGGGGGTCACAGGGTTCGAGTCTCATGATTGGAGGGTGCCGAGTGCTGTGCCTGCTGGGTAGTAAAGGAGAGGGCGCGCGGGGGGTGGGGGGTGAGGTTGAGGGTCAGGGGTGTTTGGGACGCAGGGGTCAGCAGAGGTGAGAAGGTAATTGGGATCAGGAAATTTGAGGAGACAGAACGTAGGGTTTCATTTGTGCGAGGGGGGAATTAGGAAGCGCGTGCTCAGCGAGGCTGTGTCACAGTAGCTCGGCTCCAAACCCAATAAAGCATCATTAGCGGCGGGGCTGATGGGCATCTGTGTGTTCAGGGTCTGTTCGATGAATTATTACGTGGATGAACAGCTTCCCCTACCGTTCACAGCTAATAACACAAACTGGACAGTTTCTGCATAAGTATAGTTTAACCAGTTCAAAACAAAACCTTTGTCATGTGCGTGCGTGTCAATATTACCTGGAAATTAAAAAAAAACAACTTTGTTTTATTTACTATTTTGTTGTTTATCCATTTGCTGTGTGAGTTTTTTTTTTTTTACTGTGTAAAATGTGATCTTTTTCAATTTAAAATTTTAAGAAGAACTCCTGAAAATTTGCGCATAGTTTTTTATGGATAAGTTTTAAAAATTGTACTATAAATGCTGTTTGTACTTAAAATTTGTACTTGGATTAGGCTTTATGTTGGAAGTCAAATTCGGATCTTTGTGTAGTTACAATATTTAAAAGCATTTTTTGATTAGTTTATGTTGGAACAATCTTTATTTCTCTTCATCACATTTATCCGTCGGTGGAATGTGTGATAACATTTACGCGCCACAAGAGGGCAGCAGCACGCATCAAACGTTGCAGAGCATCGTAGTTAAGGATGCCAAAATCATGTTTTGTTTTTTATTCGGTTTTATGTAACAGTTTGTAATGAATTGATGATCTTAAAAATGGTTTGGTTTCTCCTTGACCAGGCAGTCTACAACCTCGCAAATGTGGCCTGCAAGTGTCACGGGGTCTCAGGGTCCTGCAGTTTAAAGACCTGCTGGCTCCAGTTGGCTGACTTCAGGCGAGTCGGGGAGTTCCTGAAGGAGAAATACGACAGCGCAGCTGCCATGCGAATTGGACGCAAGGTACTGAGCTGGGAGCATGCCATAAAACAAGACTGTGAGCAGACTTTCCACGACAAATAAACTTAAATCATCCACCGACCATTTCTCTCAGGGCAAACTGGAGCTGGTGGACAAGCGATTCAACACGCCGACATCCGAGGACCTGGTCTACATCGACCCCAGCCCCGACTACTGCCTCCGCAACGAAACCACGGGGTCGTTGGGCACGCAGGGCCGCACGTGCAACAAAACCTCAGAGGGCATGGACGGCTGCGAGCTGATGTGCTGCGGCAGAGGGTACGACCAGTTCAAGACCTACAAGCACGAGCGGTGCCACTGCAAGTTCCACTGGTGCTGCTTCGTCAAGTGCAAGCGCTGCACGTCGCTTGTGGACCAGTTTGTGTGTAAATAGCACTATTTCCCCAAGAGAGGCATAGTCGGGGATTTGTGTAGGAGAAATCACAACACACACGTTACATTTTCCGTAGTTTCCTCGGTTTATAAACCCGCCTTTCCGCAACCATTTTTGCAGTTTTGTAAAAGTATCCTGATCACAATCCAGGGGATAGGAGGGCCGTAAAGGCAAAAAGAACAAACAGAACCAACATGCTATAGAGATGGACCTCAAAAGTACATCAGCCGGACCGTATCCAGTGTAGTTGATGAGATATGAGAGGATAAATAAATATATAATGAACTAATAAATAACCACACAGCTCATACTTGTATTTCAAGGGGCCCGAGCAGAGACGAGGTGAGGTCCGAACCCATAAAGACGGGCCTGTTTTTCAGACGCTGAAGTCATATGAATGGCCTCACTGTGCCTCTCTTGAAGAACCTTTGACCTTTCACCCCGCAAGGCCAACTCCAGCATATGTGCGCTGTGCTGACGTTGCTCAAACACAATTGCAGCCTGAACAGAGAACGGCAGAAAAGTCCAGAGGCGGGAGAATGAGCAGAAAAGCGACGGGCTGTCGATGAGGCGAAGCGCGTAGAGGGGGGAACGCAGCAGGATCCAGCCGATTCCGGAGGAGCTCACCAGCTGCCTTTCCAGCCTTGTGTTTCTGTTTAAAGATGCAATAAATAGCCGTGCTAAAATACTTATCGTCCGTGTCAAACAGGACTAATGACTCACGGGACACCTTTCGTCTCCGTGCAGCCACATCTGTCCGCTGACAGGTTCGCGTGTGCGGGTTAACGAGGCTTGCGTTTTGCCGCCATCTTGCCCTTTATCTGTCGGAAACGGTGAGATTATTGCGCGTCGTCTGCCTCCATCAACCTGCGCCGACGGCAGGGCCCCTCCATCACACGCTGGAATGCAACTTGTTAAGTCGACAAAAAGCCTTGTCGGTGTCGCAACGTTGCCACCGAATTACACGCATTAAAAACAGGTCTACCATGAATTGTGCAACCAGTGCACGTGGGGTCGAGGTGATTGTGTAAGGCGTGCAACGGCCCCAACAGAAGAGGACTGAGCTTCACGGAAAAACAGAGGACTGGGATTTATTACACGCTGCTTCAAGTAGCAGATGAGAAGAGAACGTCTATTTTATTACTGTTTTTCATTTCCTGTTTTTATGTTTTATAGATGAGTATTAATGTGTATTCCTTTGATAAACTAGTCTCGACAGTGAGCGCGGTGTTCTGTTTTTGAGTCGTCTGAACTTGTTCTGGAAAGTCTACAGACTGGTCTTTGTCGCTTTGGCGTCCACGTTTTGGAAAATGACCCCAAAACTCTGTTCACAATGGTGACATTCATAGCCGGAGCATCAAATGGGAATCCACAGCAACGGATCCATGCTGTCGGCCCTCACATACTTTATTACCGACGAAGCATAGTCTTATTTATCTGCAAGAAAATGTTGCACCCTGATGTCTTGTTAACTCAGCATCTTTGCTATCTGACTCGAGTGGAGTAATCTGTAACGTTATCAGGGATGATCTTTGACGCTTCCTCATCTAAACCACGCGGCCCTCGTCGCACGCTCAGTTGCATAAATTTACACATTCGCTTGAATCTGATACTCCCATTTTTCCTATCAGAGGTGAGAATCTGTGGTTCTCCTCTCTCTCTCTCTCTCTCTCTCTCTCTCATGCTGTTTTTACTCTCTCCTTGACCCCTCATCCGCTCCAGAGTGCTTTTAACTCTCCACTTTATTAAACGTGCTAATTTACGGTAGCGGCCTCGCGACTTTTGCGCGCCTTTCCTGCGGCAGCAACAACATATGTACACTTAAGGAGGCCAGACTATCAATCTCATTATTCAGCTCCTCACAGCTAATTCCTTTAAATCTCAAACCAGAGCAACACGACTGACGCACAGAGCGAGTCCGTTTGCTGCAGGTTTAATGTTCATCATTCGTGCAAAAGTCAGTTTGGGGTAGCTATGTGCGTAAAAAGCCCTTTTCGGTCCGTGCGTGTGTCTGTGTGCGCTGGATATGACACCGGTGAAAGTGTATCCTGTTAGTTTCTCTAATCCTCTCCACCCGACAACCATCTGCTGCTGTGATGCTGCTAATAAGGGCTCAGCCTCCAAACAAACAGGAAGTCAGGTTTCTTTTTCTTGTTATCACTCTGACACCTGTGTTTCACCTGTTTTTTTCTTGGCAAAGATGTGATCCACCTGCAAAAAAACCCCCAAACATTTCTTTGCCTTTCAGTGCCATGATTCCCATGGACATGAATCCAATCTGTTAAATGGAGAAAGCTATTCTGCAGCTCGAATGAGGGATGTGTCTTTTATGTCTGCATGCTGCTCTGCCGCTCCTGGCCATTTAATTAGAGCTCAAATATGACGGGTCAGACTTCCTCAAAGGCTACAACGGTCCTTACAAATCTGCACAGGCTGGCTGCAGAATTAACGAGCGTCCCGATTTGATCCTCTGGTTCTTACCTACAAGAGCTGCAATTGTTCAGCTGCTTGTTAATAATAAAGCACGTTGCTATGAACCCTTATATAGAGGAATATGCCATCTCTCTCTTCATTTATCTAGATTTGTGAATCATAAGCTTTTTCTAGGTCAGATCAGGCTTTTTAAAACACAATATTAGACTGAATTACGCTGTTAACTGTTTCCTAATAGCTTCGGTTAAGTCCTCAGCTCTGCAGCTGTTACGCAAACACTCCTTTCCAACTGTGAAAAGCAGATGTTAAGTATCACCTCGGTCCACAACGAGGTATTAGCTGGCGCCGAGCGTGTGAGGTCTACCGCATTTAAAACGAATGGTGAAAAATGTCTCGGCCCTCAATGTTCTCAAGCGCCACAGCATATTGCGTGGGATGCATAATTAACGTTTTCAAACTTACACATAATTAACAACTCCCTTAATAATTCACATGTGCTCTTCTGCTTAGTTGAACGCCAAATCGAGCGGCGATAAGGGTTTTACGGCCTGTAGGAGAGGATAAGGCACGACGGCTGTCAATGTTTGAATGAGAGATCATCCCTGCTATAAAAAAAAAAAGTCAACATTTATTACTTTAATAATCCGGTTTGTCTCCAGAAAGGGAAGGTAGGACACAAAACCCGGCAGTTGCGTTTTGCTCAACTCAACCGCTGAGCTTCAGATTACCCAACTGCTGGCATTGACCAAGAGGGCGGTCATGCTAGACACAGACCTGCAGAGAAGAAGAAAAAAAGACGTGTAGACTCCACATAGGCCACGTTCACATGCTGCAATCAGCAGTCAGTCTCGCTCTGAGACAGGCGGTGCAAGGCACCACCTCTGAGCATGCAGGCCTGCCTTCAAAACACGTTTCACAACTTTTTAAGCCCGTTCAGATGACACGCTTGAGTTTTTATGTCAATAAAGAGGGTATTATGCATTTGTTTTATAGATGTAGCTTTCTGATCGCTTAAATCAACACGCTGTCATTCTTGGTTAAAAGTCAGCAAAAGGTAACGGTCAACAAAGTGTGTTTAGATAAGATAAACGCAGAGCTTCAGGGCAATTTCAGGGGAAAGTTGAGGTACCCCAAACACACAATTGCTGCAAGAACACTGTGACGGCAGCCAGGTTTCAACATTTCAGCTAGACGCAAAGGCGGTATCTGTCGAAAAACTGCTTTGACTCGTTTATGTGTGGACTGCTTGCAGTGGCCAGAATCTTGCATCACAATTCATCTATCTGCACAATTATGCCATCCATTCAACTGCACTCACAGCAGGGTGTGTCTGAGGGAGTCCTGCTTTGTTACACAGAGTTGTGCTGGAATTCTTATTGTAATAATTGTGTCTCCACATACGCTCCATTCTCACACAATACTGTATTAAATTCTCACAGGGTGTTGGAGCTGATCACATTCGACACAGACTAGTTTCAGTCCCCACCGAGAAGGTCACATCGACTATCGCATTTCCCAAATGAATGCAGAAGTGGTCACACAGATGTCAAATTACTCGAACTCCACATCATCAATTTGCAAATTAATTCTACAAGTAAACAATTTGGGGTTGTGTGATATATCCATATTTGCAAAGGATTTGCTGATTTCCTTAAAATGGTTATTTTTATAGACAATTTTGAACAAACTGCAGGTGGGTCAATCGAGTTCTATAACGTTGTCAAAGTATTTTTTTAAAAATAAAATGTTTACGTTATACAATAAAACAGTTTATCGTGACGTACAGTTATTAACTTCTCAGAATGCCAGTTGTGTTTATCACGGTTTCAACACATATCTGGAAAAAAAAAAACTACAACGTTGCCTAATTCGTCAGGGCCTCCTCCACTTCCTGGTCGTCTGTCATTGGCTTGCCTTTCTTGCTTTGGCGATCTGATTGGCTCTTCGCCGTCATGCGAGGGACGTCATGACGTTATCGAGTTCCCACGACGTTGACGAGTCCGGTCTGATCGAGCGTTCAAAGCAGTCCGAGTAGAAATGTGCAAGGCGGACGAGTGAGAGGAACTATCCCGAAACGGCGTTAAGTGAAACCATCCAGCGGACGAATTTACGTTCTGCGATTGAAAAACTAGGTAAGTGTCATTCCGACACCGCGCAGATTTGTTTTTTGTTCGGTATCATTGTTGTTTTGTCTTGTTATAAAGTGTTGAGTTCAGCCAAGACTTTCTCAGCGTTGCGTTAGCTCCTCTCTGAACCTGCCAGCTAGCAGCTTTGCTATTCAGCTAATTCTGCCTGTCAAAACAGGGAATCCGACTCTGCTCGGCAACGTGAAAGCATACTTTACTCTTCGCACTGCGTCGACACTCGTGTGGAGATAGTACACGGGTTCTCGAAATGGCATTTACTACTTTGAATACGCTGTCAAATCACAAAAACGCTTTTTTGGAGAGTTATCTTCTTTCTTTTGGATTTAGCAGCTCGGGTTAGCGGACTAGCCCGCTCGCTAGCTCGGCGTAAACAAACCGTCACCGCAGCCTGTCGCCGCGCCGCAGTCGTCTTGTCGAATTGGGCAACGTTTTGCAAAGGTTTCATCGACTGAAGATAGAAGCAGCGATCCATTGTGTTTGACTTGTGTTGAAAGAGTCTGTTGGTTGCTGTTAATAAAGAGGCAGACTGGCTGGAGTTTGGGCTTTTCTTTGTCTTGACTGCTGGCATTAGGCATTAGGCACCGCTTATTATGAATGAGTTTTCCCTTAATTTAAGCAGTTCGTTGTATCCCAGAACCACGATACGACGGCATCTGCTGCCAAAGCCCGGTTAGGTTTTTGTGTCTCCAGTGTTTACAGACGCTGAAACGACCATTCCTATCCGGATCGTCCCCCAATCATGTGCAAATATAGTTGTCGTTGAATTAGAATTTATTCTTTTGTACTCTCTGAAATATGAGGGACTACAGCTGCAGCAAACTAAGATGAAAATCGTGAAGTTGTGGCACCTAATTTACACTAAACGTATAACATACCCAGCATTATCATATAACACACCCAGCATTATCTTGACTTACTGTCTCAAAGCATGAGGTCACCTCATAAATATTTTATGGGTCACGCAGGCCACTGTCTGTTTTTCACAAAGACAAATTTTGTCCAAAACCCCTCATTTTATTGTTATTATTTTTATGTCGCTCAGAGGGAATGCCATTAGATCCACCGTTTGTTCCCCTGCAACTCCAGGCGATGAAAGGAACTGTCACTTTTGAATCACGTCCCGCTCTGGTTGCTCTGTGCGGGCGATCAAACCTCGGGGTCGTCTGCTAGAGCCACAGCGAGAAAAACAGCCTGGTCTACACGCTGACTTTGTTTCTCTGCATTTTGTGTAGTAATTTCCCGTTGATGAAAACATCTATGCGCCGTTTTATCGGTCTATACTGCAGCATTTGTTACTGGAAGTACAGCTATATAAAGACTTCATCTTACACTAAAGTAAGTGTTTGACGGAGTGCCAGGCCAGAGGGAGGCTTCTAGGAATAGTAGAGAACTGTCTTTGCACAATTCACCTATCCTTTTCTTTTGTATTACTATTTGTGTCAGCTTTTTTTTTGTCCCTCATTTCTCCAAACACCTTGAGCTATTTTTGACTCTAGCTACGCATTTGCCGCCGTCCCTCCCGAGTTTGTATTCTCCTCATCGGCACCTCTGTTAGCCGTTTCATCAGAAGATTTTTGGGTTCTATTTTTGTCTGCATGTGACCTACCTTTGGGATAACCACCCAGTGCCAAACCACACCATTTAGTCGTGCTGCGTTTCAGAGCCAGCGGCGCAGTGACCTTGTTGCGGTGTGTGCGGGTCTGTTCAGAGACTTGCGCGTTTGAATGTTTTAGGATGGTGAATTGGGAAAGATTTGATCCGTCTGGGAGAAGAGGTAGAATCTTGACCTAAAGTCCATTTAAACTAAGAGTTTGTATGTAGAAATTCATCCTCCCCCGATCGATTTGATACGCTCTCACGTACGGAATATTTTTAGAAGCAAAATCTGGACGAAATTACCGCGGACAACTTTACACTGGCCTTCTTTGTTTATCTCACCGTCATAAGACTGCTAGGGTCACAATTGACTCATTTAGCAGGAATCTAGACACTTTTGTACTGGTTTGTTATGCAATCGTCACAGTTTATTGATTCATGTCAGGTTTTCTAATCTGCAGTTTGGGAAACGTAGCAGAGAAGGCCACAGTGATGTTTTTAAAGAGGAAAAGGAGTCCGATCTCCCTTCCGATAGGCGGCGAAAGGATACGATGGCAATAATCCCGGCGAGAGATGTTTTTTCCAGCTTTAAAAACAACTACCTGCACAGCCGATTGCACACTGGGTAAGAGTCCAGAAAAGCAGATGTCAGTCTTGCGGTCATGTCGATTACAGGTCTCTGTACCAGCACGCACTCGCAGCAAACGCTACAAGCAGTCACGTGGTCTCCGGCAGCAGGTTTACATCATTGTAGTGATCTGCTAAATACAAAGGGGGCCGCTCACCCACACCCGCAACACAAACAAACAGGCAGTACAGGAAGGTCAACCACAACACCGATCCGGCCGCTCCAAAACCAATCTTTACGGTCTAGTTTGCGAATGAAATCTAACTTTTAAGGGATTTGTCAAGCAATTCTCAATGTTTCACTTTTAATGTTGGATTTCTACCGATGTGGATTTGTAAAGAGTAACTCCTTTGACAACGTCTGACACCGGTATAACCAGCTGTAACGTGCCCATGTCGGGTAAACGACGCAGGCGCCTAACCTGAACATCCAGTCGGACGCCCTCACGCCCCGGTCCCATTTAGGTTTCTGGTATTTGGCAAGAGCATAAACATCGACGCGAACCGCTCAATAAACACGCAAATAAGCAGCCGCTGCTTATCGGCACACTCGAAATAAAGCGCTCGCGTTACGATCTACTATTTATTTGTTATTTCATGTTTGTTTCAGGGTGTAAAATACAGTACGGTGTATCGTTTCTGTCGGCCCAGGCAAATCTTGGCTTGTCTTTTATTCTCATGCGATAAAGAGCATGTAGAATGATGACGGCGTGAGGGAAAGCCTGGCGCAAGTCACCGAGGAACTGGAAAGTCCCGGTAGTGAATACTCGCTCTAAACAACCTAATGTATCCCTCGAGGAGACGATGTAAATATCGCAGTCACAGAAACGATTAAGAATATAAATCCTTTATTCGGTACAGTCCCATCGGCTCCGGGAACAGTAAAGAAACATAACATAGGTCATGTGTATTGCTGATATTCTTCTCAGAGGAAAAGTTCTGGGAGTTTATGTTCATTTTTGATCGGTTTTGTGTTGGTTTCACACATCTTATTTCTGAGGAAGCAGCAAGCAGGCGGCCGCTATTTCCTCAGAAATAGCGAGCGGGAGGTTGACTCGTCGGGGCAATTGGTTTGTTTCACGGAGCTCGATAGCGGAAGGTGTTCACACCACCTACGGAGACTTTAATTAGTGAGGAATGGGGGGTTCGTGTGACATTCACGGGGCTTTTACAGAGCGGGAGAATTGCAATCAACCAATTTAGCCTGAAAAAAACCCACACCGATGAGTCATTTTAATGAATTAGCTCTTCAGGCAGAACAGAAACTTCAACATTTGGGCTCGAGTCACAGTTTAAGCAAGCAGCCCGTTCCGCGTTTGTCCACGTGGACGTTAAATGCGGCGCCGACGAGTGCGCGCAGGTGCTTTTGTGACGCGCGTGCAAACAGCTGCAGAGAGAGCCATCGCAAGTAATTTCTTCCCCTTGTTCTGAGCCTTTAGAGGTGGGCCGTGTTGTTTGGACTTTCTTTATCTACTTTAATAAAACGATTAACCCTGCACGTTATGAAGCAGGCAAATCAAATGTTTCAGCTAAGCAACTTCAGATGTTTGTATCCTATCTGTAATTTTGAATAGAGTCTCGGGTGTGCGAATGCCGATGTGTGTTTTCCCTCACGAATGTGTAGTCCCATCAGGTGTCTTCACAGGGGCTGGATGGTTTAAGTGAAGCAGCTCATTGCTTTGGGGCACGTTACACAAACTTTGACTCCCAGAGCCACGTGTGTGTAGGAGAGATATTAAACATTTATTTTTTTCAGAGTTTTTTCCTCATCGAACCTGAGACGATAGAAAAAGCATTTTCACGCTTTACCCAAGCAACATTTCTGTCCCGCTCTTGTTGAATAAGACACTGATTTATGCGCTTTCAGGGCATTTATCCCGTGACCTTGGATTCAAAGCGTTGTCACACTTTTATCGCTGCTGCAGAGATTGATTTTCATACTCTAATTTAATGGAAATTACGGAGCTTTGACACATTATTGGCACTATTTAATTGGGTTTTCAAAATGATTTTTTTCTACCTTTTCAGGACCGACCGAAGATTCCGAAGGTCATCTCTGAAGAGTCCAGGTTGGCGATCCATCTCACAAAGTGTACCGTCACATCCCGTATAGCCTCTAAAACCGCAACACCTTCCCGTTCTTTCAGGTTCGTCGCCTCCCGGTTTGATCGTCTTTGCCTTTCGAGGAGCTCTCGTCGCAGCGACCGGACACTTCAAACTGGACGAAGGAGAGACGAGCGGGGCCGAGGGCCCGGCCTTTGCGCTGCGGCACAGAAACCTCGACGGACGTGCGACGGGTCCCATGAGTCCCTGGGAGAAGGGAGAGACGCCCGACGCAGGTCCTTCAACCGGTCACCTCAGCACCTCACAGTGCCCCTCGCACAAAAGGGTGAGTATCTGGCACGCGCCGAAGCGGCCGCTAAATCTACCCGCTCCACGCACACCCTCGCCGCTTCAGACCCGGAACTGGCGTGAAGCACTTTTTTCCAGTTTGGCACACTGGAAACCGGCGTCGATATCGAGCGCCCGCGTATAAAAGTGCGTTTGTTGTGTCGACGGACGAAAAGTCTCATTCCCATTCATTGTCATACGCAATCGGCGGCAGAACCTCCGGGGAGAAACGCAATCGTATTTGCGGGCGCGCGTGTAGCCCGGTGGCGCGTGCACGCGTCTGACCTGTTGAAATGCCACACTGCTACCCGAGAGGACGCCAGAGGCCGTCTCGCGCCGGGCAGCGAGGTCTTTGTCTCCTCACAGAGCTCTTTTTTCTTTAAACCGAGTTTAATGGGAGGCCTGGGCGAAAGGACTCTGCAGGAGATCGACTCGAACGTGAAAGGTGAATCCTGTGCACGTTTGATCCACCCAACAACAACAACAACAACAACAACAACAGGGGAAATGCCAATAACCAGTGAACAATGGTTGGAGATTTGGCTTTTTGGAGTCCTCTGTACATCCCCTCTTTGTCCTGCTATTTTGAATGGCTTCCTCTCATCTGTGTTAGGTGGACCTGCTGCTCAGTCTCACTTCCCTTTTTGTGGCCTTTATTCACAACAACAGACCTTTCGGTTCTGCAACGTTCCTGCCATTCTAGAGTTTTCCCCCCTCTGACACTGCAGACGGACAGATTACGCTGTCACGACACAACGCACGTAACTCGATCCCCCATTCGGTTTGGCCTCGGCCTGTTTGGCAACCTCGTAGAAAAGAAAACATTTGGGGCTGCGCGATAAAGAGTAGCCAAGCAAGTTCAGATATTTCACCCTGTCCTCGCGGTCGCGGTCAAGAACGGAGCGCGCAGCCCTCGTGGCTCCTCCTCGGATTGTTTTGTCACATGCTGGATGTCCGCCGGGCTCTCGGTGTACAAGGGTGAGCTAGAAGTTTAGCGCTTGCTCCCATTGGTCGGTCTCAGTTTCCACGGATCTGCCAGACTGCAGACACGTGTCAGCGTTTACATTGCGTGTAAAGTTCACCGAAGGATTGTTCCTAACAGGCTCGTCGGGTTGACACATTTGCGATCATTATCCTGGCCTTTTTACAGAGATTAATGAGTCAGAGAGCTGCCTGTTTTCCTTTCTCACCTCTGTCTTTGGGGACTTTTGAGAAAAACTGCCTCATTTGTTGTTGAGCAGGCTTCTCAGACGAGGGACTGTTTTCCCGGTTATGCGGAGCACGGCGTTCCTCTTCTCTTTCTGAAGTTGTACCGGTCGGTGCGAGACATCGACTCTAGATTATTGTCGTTTTCAACGATACGGCTATTAAGGTTCCTCCGAACCTCGCCCGAGAGCCGCGTGTTAACGTGGACGCTGCGATGTTCTTTGGCCCCCCCAAAGAAACCATTTCCTTGAGAAACTGGAACAAACCTGCTGAAATGTGACAGCAGCTGCAGCCACGGTTACCCAAGACTCTGGCTGCGTATCAGACCACCCGCCAGGAAGGGATCCCGTTCCCAAACGCACGCGGGCACTTTTGGGATTTCGAAACATCAACTCTGTAACTTCTCCTGCAAAGACCGGCCAGAGTCAGAACCTCTGCGCTCCTGCGGGTCCTCCTGTCCATGTAGACCGCAGCTTAAACTGCCAAACATGGGCTTTCCCGGTCCGGATGTAATTGAGTCAATCCGAACAGATATTTTTCTGCCTCTGAAGTGGCAGCTGTGCATTCTTGGACCCCCCCACCCCACATCAGCATCCTCATTCCATTATAACCATGCAGGGAGAACAAAACGTTTCACATCTTTGCCACCAAAAACAGTAACTCTGAATTTCCTGGAAAAATGGGAATTTTGTGTTGTCAAGATCTACCTTGAAACTAGAAGAAAAAGTTATTTCATCCTCAAGATTTCAACCCCAATTGATTGTCCAAGATACAGTAATAGAAATGTAAATATTTGAAAAATGTGATGAATTGTTCAAAGAACTACCTCTAAAATGTTGTTAAACTAACAAAGAACATAAGACATCTCGGAAGACGTTGGCAGAATTAGAGCATGACCAGAGGTAAACCTGAGCGTAAGCGCATATTTGCAGAGCGTCCTCAGAAGTAGGCAGCATTGCTGCCATTCTGCGACGTGGATGTGTTCCCAACATCACATCCATTTAGGTCCGTAATCATCTGCGTCGGCACCAGCTCGTGACCGTGTGGCGCTCACACACTCGGGTACGCTTTAAAGGACACGCGTAGAGCACGGAAACCGGACCCCACCGGATGTAAGCACGCGTCTACCGTACGTACGAGCACGCGGAACACAAACACGGAGACCGGGGAGCACGTGCGACTCCTTGGCTATCGGCCACACGCGCTGTGCGAACACAGCACACGCCGGCAGCGACGCCTACCCCCCCACGCGCACCATGGGGGGCCACATTTATCCGCCAGTTGAAACTGTAGATCGATGAGAAGAACGCGGGTTTGCACGTGTCTCAGTCTTTAACGAACATCGCACACACACACACACAGCAGATACAGCTAGGATGTGTATTGTTCGTGGTTATGGAAAATGAGTTGGTCATTTATTCTACAACGCTCTCTCCCTTCCTCTCTGTGACTCTGTCTTTAGTCACTAATGTTCTCACTCACTTTTGTTCACCCACTCCTCTCTGAGGGGAGGAAGAAGGAAGCGTCTTTTCTAATCGACATCTGTTGGATGCATAATGCTCCCAGCGAGCGTTTTTTTTTTTTTTTTTAATGACACTCGCACAGTTAGAAGAAGAGGAAGCAGCCGGGGTTGTAATCAGTATTGATTCACTTCCCGGCCTGTTCAAGCAGGCTGCCGCGATCATGCAGCTCTGGAAATATGGAGCTTTCGAACTTGTCCAACCTCCTCACAAACAGTAGAGTTTACAGGAGAAATGTGTTTTTCACACCCCTTACAAAATTCATGCCATTTTTCTGGAAAAAAACAAACAAAAACAAAACAAACAACACTGACTAATTGATCCGTACCGGCCGAGTCGTTCTCCCGCCATCACCCATCACGCTCGGCGTACCTCACGAACATCCGCACGCCGTTCTGTAGAATCAAGCCACCAGAGCCTCTCGTTCTTAACAATGTCTGTTTTTTCCCGTCTCGTCAGAACATCCCAGAGAGCAGAAGAGTAAACAAAGAAGATGACGAGGAGGAGGAGGAGGAAGAGGAAGAGGACGGCGGTCGCAGCGACGAAGGTTTCATGGGAATGACGCCGCTGCTGCAGGCTCACCACGCCATGGAGAAGATGGAGGAGTTTGTACACAAGGTAACGATCTCCGATCAAACGGGACCAGTCACGCCGTTCCGGCGGCAGATACTGGTTAAATTCCTCGGCGCTCGGAGCACATTTACGCGTGTCTGCAAACTCTCCGAACGCCGGGTTTAAACACGGTTAAGTTAACACCCCGGAACGGTGTTTGCGCGCCGGCTCTTTGTCATTTATTATTGATTACGGAGGAAGAAGTAGGCCGATCTTCACGGTCCCAGCCGCTCGTAAGGTGAAACGGCTGGAACGTGGAGTCCAGCGAGCCGACTCCACCGGTTTTGTCTGACAGGTTGTTTTCCGCTCTCCTCTGCCAGGTGTGGGAGGGGCGGTGGCGGGTCATACCTCACGACGTGCTGCCCGACTGGTTGAAGGACAACGACTTCCTTCTCCACGGCCACCGGCCGCCGATGCCTTCCTTCCGCGCCTGTTTCAAGAGCATCTTCAGAATCCACACGGAGACGGGCAACATCTGGACACACCTGCTGGGTAGCGCGCAGACACGCAGTCCAAACACGCCTGGTTCATTTTTACGAAAGCAGACACAATGCAGTTCAGTTGAAATACCGAAGAACCAAAGCTCTTAATTGCGCGAGTTAATTGCGCGAGCTTATGCCGCCATCTAGCGGCGAGACGTGGGTACAGCGCCAGGCCAAGCG
This sequence comes from Arothron firmamentum, assembly GCA_016586285.1. Taxonomy (NCBI): domain Eukaryota; kingdom Metazoa; phylum Chordata; class Actinopteri; order Tetraodontiformes; family Tetraodontidae; genus Arothron; species Arothron firmamentum. Next base: position 158,297 of record BJFM01000343.1, read on the forward strand.
CAGCGGGACACTCGCTTTTGCCTGCGGTCGTCACGTTAATATTGAGTTATTTCCTCCCGCAGGCTGCCTGTTTTTCCTCTGTCTGGGTCTCATGTACATGTTCAGGCCCAACATGTCGTTTGTGGCTCCGGTTCAGGAGAAGGTGGTGATCGGGATGTTTTTCCTGGGAGCCATCCTCTGCCTGTCCTTCTCCTGGCTCTTCCACACAGTTTACTGCCACTCTGAAGGCGTCTCCCGAGTCTTCTCCAAGTAAGACGCCGCGACGTTCCAGTTTCGACGTAGCATTTTTAAGAAGCGGCAGAGGGTGCGACTCGCTCTCCGTGTGCTCGCAGGCTGGACTACAGCGGGATCGCCTTCCTGATCATGGGCTCCTTTGTCCCCTGGCTGTACTACTCTTTCTACTGCTCCCCTCAGCCCTGCTTCATCTACCTGATGGTGGTGTGCACCCTGGGATTGGCTGCCATCACCGTCTCTCAGTGCGACTTTTTTGCCACGCCGCAGTACAGAGGAGTCAGAGCAGGTAGAACAAGGGCCGCCGCCGCTCTCCCCCGTGGGCGCAGCGGCGACGCGCTCATCGTCAGTGGCCTTTTCTTCTCAGGTGTGTTTGTGGGTCTGGGTCTGAGCGGCGTGGTTCCCACCCTTCACTTTGTCATCAGCGAGGGTCTGTTCAAAGCCACCACCATGGGACAGATGGGCTGGCTGCTGCTCATGGCCGCCCTCTACATCACCGGAGCCTGCCTGTACGCCGCTCGCATCCCCGAGCGGTTCTTCCCGGGAAAGTGCGACATCTGGGTAAGTCGCAGCGGGTCCTCGTTGTTTTTTTTTTTCATTGCCGTCGCACATTCAACGGGTCTCTCTCTGTCTGCCATTTCCAGTTCCACTCCCACCAGTTGTTCCACATCTTGGTGGTCGCAGGAGCGTTTGTTCATTTCCACGGAGTGTCCAACCTCCAGGAATTCCGCTTCACAGCAGGAGGGGGCTGCACCGCGGACGGCGCTCTCTAACGCACCGGACGCGCACGCGCGCGCGCGCGCACTTCCATCCCGACCGACGACCAAAGCGGCTGGCGCGGCGTGCGTGACACACGGGACATCCTCCAGAGGGTGCTGTTAACAATAGAGGGAGGGGAGTTTTTGTCCCGCGGCCCGTCTGCAGGCTCCCTCTGCCTCCGGCCGCCTCCGAAACCACTTCAGAGATGTGCGTTTTCTACATTTTTGAGACTTTGCGGGAGGCGTCTCGGCCCATCTCGGCCACTTCCCGTTCCCGTTTTGAGGTTCGGTTCGGGGGCTCGATGCAGTTTTTACACCGTCGGCATCGGGATAAAAGTGGACTGAAATTGTTGAGTTGATGATGGGGGGATGATGGAAAGAATTCAAAACGGGGGTTGAAAAATCTTTTTTTAAACTAAAAAGTGTAAATAAGAATTCTAAATTTTGGGTTCTAGATTTGTATGAAAGATGTATGAAAAAAGGTGTCAGAATAAGTAACGCTTCATTAATAAATGAAAGGTGAAGCTGCAGTTGGGGCAACACAAGACGGCGCTTTGTGTTTTTAAGGTGGAGATGGCAGGTGAGGAGGAGGAGAAGGGCTCGCATTCTGAATCTTGCGAAACACTATTCTAGCGACGTCCAAACGCAGGTTTTTGTTCCAACCGGACAGCAGCACACCGGACCCAGTCACCGGATCAGCTGGTTGGTCCAGCTGCGCGTGCTTGTCCGAGGAGAAAGCACGGAAGCAGCCGTGAAACTCTGAGTCACGTGTGCTGATGTGATACATAAGATGCAGTTTATGGTAGTCTTTCTCCTCCTCCCACTCGATTGGATTCTTCTTCCTGCCTTTTGTTCTCGGTAACTTTTTGATTGGATCGTATTCTAATTTATTCACTGCTTTTGCAAGCTTGAAAGTCACTTTTCTTCCCTTTTGGTTCTGTAGCATTTAGTTCTATCTCGTGTATCCGGACTCCAATGTAAGACGAAAGAAGTTCTGTCTTAAAAACAGCAATACCAAAAAAAAACAGACAAACAGACAAGATAGAAATACTTGGGAGCGTTTTTTTCTTCTTTGCTTTCGTTTCTGTTTTCAATCAATCGAGTTTATATTAATTTATTTCTGTCGGGGAGCGCATATCGTCGGATGAAGCACACGCTCCTTCATTCTGACGAGAGTGTTTGATTGCAATAGAACTTTATATCTGCTGTATTGTTGTCATTAAAGAAGTTTTGGACTCCAAATGGCCTTTAGCCTCGTGAACGTTTCTTGTTCTGTGAATAATAACGTGCCCACGAAGAGAAAACGAGGAGTCGCTTGAGACGATGCGCGGCGTTAGAATTCCCGTACGGGTTCATCTGCGCCCGCGTCACCCTATTGCCGACCGCGTGCACCGCCCGTCCAGAGCGCGGAGATGGTGAAGTAAACGCACCCAACCCTGTCGGGTTCGCAGGTGGCGCTAATTGAAAGCGAAAGTCGAACGCGTGACGTCAGTGTCGGGTGAGCGAATGATGTGGTTGTGTTTACGCAGACTTTGTTGTTTGGACGGGAAAGCCGAGGCAGCGTCTTTCCGAGGAATGTTTGAAAGGAGCAGAAAGACCTCTGCGAGCAACCGGGCTGCTTTCGGCGTCCTTGAAGACATTTCGCCTCCTCTCCATTGAAAATGTAGCCCTGATCCGCGGATAACACACAGACATCCAACGCAAAGAGGGAGAATAAGCCAGGCAAGTGCTTTTCCTAACATTTGCTGATGGTGTTTGATAAACTGCGCGGCGCTGGGCGATACTTTCTTTGTCTTTGCTCGTACTTGGATTGTAGCGTATTTCGGATCTCGCTTTCAGGCTTGACGTGTGATGAAAAGTGAAAACGAAGATTGGTCAAGAAAGTGGACACCTAATCGTGTAAATAAGAGTACTGTCGCCGTGTCGTGTCAAGTTAGACTGTGTTCAGAGGACGGAGACGCTTGATCTTAAAGGTGTAGCAGACGCGCGGGGAGTTTGTTTGAACTGTGTCGACGGTGTAGCTGCGTCCGAACGGCAGGTGTGTGTTTACTTTATGGCAAGAGAGACGTCCCTTAAATGACGTTCAGTTTATGATGTTGTAGTTGGGCGCTGAGTTTCGTGTGCTGTCGTGGGGTGTTTTTCCGTTCTGTTTGTGCATGTTGTTGTTGTCGTGCTATCATCATGTTGATTAGTCGCTGCTCATCTTTTCATCCTGTCAACCTGGGCCGGTTGTGAGGGTCCGATGACCAAATGGCGACGCCGGCTGGACACCGCGTTGGTAGTCCGGATTGCGCATCGGCGTTTCCAGCAGCGCTCGGGCTGCGTCGGGATCATTCTGCCGTTTCCAGCTTGTAAAAACACGAGAAGCGGCCATGTGTTTCTGTTAGAGGTGGGAATCTTTGGGAAAGGCTGTTGGAATGCCGATGACAAATCTGTTGTATTGTTTCCTGTGAATGTGTCGCTACGCCGTGAAATAAGAATAATAAACATAGTTCTTTCAGACACGTTTTCCATGATAGTTTGTCATACTGCTTTATGATTGACTCGATTACATTTCTGTCTGATCCAATGAAAATTGAAATGACGATAATGATGATAATGATGACGACGACGACGACAATAATCCCGCACTAACTCGTTTTTGGATTTCATCAAATGGTCAAGAGGCGAATCGTGTAAAGCGATCGAACTGTTTATTATCAGATCTCGTTCAGACAATGATTTGAAAGAAAATAAGTACATTTTAGCAGGACTTGAGTAATCTCGAGCGTTCCACAGGCAGTCATTGGTTTTTCTTGTATATTGACCACAAGAGGGCAGTGCTGCGGCTGCCATGGGTTGGAGGTCAAAGGTAACAAACGAGACCTAAAATCCCAGAGAGACTTTCAATTCAATTCAATTGAGTTCAATTTTATTTGTATATCGCCTTTTACAATAAAATTGTCTCGAGAGCCAGAACCCCCAGGCAAGCACAGTGGCAACGAAAAACTCCCTGGTAACAAGAAGAAGAGAGAGACAGAGAGAGACAGAGAGAGACAGAGAGAGATAGAGAGACAGAGAGAGATAGAGAGACAGAGAGAGACAGA
>BJFM01000344.1:18757-35484 GCA_016586285.1 Arothron firmamentum
CACACACACACACACACACACACACACACACACACACACACACACACACACACACACACACACACACACACACACACACAAATCCAAAAAAACAAAAACCAAAAACCGCCCATAAGATGTGGTTCAGTGCACATGCACGAGTGAACAAAAATACGTTATATTAAATATATTTCATGATGCAATTTTGGCCAAATCCAGCTCTGTTCTCTCGTGAACAATCGCGTCTTGTTCCAGGATAAACTCCCCCCAAAAGTGCCAACAAACCCCGGAGGGGATCCGAACCCATCACCTCCTCCGAGTGACGCGTGTTTGCGCAACTCTTGTGACGCCTCACGGGAAGCACATCAGCTCTCAAACATCCCATTTGCCTCGCTGATTGAACGCGAGCATCAGATTTTCATCAAAGTTCTATTAAGTGAAACATAGGTTGCGGGGCACCGTCTGATTGAAACAGTTTAAATTTTAATTGTGTTTTTAATTTGACATATAGTTGCTGTGAAGAATGACAGTGGAACGCCGAGGGGCGGTCGATTTTCTTAATTTCTCCCCGAGGAATTGATGAGTCTATCAGGGCAGTAGATTGGAAAGCCATTAAAACTCAATGGTTGGGTTGTTAATTGGAACTTGATGGATAGGAGCCTGTGGATAGGCTGTGCTGATCCAATCTCCCTGACTTGGTGTTTTCCAATAAATTACCCAGTTCATTTCCACACTCAGATTACATAAATTGTACACCTCCAGGGCTGGGCCGCTCTGCGTTTACATCTCTCTCCCCCTCTCTCTCCCATCCTAAAAAAAAAAAGCAGCCCTCACTTTCTTGAATGAAAATCGAAACATAATCAACGTTTATACTTAGAAAATTTATCGATGTCATTTTCTCTGGTAATTTCCTTATTCTAGAGCTGGACACGCCATATATCATAATACAAGCTTGTAAAGGCTCTTTGTTTAATATTTATCGAAGCTTGATTCCCAGATCAAAGCTCCTCATAACTTCATCTGTCTTTCTCAGACCTTTTCTCTCCTGCTAAAGATCGTGTTCGTTATTGCGGTAGGGCGGCCAGACGCCACCGATGTATCAACGTGATAGAGCACGAACTTAAGGCCGCTGCTTGCTGCTTGCTGCTCGGGCCTCCGCAGATGAAGGTGAAAGGCGCAGGCCAAGGATGGACATTTCTATGCTAATGAGGAGCCTGGCTGCTGTGGGCCTGGCCGGGCCCGGACTCTGCGTGCGTAATTCGGTGTCCAGCACGCGGTCAAAGTCGCTGTTTCCGTGATGACCTAATCTCACTTCACAAAATGTGACGTGGAGGTGATGAAGGAGGCTGCATTAGCAAAGGTCTTTGTCTGAAAGGAGCGGCGTAAAAAACCAACCCATTTAACTGTCACTGCAGATTTCACGCCTTATGTGTAACCGCCATAAATCCCGCTTCCGCCCACGCCTGCCCCCATAGATTTACCCCTTCAGAAAAGCCTCTGCTGCGCACAGCTTTGGCCGAGCTCGTTAAGCAGCTGCCGCCGGAATGTGTGCGCGGATCCGCGGGCGCTTCCGCCTGCCTGCCGTGATGAAGATGACGGGAGTTGCTGCTCATCATCATCATCATCATCATCGTCGTCGTCATCATCATCATCATCATCATCGGCAGAGCGTCGACCGGATAAGAAGGTGCGCGATCAAAGACGTCTGTCTGTGATGTGACTAAAGGCTCCCTTATAACCAGGTGGGGGTCTGGTGCACACCCCAGCTACACACACGCGCGTGGTGGTGGGAGGCGCGCCTCCTCTCGCTGCTCTTGTGTGCGCTCTGCCCCCACCAACTCTAATCAGCTCAATCAATTAGCTCCACGCGTGGTCATCACGAGGCAGATTAGCTCAGTAATGGTCAAATTCATTCTGTGTCGCTGATGAAGGACTCAGGTCGAGCTCAGGGTTTTAAGGAAAACTGGGTGTTTATCAGAAAATGCGTGCGTGTGACCGTCACCACAGCTGCATTATCGTCCCACTGAGGATACGACAAAAAAAGTGACATCATTCACAGATGACCAGGCTGAAAACTAAATGAACTAATTAACACTGAAGACAAACCATGGTTATTTACAATCGAGTAAATGATCCCCTTTGATTTTGTGCTTAGACAGAAGGTTACAGATTTTTTTTCTAGTTTTCGTTTTTTTGGTGCACATTCTGAAAACAACGATACAAGTAAAGCTCATAAATATTTGGGGTTATGGGGGTTTAGAGTTATTCGAAATGAAGACAGCAGTAGGTGTCTGACTCTAACTCTCCTCATCTCCTTCCCAGAGCCCCTGACAGAGGTTTAAACTTTCCGGGGTTTTGTAGGAGGCAGTCATTGGCCCAGGAGGAGCTTACCTACATGCAAATGAGCAGCGCAGCCCCGCTGCCTCTGATCCAGAGTGGAAGGAGGGGGACCAGGATACACTCATCCTCACCGAGCTGTAGAAAAACACATTCAACTCCTTCAATGTGAAAACTCTCCAATTAAGCAGGCTAGGGGGAAATACAAGAAACCAAAGCCGTTTTTTTTTTTAGTCATTTTTACGCACGAAACCAAAAACGGAGTTCGCGGTGCCAGGTTCAGTCAGGATCTCTCTACTGTTATGAAGCGAGAATGAGCAGTGCAGGAGACAGCGGGAGCAAGTGCTCGTCGGGCCCGATTTCCAGCTTTACCATCCAGTCTATTTTAGGGACTCCGTCCGATGCGCCGCGCTCCGGGACTAAAGAGCTCTCCAAGGTGCCGCCGCCTCCGCCGCGGAGGCGCTCCCTGTCGGTGTCCTCGGAGGAGGAGTGCAGCGGCGGGGAGGACTCAGCAGACTGCTTCTGCTCCGACACGGGTCACAACGAGCCATGCACGCAGCAAAAAGCCCATAATTTCTCATGCTTAGGTGAGGAGTGATCGTTAAAATATTTGTAATCTAATTATTCTAGAATTTACAAAGAAACGTTGGCATTGTAGAAAAAGCAAATGAAATGAAATGACTGTTGTCTTTCTACATTATTTCTGAAGTCCTAATGCATCTGTTGTTTTAATAAGCGCGTAATTATCTGAACTTAAGGTCATATTTCATAAGCGTGACTTTGCAGCCGTGACACACATGCAGCCCATCCACAGCCACTTGTTTTTCATGTCCAGAGTGCAGCATCATCAGCAGGTTAAGGTCGAATAATTAGCCTTTTCCTCTCTCATTTCACATTTAATCGAGGCTGCTAATTGATGAAACATGTTCCTCCTCTGAGCGTTAAACAGCAGGATTTCATGAACACACACACACACACACACACACACACACACCACCCGCACTGTTGCTTCAAAAAAGTCCGAGTTCACGCTTTAGCAACTCTTAAGACGAATCTATGGTAAACGCACAAGTGTTTTTCTACTCGTTACTTGGAACGAAAAAATATAATTACAGTTTTCACCACGTTTTCTGCTCGTGTTTAGGTGCCGATAAAGGACTCCTGCCCGGAAACGACGGTCTGGCGCGGCGGCCGCACCTGACACAGCCTCTGTTGCAGGATTACAAGGAGGACCGGGAGAGACCGTGCCATCAGATGTCACCTATGTCCGACGAGAGGCAGACAGACGGCGCGGACAAGCAGAGCAGCTCGGCCAAGAAGAAGACGCGCACGGTTTTCTCTCGGAGCCAGGTGTACCAGCTGGAGTCCACCTTCGACATGAAGCGCTACCTGAGCAGCTCGGAGCGGGCCTGCTTAGCCTCCAGCCTCCAGCTGACGGAGACTCAAGTCAAGACGTGGTTTCAAAACAGGAGGAACAAATGGAAACGGCAGCTTTCGGCTGAACTGGAGGCGGCCAACATGGCACACGCCTCCGCACAGACATTAGTGGGGATGCCGCTGGTTTTCAGAGATAACTCCTTACTGCGCGTCCCAGTTCCCCGCTCCATCGCCTTCCCGACGCCCCTTTATTACCCGGGGAGCAACCTGCCAGCGTTACCTTTATATAACCTGTACAACAAGATTGATTACTGATGGACTCTGTACATTCACGGGCGCAAAAAGCAAATTACGCACCGTTCTCATAAGTGTTTCCAGCTAACCGCTGTATAGTAACTGTATGACTTTATTTGTTCAAGAAACTCATATTATGCAGCAACGGAACATCTCACAAGAAAGGAACCAACTTTGCCTAAATGTATTAAAATACACCGTGTGTATAATTTACTAATATTTTTGTTATTTACCGAACTGATGGAAGTTGACGCATCCATATCGCCGAAGAAAGCCGTTTTTTATTTCACTCTAAGTTTGCCAACTGGATCGCAAGCATCAGTCACTCATCAGTCGTTTTAAAATGCAAGAAAAATATAGACTAATTGTTCAGTTCGACGGGAGGATCGTTGTTTTTATTGTAATCTAAACCTTGTCATTCAATAAATTTTCTATTTCAGTGAATTTGGGCTTCCTTGGTTTTGTTGAATAAAAAAATAAAGCTCATGTTATAGAGCATGTCCAACTTGTTAAATAACTGTTGGTTTCAGAATATGCTGCCCTCTGAAGAGCAGCACAGAGATGTAATAAGATGTAGAATCTTGTGTGATTATCGGTTTAAAGATCATGAATTGGGCAGACAAGTTTTTTTTTTTCTTTTTTTTTCTCTCTTCTCTAAAGCTGCAACAGGCCCAACTCTCATCTGAAGGGCTGAAGGTAACAGCAGGTTTGGGGTCTTTTTACAATTTATCTCTGGTGCGTTTTAAGACCAACTAGGAGCCACATGTGCAATATTTGTTGGGTACAGTGTTTCTACAGAGGACAGTAACATAAGTACATCATGCTACGCTAACGAGCATATAGCTAAACAAATAATAAATAAAATGCTGTTCAAAATTGAAATCCTTCTTCCAATGACCTCAAAGTTAACATGTGTAGATGAGGAATATGATTTAAGTTTTTGCAAAACATAGTATAAAATAAATACAAATGAAATGAAGCAGATAGAGGAAAAAATGCATGATATCATTAATTGATTTCTCCCTGAGAGAAGATTCCTCTCCATTATCTTTTATTCTCGTCATTTATTCTATCATTATGGTTATTATAGTAAAATGATTCACCATCAATCAGGAATCAGAATAAACATTAAAGAGAAGCAAAAGAATATTAAAACGTTAAGGCTGTGATCAGTCGGTGCTCTATTACGTCAGGAGGCTGATTAGAGTCACAAAAATGGACCCAACACATTAAATCAGTCCACATTTTAAAAGATGCCTTTTCATAGGACAATTCAATACATGCAAACGCTCACACACACACACACACACACACACACACACACACACACACACACACACACACACACACACACACACACACACACACACACACACAGAGTTGATGTGGAGCAATAAAACTGTATCACAGCGGTTTTTCTTGGGTGTCACATCATGTACAAGAACCCCACCTCAACAGAACGACCCACCCTAAAGCCTCCTACCCATCATGCCGATCTCTCGCTGCGCGCTAATGGCCACATTACCTCGCAGAACCATGACTAGCCAGGCTCTGCTGCCCCACAGATTATGCCTGACCCAATTTCTGCAACAGCCGCCGCCCTGTGTTTCTGGGAAAATGGATAGCGTTAGACAACAGCGGTGATTTATGGGTAACATCAGAACCGGAGGAGAGGTGAGGTGCAGAAGGATGAATTTGTGGCAGATGGGGAGAGAAGAGAAATGGAGAGAGGGATGGGGCGCGTAACACTTATGAAAAGGAGCGATAGCTTTGGATGAATGAAGCTGTTTATTAGTTTCCAAGTGGTCATTATGTCATCGGGTGTGACGGCGATGTGTGGCTCTTTTGGATGGATGTTTACACCCCAGTGACTTGTGGGAAATCTGCATGACCTGTCACCTGAGCGTGTTTGATTTACAAGACAGGGGGTGAGAGAGAGTTGAGTGTGGATACAGTGGGGAGGAGAAGAGTCAGGGGGTAAAGGAGAGGGGTTCGGTGTGCCCATGTATCACCGCGGTGTCAGGCCTGACTTACACATTTTAATAGCCCGGCAATGAAAATGATTTGAAGTGGTTTAAACTGCAAAGCGACAGCGACTGGCACGGTGATGAAGATTTGTTGAGATGATGTGTTGTGCCTTAGGATTCATCAAACCTGCCTGCTAAGGTGAAAAGCAAGTGTAATTCACACGGCCGTGTAATTTATGATGGGAGTAATGGAAATTGTGGGCTGTGGGAGACGTGGAGCGCCGAGCAAAGTCTGAGGGCCGTTTCAGAGCATATTTACAGGATCATAATGAATTGTAGTAAAAGCTAAGCGGATATTTCCTCTTTTACGTCTCGCGATAAAGTGATGCAGCTCAAAAGCCACTTAATGGAAATTCTATTAAATTTAAACAGGCTGCGAAAACATTTAAGTTTTATTTCTAATGTTCTGTTCTCCGCCCCCATTTTTTAAACTGTGTATCCTTTCCAACCGTCCTGCATCATATTTATGGTCATTTGATTTAAAGGTCTTCATATTAGAGCGACAGGGTTGGAAGTGTAACACCACAGGCAGACGCACAGAACCGGTTCTGCCTCAAGACAAGAGTTTTAAAAGCGATCGCGATGCATTAAGACAGACAACTCTCAAGACCTGTTTGCTGCCTAAATGAATTTGTGGGGAGCGTAACAAGGTTTCTGCAGCAGGCCCTGTCATCCGCCGGCTTTAACCAGTTTCTGTGTTTATGGGTTAATGGTTAAAAAGGAGGGCCCGGACCAGAAGCGATTTTTGGGGGGATTCTGTTTTACATCAACTGGAAATGAAGGAGCTGAAGGGAAATTGTGTTTATCCCCCCCAGCATTCCACGCTCCCTCTGCCAGTTTGACAGGAAAGAGTAAAATCAGAAATATAACATATAGTTTAGCTCATAATGTTGGAAATAATGTGGAACCTGTGTTCAGACAGAATTCTAGACAAATGGAACCAAAATACAGTCAACACACCTCTTCCAACAGGAGCTTAAATGCTACTTGGTAAAATATTTCTATATTTGCATAGAAATATATATATAGAAATATAGTATTTCATTGGTAGGTTTCAGAGTTTTTCCATTGCAAACTAGTTCTGTCATTTAAACTACGATGACATCTTTTCCATCCCCAGTTAAACTCCTCAAGACCAATATTTAGTTAAAATCTGTATTATTTGGCTTTAATGGATAAATACATAATGCATCATTGTTAAATCAGCGACCATTTCTCCAGCCGCGTGTTCTGAAGTACCATTTGCTGGCCAACGTGCATCAAACTATTATGGGCTGTGTTACGTGTGGAGAACTGGGCTATTTTTCCAGAGGTAAGTCCATTAGCATTACCTTTGACACAATAATGGATGCCAGTTACAATTCTCCGCTCTCCATTTTGTATTTGTGAGGACAATAGGGGGGATTATCTTGAAGGCCTTATGCTGCACGCTCAAGAGTGAGACCACACTGAGAGGAGAGAGCTCTGCAACAGTTGTTATCACATCCCCCCCCTCTCCTCCCCTCCAACCCTCCCCTCTGCTCCAAGACCCTCTCAGAGAGAGGCAGGGAAGATAAAGCATGTCATTATTCTATTAAAGACCTACAATTTTTGTAATGGGACTTGCAGCGGTCGGCAGAAGTGCAGGCAGCTTCTTCAATATCCTGGACATTATTTGCTCGTTTAGTTAAATGATGTTTCTAATTCCCTCATAATTACTCGTAATGAGGCTGCCTCCCTCGTTTTGATGCGGCCACATCTTAATACAGCATGGCATTCTTTTTTAGGGATAATTGCCTCTCATGAGGCTGGGGAGCGAGGCCGGGGTTTGTTGTGCGCTGCACACGTGGCAAATTGGCTTGTTTCCTGCCATCTTGTCTTCCTGCAAATTGGTAAATTAAGTTTCTCGGCTGGAGCATTAGAACCGCTAAGTTTGCTTTCTCGGCTCCCTCAAATCGCGGTGTTCTGTTTTGGAGAAATGAGTGAACATTCTGTGGTTTCTTCTATTTATTTACCAGACTGTTTGTTTACAGTGCAGGCAGATCTTTTAGTCGGTTAATGCAAAGCTAAAAAAAAAAAAAAAAAGACAGTTTTTTTTAAAAATTTTGTTTTTTTTTGGCCAGGACATTTAATTATAAACTGCTTAACATGAATCCCAGCCGGATGGAAACATGACTGAAAATATTCTATTTTCTCAAAAATCAATTCTTTTTTCAGTGTGAGGGCTGCTTAGAGGTTTCCTCCTGGCAGACCTGTCCGTCTTGCCTTTCCATCCACCAAACTCCGACCGCAGCCGTCGCAGGTTCGGCTGAGCGGTTTTTATTTCTAAGTGCTGATGTGTCGCAGACAGTTTGGCTCTACAAGGCACTGTTAGACGGTGATTAAGTAGAGGCACGGAGTGCTCCCGCAGGACGGCCTCGGACATTTACCCTGACCGCAAAGAGGTCTAGAGCTTACGCCCCGGTGCTGACATGACCTTCAGAGCGGGACCCCGGCTGCCCGGGTGGATACCAGAACCACCTGGAGGAGTGTTGCAGAGAAGGAAACAGAAGAAGCCACATTCTGATGACAGAAATCATCAGAATCAGAAAAAAAAGTAAAATTCTTAATTTTTATATGGTTATTTTTTACACTTAGTGTTGCAAATCATTTTCTTCTCATCAAAAACATCAACGACTGCATTAGCCGGAGATCTGTTATCCGTTCCTGCTGATCCTCCAGTGACCTGCTTGTCTTTCATGGCTCAGGGATTTGTTTGTTATGAGATTTGATATTGAGTTCCTCTTAATATGGAAACTTGGGATCTCTTTGTAAAGACCAAGTGGTCTCTTTCAGCTGCAGGGCTTTGGTGTGTGTGGAGATGATCTGTCACTCCAGCCTGAGCCTGACTGCTGACCACATAGCCTGCAGCGCAGCAGCAGGGAACACAATAAAAGCTGCACACTATCACCTGACAGCTAATTAGGGATCACCTCCCTGGGAGGGACTATATTCTCTTTAAAGGAATGAATGAAAGAGAGCAAGAGGTTGCTGGGATCTGTGTGATGTGTCAGTCAAAGCCACATCTGCCTGCAAACTCCAAAATCAATTGCTGGAATTTTTGATAACTTTTTTAAAGAAAATCTGCTCCTGAACTCACTAATTAAAACACTGATGTGTTTATAATGTTGTTTGTTCTTCTACGAAATGAATCAAATCCTAAAACTCTAAATTCATGAATTCTGCATCTCTAATTGTCCTAAATTGTGCATATGCACACGTGTGCATGATTGTCCAACAGCGTGGTGCTTTCGAGAGACTGGGGATTTCCTTCCAAACACATTTGTAACCATTAGTTGAGTGTAAGGTTTCCTGGAGAGTGTGAGTACATCCTCTGGACCGCTGTCAGAGTTTCTGCAAAGCTCTGCAGCAGCCTTTCTTGGAGGGACGGTGCCAGGAGAAAGGAGGAGGAGGAGGAGGAGGAGGAGGAGGATGAAGGAGCAGCACTGGAGCCTGGCCGTCCCACCGACAATGCATCACGGCAGGCGGGGTGTAACATGAGCCGCCCCTCTGGGCCTGGTGTGGCTTGCCACAGCGCACTCCCTCTCGGCGCCCTTTGCGCCCCCAAGATCCTTTTAAAGGGATTTGGTCAGCGAGAAAACAAGCTCTTCAAAAGAATCGTCGTCACATTAGAAAGTAATTAGCCGAGCCTGAGGCCGAGGATTCCCTGACCCGACCGATTCTACACCCCTGAACAATCCGTCTTGGTGCTAGGCGGCTGGTGAGGCACGCTCTGGTTGTAGCGGTGTGGAGGCGTCAGGAAGGGGGTGATTCCCATGGTCCTGCAGGTGAACAAAGCCTACAGAGGTCATCGGGAAAGGTTACCAAGTAATCCATCTGAGTCCGCAGCTCAAATAGATATCTCAACAGATACTATGTGTGTATATATATATATATAGTCAGTAGTAACATAAGGTTTCATAACCTAGTACGTTGCTTCATTATGAAAGCCCCTTGGCTTTGACCCTTGGCACATTAAGGGTCAAAGTCCCTCCCGAATCCAGAATCACCAAGATTTAATCAACCGTTTCTTGTCCCATGATCAACATTGACTTAAAATGTCATTAAAATCTCTTCATAGCTAACACATAGCCTCCTTGGCAGAGGTAACTATGTGTCCTCATGCATAAATACCAAAGCGTATCATTAAAAAACAGTCACATTTTTACACACAAACGAAACCATTCCAGGACTTGGCCACCTGTTCCTCCAAGCCTGCAGGCTCTACTGGCAACAAGCCTTCCTCTCAGCATTAGACTAACTAATCTCACTGGGAGACGGAGGTGTGGAGAGTCAGAAACCCAGAAACAACCCGCTGCAGGGCAGGACTCGACACCGCCGGTCCTCTCTTCCAGTGTCTCTGATGGTTTAAGAGCAACTGTTGCCTTCAGCTTTAAGACATAGTGGGAGGTAGAATGAAAGGGGAAAATGAGAAAAGAGAAAATTGAAGTGAATATAGAAAAAATAAGCTGGTTTGCAAAGATTAAAGTTAAGGATTGTCAACTGTCTGGAGTTTGGGAAATCACCAAAGTCTGAAAATGTACTAAAAACCTGTAATACCTCAGAATTTTAATCAAAGCGACACCATAAATGGCTTTTTAAGCATTAAACTTTCTCTTGCTTGAAAGAAGCCACTTCAAAGATATCATTGCTGATGTGGGAAGAGATCAGAAAGGAAAACAGACACTTGTTAACCCAGCAGGAACCAGAAATGAGGCACTGAGCAATTGGCCAATTAGAACACGGTCCATCATGTCAAACTTATTTGCAAAGGCAAGGCTTAACCCTCGGGGTTCGGAGGTCGGGATCAAAGGGTGTCCCTCATGGGACCGCAGAGATCCTCCAAGAAACGCTGATCCCGAGCTTTTGTAAAGGAATCTTCTAATTACAATAAATCTCCACTGCGAGGTAAAGACAGGAGCGCTCAGTACAGTGGCTACATGATATCTTTGGCCCGAGGCCCTGCAGGTAGTCTATAGATGTCTGGAAATAGGACTGATAGGAGATAGTGGATGCCATTAGGATTGTGGCCTCTCATTTGCCCAGGTCAAAACCTCAGAGACGGATCACACCTCAGAGACTCGGGCTGACCAACACCTCTCAGGCTTCATTAGCCTTTGGTGTGTAACTGGGTCTTTGACCTTGCCCACAGATTAGTATCAGTATCGGTATTAGTTCTGGGTTAAGTCTGCCTCTCCTCTATTTTCTTTGTTCCATTCTTTTTTCCAAAGGTGCTTCACAGTTGAGCTCACAGCTTCAAATTGATGTTTTCATTATCCGTCGTGATGCGATTGTTGATTTTTTTGTCTTCGCTAACAGAACAGCTAACAGGGCCGCATAAATGTGTGCTGCAATTACACCAGGAACCGCAAACATTTCAATACTACATAGTCACTCGGGATTATCAGGTGACCTAAAATATGTTAGTCTGGTCAATGAAGAGGGCTTTGAGTGAATCTACAGCCAGTCCACTTTCACAGTGCCCATGAGAGGACAAGACGGTGGCTATGAGGAGATCAATGGCTGTTTTCCCCCCCAACATATTGAATCTCGCTTGCAGAACAACCTCCTTTGTTCTGCTCCGAGCAAAGCTGTGTGACACTCTGTGCTTCTCAGAGGAGCCTGCTGTTGGCCAAGGGGGCGGAGAAAGGAAAAGGAGGGGAGAGCAGAAGTTTGTTCTTCCTGCAATTAGCATTCACGGTTAGCTAAGCAGAACTAATGCAGCGAATCTTTGAGACTCACATTACCTGCCCTCCATTGCTGAAGTACCTGCAGGCCAGATTAAACTGTAGAGAGACGACAACCTCCCTCATGTATCCATTTCAAGTCTTTTATTATGAGCAGTGTTATTGGTAATTCCTTTAGAATGGCCATTACAAAAACTGTGCGTCGGCTAGGAGGGACGTCACAAAAATGGGATACCACATGGGCATGGGTCAAGCTAGCGATACTGTATTTTGTAAACAAACCGGGAGTGAGAATTACATCTCGTTTGGTGATTGCATTGTTTGGCGGTGATGACATCAGGCATGAGTCCCAGCGGCAGATTTTGATCCGACCTCTACCTGTCCCGCATCAACACCGGGCTCATGTCGAGCCCCCATTGTCTTCATTTCACACTCTAGGGCCCACTCTTTTGTAAAAGGCTGATTAAAATAGATCATGGCGAGGTTACACGCCTCTGCTAATCTCCAGTATGTTCTTCAGCATCTAGGTCAAGAATGTTCTCCTCAGTCCTGCATCATCTGGGGCAGCAGGATATGTGCTCACTGTGTCACCGTAATGGGTGAAACCTCAATGATCTCATGGGTCTTTAGTGACACAACAAACAAAGTTCCACTAAAATGTCTGACTGGGGATTTTCGGCATTCCCTTTAATGATTTTGATCCATTATCTGCTATTAGATCTCAGTGGGTTGGCAAAAACATGACCACTAACTCTCCAGTATTTGTGGATTTGCTGTGTTTATCCTCGGCTAATCATTAGCAGCTCTCTGAGGTACTGCCTTATCAGTTACACACAGGTACAAGCAGCCAAGTGTTCCCAATTGATCCAGTAAAGACCCTCATGGTGATGAAGCCACTGTCTCGTCGCACAGAGGAAGACACTTCTCCAAATCAATAAGTCTGACTGCGACAGCGGCTCTGATGAAGTCGGCCAGCTCATCGCTGTGAATGCGAGACACAGCGCGAGAATCATTGGAAATTAAAGCCATCCTCGGTGTCTCGGTGGCTGCATTGATGATTTTAATTGGCTGAATTGGGCGACATTTGAAACGTAACTGCTGTAAACCTAATTTGAGCACAGTAGGATTCATTGAAATCAACAGAGTAGATGCTATTCTCTTACCAAATTATCTACAATTTGCCATGTCTGCTTTGCTGTTCGCCCATCTAATATTGGAAACGACTAAAATTTGCTGTTTGAGTCTAAAAGTAATAGTTGTTGGATTCGACCCAGCGTAATTTCTTGAGGAAAGATCGAAGCAGAGAGGCTGCCGACTGGCCAGGGGCACGTTCATTTAATTATTGCTGTAAGTCTGCATTTAATGTACGTGATTTTAGCAGAAATTTGATAATGTCTCCAGATGGCCATCCTTAAAAAAATGGAAGCTATTTGCAGGGGAATTAGAGAGAAATCTCATTACCACACAAATATTTTACTGAAGGGCTTTTATTTCCGAGAGTCCAAATTCGACTTGTGAATAAGAGCTAAACCGGAGTATTTTGACAAAACAGAGGTTTCCGCCAAAGGCCGAACATGTTTGCGAATATTTATGCGTTTCACCTGAAAATCAGGATGGAGGCACAACTCCAAGTGCTTCTGTCGCACTTGTATACTTCTACTCCCAACACCTGCCTCCTTGTTGAACCACAGACACTTGCCTCTACTTGATGCGCAATCTAAATAAAAAATATTATAATATAATAAAGGACCCATAGTCCCTACTTATACAGTCCTTATTGAGTGGGATATTGAGATTTATATAACTCCTCTCAATGAGAGAGAAAGAGAGGGAAAAGGAGAGGAAGAGAAACAGAGTTTCTCTATGATTGCGAGAGAGGTTTAAGGTTACTAACTAATTTCCCAGTTGTTACCTGCTGACAGTCGCACATCCTCAATAGTCCAATCTGTGATACTGCAGAAATCATCAGCTTTTCCTCCAGCAATGATTACCAGTAATTACCTGCTATTCCCTCCATCTGTCCATCCTTCCATCCATCCATGATCCATCCATCCATCCATCCATCCATCCATCCTCTTCTATCTCTCTTTCCCCCATTCCTCCCTTGAGCTATTAACCTAACTGGCTGTTGTGGAGTAGAGAGGAGGTGTGTGGAGAACAAGGCAGGCTTTTATGGACTCCCCACCAGTGCCACTCCACAGCGCTCCATTTTGAAATTATCGGGTCCCCTTGCTTTTGAAGTCTCTGTAAACGCACCCTCCTATTTACGAGATGGCTGCGCACTTTAAGGTCACAGATTGATCAAGAGGTCCTAAAGATGGCCTTTTCCCTAAAGGTACCGTGATATTGCTGCTTTCCTGGGCCACGTCTGTGGGAGACAGAGGGAGAATAAAATATATCACTCCCCCAAAGTCAGGCATATTCACACTTTAATGCACAATTCCATTTACCATGGAAAATGCTGCAATTGAGTATGGAATTTACAATGAGCACAGCAATTTATCCGCACTTTTCCGCCCATTCCTGTTGTCTCAGGCCTGAACAGATTTTACTTACCGATGACTCAGAGGTCAATTTATGAATGTCGCCACATGAAATCATGGCTGCAGTGTTTTGCTCATTTTTGAAAAATGCAAACAATAGCTTCGGCCCGCATGTGCGCGTGCACGCAAACACACACACACACACCCACACACACACCCACACACACACACACACACACACACACACACACAGACAAACAGACAGATGGACAGACAGACAGACAGACACACACACACACACACACACACACACACACACACACACACACACACACACACACACACACACACACACACACACACAAACACACAGAAAAGCAGCAGCCTGAGATTGCCGCCACTGTATCAATGTATTTTTAGTATTATTTTGTGTTTTACGTCGAGGGTGAATATTAGTAGTTTATGGCAGCAGTTTCAATTGTTAAATAAAATGTATTCTAATGTTTTAATGGCACACATTTACTTTAACATGTGCCAAGAATCTAACCATTTGCTGTTTAAATGTTAATACAGCTGTTTTTTGGTCACTACTTTTGATGGTAAACATGTGTGAATACTCAGCCATTTAAATGTGGCTTGCTTGAGCGATGCATTTTTGAGTATTTCTACATTTATCTGCGCGTGATTCCATTCCGTGGAGCTTGAATATCAAGCAGAAACAAAACCACACAGATGGAGATTGTGAGAGCACACTGACGGTTGGAATCAGTTGGATATTTTTCGATATTCTCCCCTGCAGGAGGTGTTTGCCTGAGACTCACGCCGACATGTCAGCACCAAACAAAGCTACACAAAAGCGCGCCAGCTTCATTCATCATGAGGCCCAAAACTAAAATCACTCTGTTATTATTATTGATAGGGGGTGCCGTCACCCTGTTTACTGTATTTATTAGCTACTGCAACCACAGATGAATGGAGCAGAGCCAGGCGGAGCACACGTCGCCGATCTCCAGCAGGAGCTTTAAATGTGGCTACCAGATAGAAGGCTTGGCGGCCGGGTAGACTTAAAAACTTTACTGATTGCGTCACTCACTCTTAATACGATGCAAGTCGCATCTGACGGCGCCATCAGGAGGACGGGTCAGCGCATGAGGAGTAATGGAACAGTTTTGAGATGGATGTGTGGAGAGATGGATGTTGTTTTCTACAACATTAACCTTGCAAATGGCTGCCAGAGAGCAGCAATGCCTCACACTCACTGCACACACACACACAGATACATACACACACACCCTTGTATTTCTATCTTTGAGAGGACTTGTGTAATGTGTCAGCTCCTTCCCCTAACCCTAAGCATCCCAACTGGCCCTCTAACCCGAACCCTGACCTAAACTCAATTCTAACCACAACCTTAAAACCACATCCAAAGCCTCGAACGATCCTTTAAGGTTGTGAGAACAAACTAAAATGTCCTCACTTCCCAATAATGTCCTCACTTTTCTAGTAAAATGAAGATCTTGATAGTCAGTATGTAGCAAATACAACCACACGCACGCACACGCACCCACACACACCCTTGTCGTCAACTCTGGCCACTCCCTGATGGTTGACATTAACACTGTGCCAAAAGTAAAATACCATTAAAAACACCTGTACAAGGAGCTAACATGAACTAATGTATTTCCAAATAAATATAAAGCGCATTAGCATTAGAGCGTCACTCAAGGCAAAAAACGGTGATTTGAAACGTGCCCCCTGCTGTCTGCTTATGGGGGATGACGGATGAGGAGAGGATGACATAAAGGATCTGTGTGGAGCTGGCTGGGGTCTGGAGACGGGGAGCGGCGGCTAAAGAATGGAGTTAAATCTCTTGAAAATGAGTAATCTTACATAATAATATCCTCATGTGTCTTGATAAGAGCAAGGCCCAAACACGCAGACAGCATCCGTCAGCGTGCTCAATGAAAACCCGCTAACAACGTTATGGATCCTGAAAGCAGCTATTGTCCCGGCCAATGTGCTCCATGAAGCTCTAATTTGGCAGCTATATCTTCTTTAACAACACCATTACCAGTGGCTATCACCATAACCGCATCCACGGCAATAATCCTCAGCAAAAGCCATAATGTGAAAGTGCATTAAGGTGGCTGCTCGTGTCCGTGCTGCCGTGTTGTTACACACACCAGCAGCCTGCAGATTCACACAACCGCGGGCTTTAAATTGTCTCCGCTGACTACATTAGCTGTGTGGCTTTGTTTTAACTGAGAAGTAATGAACTGACTGGCTCAGTAGGTGGATGGAGAGCCAGTCTGCCAGAGCTTTATAGGTCCCAGGAGCCAGGGCTGGGATTAAAGGCCACGACAGGGTCCATCTATCCAAACTCAATGGGCTACGACGACTGCAGCTCACACTCACACCAGTTTTTAATTATTTAAAAAGACTTTATTCAATAAAAAAAAATACGGCTGAATCGAAGGACAGACTTGTGTCTATATGACTTTGCTCATCTGTGATGCCTTTTTTTT
>BJFM01000344.1:44386-70294 GCA_016586285.1 Arothron firmamentum
ACACACACACACACACACACACACACACACACACACACACACACTCTCTCACACACACACATACAGATAATAAGAAAGTGTTTAACTTCCCAAACGAAAAAAACTCGATTTGTTTTCTTGTTTTTTGATCAAAATAACTTGTAAAATCCAGCTAAAGAGGTTTGTTCAAAGGGAGGAAAATGCCCTAAAATGCAGCAGGGCAGCATTTAACAACCTCATCCAAGCGGCTTGTGCTGTGAGACCAGTATAGACGGCTTTCAGAAGACAGGATGCAGTGATGTGGTGTGAAAAAGCGATGTGGGAGTTAAAAAAAAAAAAAAAAGAGTTCTGCTCAGGTTTTAGGAAAACTGAACCGTAGGGGGGCTTTCTTTATGTTCTGAGAGGAGGTAACCATGTAAAATTCATTTGGCCTTAAGTTATTTTCAAAGACTATTTATTAGAAAAGAACAAAAACTCTCCAGAAATGAAATCAGCATCTGCAGAGATCGGAGTGAATTCTGATCGTTATTGATGAGGGGTTGTGTGAATGGGCCACGAGCGCCGAGAAGCCCGTCTGTTGGTGGTGCTGCTGAGGCCGATATAAATCACGTCTCCTCCATGCTATTAACTTCTGGAGCTACAGGGAGGTTTGGACTGAGGAACGTCCCCTACAGAGGCCATAGGTGGACGGGGGACTTTACACCCAAGTAAACAACTCTCCCCGCCCAGAGGGCAGCGCCAACAATAGCCCATCCATTACAAAGGGAAGAGAAGGAAAGAGGGTGGGAACAGGGAAGGGAAAGAAACAACAAACATTTATTTACTGTCACTGTTGTCACTTTTTTTTCACCATTTTTCCATGATTTACGATTGGCTGGGGAGAGCTTGACAAGCTCAAGCTGAAATCTCTTTTTTCTGAAGACAGAGATGAAACGCTCCCAACTTTTATGACCACAATACGCAAATAACCTTTATATTTAAAGGGCGTTACACTTCCTGCTGTGAAATCAGCTGGATGAAGTGACCGGATACAGGAAGTCTCATCCTCAGACTTGTTTCTCACAGGGATTCTGTTCATTCTTGCAGAGTGACGTCATTTCATCCGATCTGTGAACAAATTCCGCTGCAGATTTCAGGAAAGTGGCTTTTAAAATGTGCATCGAGCACGAGGACTGAACAACAGGACACACAGCCGGGACACTCGCTCCTGTCTGGGTGAATATTTCATCATCATTTCACCCCTAAGTAAGGAAATGTGACAATAATGTCAGATATGCGAGCTCAGGTTGAGGTGGGTTTATCACAGGGGTCAATTAAAGAAATAAGGCGACCTGAATCGATTCATTGATTGACAATTGATATCACTTCATGAGAGAACTGGAACAGTGAGGGCAGAATGGTTCCTTCTGGGAGGAAGGAATGAGGAAGAAAAGAAGTGGAGCGAGTGATTATTGAGAAGACAAAGGCCCTGCTGTCCGGGCTCTGACAGCACCCTCTACATCAGGTGCCCCCCCCCCCCACAACCCTCCCCTCTGAGCTTCCCATCCAATTCCATCCACACGGGGGAATTTCCTCCACAGCTCCATCACTCATTTATCCCTCTATTTATCTCTCTTTACCCCAACAAATGGGAAAAATAACACGCAATAACGCAACAACCAACAGCCCTCTGAGCTCCCCCCCCCCCAATTCAAATCTCTGCTCCTCTGAAGTCGGTCCCAGCGGTGGAAAAAGATACGTCTGAATCACTCAAAGAATGCAAGTGGCGGCGTTTTGGTGCCAGAGAATTCCGAACAGTGCAGATGTCGGATTTGGTGTCGGCTGGTGTTGCGTTACGATAGATGAATCAGACGATTTTGGCAAACATGCGACAGTTACAGATAAAGCAGCAGCTTGGACGGGTCCGCATGTTTAACTGAGGTGGGTTGCATCTGAACATCCTACTGTAGAGTTCCATTACCGTTCTGTTGCCTCCAACCCAACTTGAGCTGTTATTACCTGTATGTGTTGTCCTCTGTTCTTTAGGATATGTTTATATGTTATATATGATATGTTTGTGTATTTTTTCCTCTGTAGTTTTGTGCTTTTCCAGTTGAAATTTGCTGTGTTAACAGTGGTAGATTCCAACTTTGATTGTCATTTCAACTTCGATGGTGAAAATATGTTTTCCACTTACCTCGACTATAATACAGTCTTTTCAAATTCTTAGGAATTCAAACAAATTCAAAATAGATGCTTCAGTAATTAAAATGTGTGAAAACCTCTACCAGTTTCTTGAAACAGGATTGCAGGGCTACACGTTTAGCTGCAGATGTCATCTCAAGGTCAGCCTTCTTTTTACTGTGTTAATGACATGAGAGGACCATTATTGTGTTTTATTATTAATTTCATTAAACTGGGACAGCATTATTTTAAAATTACAATACACTTGATGAGGGTTTTATTGTTGAATTTAGTCTTTGATGGCCATTGTTGCGAAGAAAACCATACAATCTAACTCCAATTATCCTGTAAGTAAAAGGATTACAAAGATCAGTCTGGTGTTTGCAGCCTGGCCACAGGCGACGTGGAGGCAGAATAAAGTGTTAAAGTGGAGGGGGGGGGCCCACATTCAGATGTCTTTCCCTGCCAGGAGATGGGGTGGGCCCTCGGGGCTCGAAGGCTGGACAAAAGAGTTTGAGCTCACACTTGTGACCCACCCCACAGCGTGGAGCACAAAAGGGGTGTCACAGGTGATTCTACACATGCTGCTGTCTGGCTTTTTCAACACTTGTAGTTTCTGTTTTTGTCACCCAGCACTACACGGTGACATCAACCTTTGGCTCGCTGACAGCCAGGCCCAGGTTTCAGCTTACAGCTGTGAACACATCAGAACTCTTGACTTTCCTGAAAGAATCTGTCTTTTTTTTCCCTCCAAGCTTTAAGACGAACGTTTGTCACGGTTTTTTCTGCTGCCGTCGGTCGCTGGTCGAGGGCCAGAAACACGATCGTTTTGTTCTTCTTTGAACATAGTTTTAATTGTCTCAATGAACAAAACAGTAGCCTCTGCAGATGTGCTGATAAGAGGTCAAGGCCTGAAACTGAATCTATGCTCTGAGTCTCATCATTCCCATTCCTCCTCTGCACCCAAACCAACCGTTGACGTCGGTATTTTTAACCAAACTTTACCAAAAGACTGTCTGCGTTGGTTCCAGACATGTCCATATCCTAAAGATACGCGCTGATTTTACAGAAACTTCAGACGGCCGCATTGAGAAATGACACACTTTGTGTGTGCCGGGGCTGTGTCATCACCTGCGTGTTTGCCATTCAATCCACGCGGCCTTTTCCTTGTTAATTTACACAATAGCCGAACCTGAGCAAGCATGGGGCCGCGGTTTCACCCGGAGCCAACAGTGCAGTGTTACAGCTGAACTCTGAAAGGAAAGGTGAAGCCATGCAAGCGAGGTCTCAGAGGCACAGAGTTCAAGGAAGGAAATGTGCATGAAGTCAGCGCGTTGGGAAATCTCACCGGCTGCTCGCAGGTTCACATCGGGGTGCAAAATCTGAGTACTGCGTGTGCGTGTGTGTGTGTGTGTGTGTGTGTGTGTGTGTGTGTGTGTGCGATGCTCTGGGCAGCAGCAGCATCTACTAACCCCAGGACATTATCATCACAATAACATCAGGTCTGATGTATAACTCTATTAGCAGCTCGTTTAAGGTATAAAAAGGGTGTTTTTTCTGGTCTTTTCGCAGCTTTTGGGAAAGACAGGGTCCTGATCTAATCTGGGTTTGGGATTTCCCGGCGTATTTACGAGCGATATTACAGTCTGGGCCGCCTTGTGCGATGAGCCACCTGATGCAACCAGACAAACAGTTTTCCCGCACTTGCACCATTACGGAAACTAAATCAGCTGTGTGAGCACGTGGACACAAAAGTGCACGTTTCCTGACGTTGGCAGGCTGTTTCTCTAAAGTACCAGGGCCGGGAAGTTCTGTACGAACTTGTCACAAATATCGGTTTTGAGCCCGAGTCCTATTAGTTGGGTCACGTGCGGTTTTAGTGACTCGCACCCTTTGGCTTCATTACCACATTTGCAAAGTTATGACCTCGATCGCTCGCTTCCAACTTTAATACAGCTCTGCCTTCAGCCCGACTTTGGCTGACAGGAAACCATTAAAGCACCGGCAATTACCATTCCCATCCATCCACATGGTCCCTATTTTATTTTAATCTGTTTAAGTGCATTTTCTACGCAAGGTTAAAATATGAATCCCTGCCGCCCCCTCCTCTCCTCGACGAGGCAGGGTTTTTCTGGCTTACTTGAGAGCACAATTTACGACTGATTTAATTTAGCCTCCGCAAACATTTCTAATGACATTAGGCCCAGTGCATATAGTGACTGCCTTTCCCTCTTATTCCATTAACTCCTAAATCAGGTTTAAAGACCATACTGATGCTGGATGCTATTATGGGTGATTATCAAAACAACAGACAATGGGGCAAAGTGTTTACTAACTGGTTTAGCCATAATTTTGTGTAACCAGGACAGATGGGAACACTACAAATTACAAATCAATCCTTTCAATAATGAAGGGCTGCGATGTGCTCACCCGGTTGCATCTATTGTGGCCTGAGCGACGCGTGTACGGGGTGTACTACAACAGGTTTTGTGTGAATTGTGACTGCTGGATGAAACGCGCCGTGAAAGAGAAACCCGGTTTGACTTTGAGCAGAATAGGCACAAAAATAACGGCTGATCGCGCCATCCAGCCGGTCCCCAAACAGGCTGAACGCGCAATGTCGCTCAGCCATATTCAGCCGTCCTCGAGTGCTCTCTGAGAACACGCCTATTCAGCCTGTTTGACAAGGACTAATGACGGCCCTCCATCTGCATACATGCTTACAGCTGTCTCCTGTCCTCATCCAGGTAATGATTGTGTTATTAACCCCGAGCTCCTTTTCAAATTGTTATTAACTGCTGAGGGAGAGAATGGGATAAACTGTCTCTGCTCACCTGTCACAAACGCACCGCTGAGGACAGTCTGAGCCACGCTGGCCATCCGTCACTGTCAAAGACGGACCCGAGACGGAGTAGGGTTGCACGTGCAAAGACCACAGAGCGGCCTCCAGGAACCCGGTCACGGATCATCGTTCATGCTGCTGATGCTTCCGTCTGCCAATCACTTCACAGTTTGTGCACAGCAAGAAGCAAACAGCCTCCACCCCGCCGAGCAGCGCTCATTGGCTCCATGTCCAACGGGAGGACAGCTAGCAGAAACCATGGGTGGCGCTCACTCATTTCCGTTTCATCACCATGTAGGGGCCCCCCTTTTACTCCTCACTGGCACAGGTGCAGCCACTTATTTTAATTAGCTTCGCAGCAGCTCGCCTCCGTGACACCACCACGGCGCAGAGAAAAGGCGGCCGATCAGGTCCACAGTGAGACACCTGCAGGAGCTCGAAGCAGGAACGCAGATTTAAACAGAACGCAAGCTAGCAAAGCACCATGGTCCACACATCTAAGGAGGAATCTGCCATGATTGACAGCTAACCTCTTAACCATGACCCTTGTTTTGGGGTATTTTTAACAGTGGGCGGCGATGCTTCATACGCGTGTTTACATGGGCGAGTCCGGCCGGTGGCTCCATTTGCGAGTTAGCGGTGAGGTGTACAGCACCAGGTTGGTCAGAACCCCGTGGCTCGCTGCAGTGATACACATGCTAATACCCTTCCATTCACTCCACTTCACTGCCTTTATTTTTCCTAATTGAAGCAAATGCCTGTGAAAACTGTAATTAAGCTGTGTCCAGGCGAAAGACTGCCTGCTGCTTTTAATGAAGCCCCATTGATTCTCTCTTCAATTGCTATCGGCCTCCCTATAACATCCACAGGCCTGAAATAAATGGAAGTTAAAAGCTCCTCTTGTCCTAGTTATATGTTGTTCTGCAGCGTTTAATTAAAATAAAAGACAATAGCTCCGAGCGCCTTCAGAATAACATATTAGCATTACATATTCAGCGTGTGTGTAGCGGTCCTCTTTAATGATCATGCGATCGGCTGCCTATCAGGACCCAGACTCTCTCTGGGCTGAGAAAAATGGTCTCGCTCTCTTGGGTCTGAATGGGTGAATGAGGTACGCAAGTTTTCTAACAAAAGGCCGGAAGACCCTCTCACTTTTGAAACGGAGCTGACCCTCTGCGATCAATGCCTCGCAATTAAAAAAATGCTGAAACCAATTAGGCAGATTGAGATATTGCTGGAGGCAGAATCGGTCTGATTGGAAATTCAGAACGAGTGCAATTACGGATAAAAGGTTTGGTCAGGCAGAAGGGCAGAGTCAAACTGATAATTGCCTACAAACACAACTGGAGATACTCTGATACAGCCACTGGGAGCTGGATTCTGGGTGTTACTGCAAGAACTCTGATCTAAACTGAAAATGAAAGACAGCATTGTCAACCAATATTAATTCAATTTATTGGTATAGACTCTTGTGGACAATGTGAATTACTTCTCAGTAATTACATTGGTAATTGTCTCTTGTGTTTAAATGAAAATTAGAACTCCTGAATGCACCCAGAGCGTGCCTTTACTTTCCCCTAAAGTCAGCTGGTTCTGGTGGCTATGATGCCAAGACATCATCTCTGCCTCGTCTCCCCAAGCAACCATCCTTCTCAAATTAAAACACAAGCAGTTAATGGAACCATAGTGGACAGAAACTGGTTTTGGCCGTGACCAGTGTGAAGCACGTCGCTGGTTTAGTAAAGTAACAACCTTAAACTGCGGGCAAACCTCCTGAGATAAGTATGAAATGCATTTTCAATAATGAGAGAGGGACGTTGCATTTTCACGGTCAGTCCCACCCCGCCCCTTCCTCCCTCACTCTTTTATCCCAACACATCTTCCGATAAATTAACTGCTTTTTAGTTTGCTCCGGCCCCTATTAATCCATATGGGAAGAAGTGTAGTCAAGTTACACTGGAGAGAAGAGAACTGGTCCATTTTAGCGATGCAATTAGGGCCCATTAGTCCTGGCTTTAATTAGAATGCCGAAGCGTTGATATTTCAAGTGCCGGGTTGTGCTGGTGTTGTGTTTCCCCGCAGCCTCGCTCGTCTCCGGAGCCAGTCTGGCGTGTGCGCCGCTCACTCTAAATGTTCACAGCTCAGATCTGATTGTTCAGCTGACAAAAACAGTTGATTAAAAAAAAAAGCAGAAGAATCAGGAGGGCTAGAAATGGAGAGAAGATGGGTAAGGGTCAGATGAGATGATAATTAGATGTGTTAAAAGGAAGGGAACAGGGAGAGGAGAGCAAGCGTGGAGGGAAAAAAAGTGAGTGACGAGTGAGGAGTTAAAACCCGAAGCCTCAAAGTCAAATTGATCTGCTTGAGGTGCCACATTTAATTGTTATCCAGCGGACAGACATGACATCCTAGCTCGGCAGCGCGTTCTCCGGCCACATTAGCCGACCGCACCGCTTCATGTTCGCAGAGTGGAGGCAGACAGTCTGGAGGAGGAGCGAAGCACTCCATCCTTCGGGTTTCCTTCCTGACCGTCAGCCCAGAGCTGCGGGGACAACAGCAGAGGTCACCGGGGCCTCAGCCATCAGTGCTTCGCGCGGACAATCTTGACGTACGCGCACATTTAAGCAGAAAGATGCACGTCGAATCAACTCTGACTCTGTCCTCCCGCACCTCCCACCGCCTCAATCATTCATGTTGCCAGGAATAGATTAATAAAAAAAAACAAAGCTCATTATGGGCAATTAACTCATGATTCATCTGTCTGGATAAACAAGCAGTGGCGTGGCATTAATATGATAAGTAGTCTGTGTTGTCTGTACACATGCACACAAATAGACAAACACATTAGTTCCGACAGACACATCCACTTTTAATGTTGTTATACAAAAAAATGCTCATGGTAATTATTAACAATAAAGAAGATTCTTCCTGTACTGTATCTGTGCTATTCCATATACATTTCAAATAAACTAAAATGTTAAAGAACACTTCGAAGGGAGAATATAGCAGCTACACCTAATAAATACTCACAAATTCCACTTTAATATTACATTTTGAACACTACTTGTTCTAAGTGTAGCTGCTATATTTTACTAGTAAAAGGATTTCTCATAGTTAATTTATTAATTAATATTAATTATGCTGATTAATATTAATTAGCTGCAGTTGGCTAGCTTCTTTTGCCATTAATTCACCGCTGCATTAATCTCTTCCACCTCTACTCACACATTGCTATTTATCCTGGGCTCATATTACACTCTTAAATTTTGATGTATGCCGCTTCTACACTTTAATTTCATACGTGGAATAATTGAAATTTGATTTTTCTGTGTGCATTCTGAGCACAAACCTAATGAGCACAGACTGACAAGCATCTGTAAGCTTTCTAGATCACCATCCTTTATGATGTAAAGCGAGGCCCAGACCTCCAACGGGACGCAGACGACCCCCAAAGCACACTGTTGACCGGGCAAGAGGAGGACCCAGGGGACGGCTGAACCCAAACAGCACAAATCTATGTTGCCTCGGCACCTTTGACTGCACAATCCGAGTGTTCCCGGTGAGGCGTGCGTCTCTGAAGACGCTACAACAGCGACAGCAGCGGAGCCGCGGCGGAGCGGTTCCTCTGATTGGGCGGGGAAACGTCCAGCGTGTCAAAGCC
Organism: Arothron firmamentum; assembly: GCA_016586285.1. Lineage (NCBI taxonomy): Eukaryota > Metazoa > Chordata > Actinopteri > Tetraodontiformes > Tetraodontidae > Arothron > Arothron firmamentum. Next base: position 53,032 of record BJFM01000344.1, read on the forward strand.
GGGACGCGACTGCGTCCATTATTCAGCCCGTTGGGTCTTTGGCAGCTCGGAGTGGGACTGAGACCCTGAGCACCTTCATGTCTCTGTCTGTTTACAGGGGCAGGCAAATCAAAGATGTGTCTCATTTCAGAGGCTGTAAAAGTGCGTCCGGGGACGGATCAGGTGTCTCCGATGCATCCAATCCTCCCTCAGCAGCCTCTGCTTACAGGCTACCAATCCATGTAGCCTCCAAAGCAACGCTGCAAACAAGTCCCATCATTAAGTGTCCTCAAAAATAAATTGTCTTATCCTTTCAAAGCCTGCAAGCAGCAGTCATCCCATCCCATCCCATCCCATCCCAGACTCTAAGACTATTTAGCATTAACACTTTTCTTTCCTGGTCCGGCAACGCCGAATGTGGCAAAAAAATAAGAATCGACTGAAGCTGGAATATTTCCGGGTTTACCAGCTGTGACATTTTAAGCTTTCCAATGAAACAGTAACACAAACAGGGCATATCAGTGTGTCATATACATCTCTTTTAGTGCTTTTAGAGCATCATAGCTGGGCCTTTTCCCCTCATTCTGTGGAGAAAAAAAAGAAAATCAATGGAGGGTTTCTGTTGAGTTTTCCCTTTCAATATTTTGTTTCTTGTGGTGTATTTATTTCCTGAGTGGTCACGAATAAAGCCCATCCAATCGAAATATCAATTTATTTTCTGAGAGTGTGCTGGTTTAAAAAAAAAAAAAAAAAGGCGTGGGGGGGTTTACATTTTTTACTGGAACTTTCACAGCCTCACATCCGCTGCTCCAACCCCTCCGCCTGACACGAAATATGACTTCATGTTTTCGTGCAGTCCGAATCATCGGAGTTCTTTAGGGTTTCACTTCTGGCTCGGTGAGCAGAGCCGTTAGCTTGCATCTTACTGACTGATTTAAAAGACATAAAACAGACATGCTGGCTGACTGGTTGAGACGGTAAACTTAGCCGTGCTTCTCCTGACATTTGGCCCTGCTGGTACCAGCCCCGACCCTCCTCCCATAGACTGTCGGACGGGACACGGCAGCCTGGGAAGGGCCATTACGGACAGCCAAACGCCTCCATTTACAAATATTTTTTTGTAAATACCATATCGTGTTCTTAACACAGCAGCTCCCCAGGGTGGTGCAAAGAGCCCTGTGAGAGTTGGGGTGGATGTCACTTCTGGGGTCTGTATTGAGCTGCCAGCATCTGGAGGCCGGAGAAGTCAGTGGCATGATCTCCATAGATAGTGTCCTGGGAGATGCTGCCTTCTGCTCCCGAGGCAGACAAAGCCTGTTCTACCCCCTCCACACACACAAACACACACATAAACACACACTGGATTCAAGAACACACTCACTCAACCAACACGTGGCGACTCTTGTGTTCTCCCTCATGTTCTTTCCTTTGCTGGCAGACACACACGGTCTCCCGCACAGCCACACACACACCGTTCCTGATTAGCTCATAATGGACAACTGATGTCCCCAAGACCCTCGGGACATCCCCTGGGAGTCCTCCAACTCTGACCCCCATTTCTGCTCTGCGCTCCACCTTCTTAAAACGCACTAAATAATCTTTCATATGACAGCAGCTTGAATGAAATTCAGCTTAGAGTTGCATCATTTTCGATGGACCATTGAAGGCTGATAAATGACCCACTGGGCAGCTGATGGTCTCAGTTTAAGTAAAAGAGGAGCCGTGCAGGTTGCTGGGGACAAATGTGATTTGAGCTCTTCCCATTTTTTTAAATGATGTTTCATTTGTGGCTTTTCATCGTGCTTGTTTACAGTGTGTTGCTATTCATGCTCTTAATTTAAATAATACAAAATATAAACCTATACATTGATTGTTGCGTGGACCCCATGCAGTTCAACACAAACCACCTCAGAAACAATAAAATAATACAAACATTTCATCAAAGGAGGCAATCAATCACTTTGCATTAAAACAAACACAACAAGGATCCAAAACACGCATCAATTAAATGAGCAAACCGAGTTGGACGGCTGCTTTTAGAGGGAGTGTTTAGGTGTAATTATCTTTTTATATAATTAAGTGTATTCAGTTAACAAGCATCTTGCTAACAGGCCACATTGCTTACCCAAACAAGCGAGAGGCTGCACAGAGCAGCAAGTGAGTGAGTAATTAGCATGCTGGCATTAATGGTGCTAAAATGGTAATGGGACTGAAATCATCAGGGAGGGGAGAAAAGAAGAAAGGGAAGGAAGGAAGGAAGGAAGGAAGGAAGGAAAGACTAGGACAGGTGAGAGACGATGCTTGAATATTAGAGGGATTTTAAAAAAGTAAAAAGTACAAAATAAACTTTCAGCTCAATGGCAATCACTGGTATTAATATTAAATGTGTGTGTGTGTGTGTGTGTGTGTGTGTGTGTGTGAGAGTGTGTGTGTGTGTGTGTGTGTTTACTTGTGTATCGGTTCACCCAAACACTCTTCTTTGAATCCCGGGCATGAGCTCATCCAGCCTGAGGGCAGCAGCCAAACAAGAGAGCGAACTTTGTCACACTTTGCATTTTCATATCACTTTCTTGTGTTTGTGAGACAAATGTCTGAAGTGTTGCATTTCAAGTGGATTCATCGTGGAAAGCCTTACGATCAAAGAACGTAAAGAAGATGTGAGGATTTCTGGTGGCGGGCAGAGTTGGCTGATACAGCCGCGCAGTTGTTCAACTCCAGCAGGAGTAGAGCATAACGTTGCCTACAGAGCAACATGTCTGGCAAACGTATCGGAGTATTTTCTCTCTGTTTCCAAGCCTGCAGCACCATGGCTTCACGTGTCATGTCAGACCACAGTCCCGCTCCGTCAGCTCTGTTAAACTTGTCACAACCCTGTCACATGACCTCCCTATTCCGCACGAGATACCCCGGCGGTCCTGGCAGACGTGTAGTTTAGCGCCCACACTTGATTTAACAGATTAAAGATGATGTGCCGGGTGTGTGTTCATGCAGAACGAGCGAAACCACACAAACTCCACAGCAGAAGAGTCAGAAATATTGGCCCCTTTGTTCCGGAGCTCAATAAACACTTATGCAGTCTAAAGGACTCAAGCTCAAGGAGGGACAATAGATTTGTTCAGAACTCGACACCAGACTTTCAACAATACAAATACACTCTATCCTCCAAAGACTAATTGATGCTATTCGCCTTTTGCTAAGTCAGAGCAGGGCAGACGTAATAGTAAAGCGTATATGCTGCCTTTTTGAAGGCCCGTAACCCGAGCAACCCCAGCACAAAGAGGGAGAGGCAACAAAAATGGACAGTTTTTGGTTGCTTACCACCAGTGCGGTGATCACTTGTGCTTTCAGGGCAATAAGAGTGTAATTTGAATACGGGAGGCTTTTAAAATGGGAATCGCCTCTTACAGAGGTCGGAATTGTCGCCCGCTGGCCCGTGAGCTTGTCCGTTATTGATATTCTCTGTGTGTCACATACCCTGCATCTGGCCCCTGAGCGCAGAAGCTGAAAAAAAAGCCCTCCGAGCCAGGATGAAACAAATACATTTGCACTTTTTCCTTTGGCAGCTGGAGCTGGCAGGTGTAATTGGTGGCTGCACAGCGTGACGACTTGGCTGCAGTGCCATCTACTGGTGACCAGCGCTGGGAGAGAGGCAGCCACACAGGTAGGAGGCGGATGCAACATTAAAAGGTTCGGTTTTAATCCACATTATTTACTATTCCATGTCATGATTGACCTGCACAGAAGGTGAGACTCATTCCAATCAAAGCGTGCGAACAGGGGCAGGAGGACGGTGAGGTTGCTAAACTGGGAAATTAGAGACAACTTGAGCACACCACAAGATGTGGGGAAACACGGACACAAAAGCATCATTTTAAAAGGGCCTTTCACTGCAGATGACAAGTCTAATTGAGGCTGGTGCAACGCACCTGCGACCAAAGAAACAACAGCCCTTCAGTCATGTGACGGCCCCATAGACACAATGCATTTTTGTGTGTGTGCGTGCTGTGACATATAGGGCTGAGAATCAGACGAATGTCCCTAGGAAAACACATTTAACTCCTGCTTCTGTTTGATCTGCTCATATGCAGTTTTTCATGTCTTTTTCCACCTCTGGGAAATGTCAGTGCTCTTATCATAATTCAGCTGTAAATGCTCAACTATGCCGCAGCATGCAAAGATCTGCAGCGCATCAATGATCGCCACAATGAAATGGAACGTTAAGTCTGCGATGACATCATGCGGCAAGCCTGGAGGACAAATATAGATCATGTTTATCTTTAACAGATAATTCATTTGTGACATGGTAAAAAGATCTCCACGGACTGGGGAGGATAGCAGGCTGTCATTGGATGCCCATCTCACGGCTGCATAGTAAGTACATTTAAAGAAAGGTGAAATTTCAGTGCATTTCACCGTTTTTAAAGGATGAAATATTGCAAACAGATGTTCCGTGCTGGGTTGCGAGCCCAAACTCTGCATTGATTAACAATTAAACGACCCAGCTGAGCAAAGAGATTATTATGAAACTTCACAAATTGATGAGGGACAAAAACACAACACATAATTCACCCTCTCTCACAGTTCAGGTTTTTCACACCTCTCTCCCTCCTCATCCTCCAAACCCTTGGGAAGCAACACTCCAAGGTCTTTCGTTTGAGCTCGTATTATGCCCCCGTATCTCTGCTCATTTTTCATCCGCATTGCATTAAGTATTGATATTGATTTCTTGTAAATGGTGGCGAAATGGATGGCTCGCGCTTTTTTGTGTTATTGTTCTGCAGCACTTGTAGGTAATTTATTACGGCCGAGGGTCTGCTGAGGCCTCCCAGTTCTCTGTCCCTCTTCTTGATGGAGCGTGCTAACCTGGCTAACGAAACACGTGCGCTGAAAAGACCACTCATGAGGGGAACGAACCGTGAAGAAAGTGTGTACGTGCAACGGGGCCACTGTGCACTTTCTGGTACGCCGAGCTGCTTTTACGGTCACTCTTCACATCGCTCACATTGAAGGTCCACCATAAACCAGCCCGCGTTAACAGGCCCCTCCAAAGACACAGCGATATACTGAAAAGCGCCAACTTTGCAGGTAACTCTTAGTTTTGACACAAGTCATGCGGCGGGAAAGTATTTTATTTCTTTCTTCCCATTTCTGAATATGATTCCTTTTAGTGCTGTAGCACCACTTGTATTGAAATCCATCCCAGTTTTGTGACAAAGCGCAGCCTTCTTGACAAACTGGAGTGGTTTACTTGCATTGTCATCCTGGCCAATTTCTTTTCCCCGCTGCCACAGCTCCAGCACTCTATTTGCATTTCAATGGCCTCTCTGTCTGCCTCTATATTGCCTGATATTATGTCTGCCTTGTATGAATTCGAATTCAATGTCTACATCTGCTGTTCTGCTCCGAAACGCTCCCCGTAAAAGGTGAAACATGAAATAAGGCTTGCAAGCAAAAGACATTGATGGTGCCTGATGATGTAAACCAAGACATACACAATATTGGCGCTTGTATAGATTTAGTTTAATAAAAAAAAAAAAAATCTGTTTACAGGCACGCACTGCTTTCACATAAAGCTGCACCACAGAAAGACCTTATAGGAAAGTAAGTGCACGGCCGTTAATGGAACTCTAACCTCCAGACCAGCTAATAGGTTTCACTTCTTCATCATCTCTCTTTACCAGTTGCAATATACACAAAATAGGATCCGTTCTGAGGTAAGAAAAGGCACTGGGGTAAAGACGATATGTCCTGTTTACCGTCCGTGTCACCACAACACCGGCACTTAGCCACAAACCGAGGCTGGTGCCACAGTGTCGGACACCACGGTCACATGACCCACACCGCATTCCCACAGACATCCCTCCGGTATCCCAGAATGCCCTCCTCTCTGACAGATTCTCTGGCTTTCCAGTGCAGGATGGGATATATGGGATGTCAGAAGGCCACAGGCAGCTGCTATTAAACCCGGGAGGATTTACTAGAATTTCTGCTTTAAAAGAAAAAAAAAAAAAATTATATATATATGGCAGAGATGGCTGAATGCGCATTCCCAGTTCACCTTGGGAACACTGTGCTCCATGCATTTTCCTCCAACAAACTTCAAAATAATTGTCTCTTCCTCCTCATTCAAATAAAGGCACACAGCACATTTTTATTCCTGCGCACACAAAGGCGCGTTCGCCCCTCCTCTTAACGTTAACCTCTGCCAAATGTAGCTTCTGTTCAGAAACAATTAATGCCAGCCAGTGTTGGGGTGCACAGGCAGACTAACAGCTGTGTTTGGGCCACTTGTTGTGCCTCCAGCACAGATAATTACAGCAATCCAAAAGCAGAGCAGCCGCTCAGGGAGTTTAATAATGTACAAGTAGTCGCTATCTCTTTATAGATCATGTTACTGCAGCACTCACTGACGTGTAATTTAGATCAATCAAAAAATATGGCAGGGCTATGAAACCAGTACCTTTGATAATAGTTGGCAGGTAGCAGTCACCCCCTGTTGTCGAAGCATCTGATATAAAAGGCTTCATTCCACCCTCCATCAAGGGGCCTGGTGTGCTAGGATGTGTAACCCAGGCAACAGATACATAAAGCATTATGGGGCTTGATTTAATTTGTCTAAATGGGAGCTGGAGTATCTTGGTTCTCAGTTCGAATGTCCCTGTTAACCACCACTACAATGTAATGGGCTACTCAACTTGGAGCTGCTGGTTGCGCTGGTATAGGAGGTTCTGCACTATATGCTGTCGCCTGACTTGTTTGTTTACAGGAAGTGAGTTGAGTTTAAGCACCAGCGCAGAATTTGGTGATGACCACAAAACGCACTGATGCCACATTGGTATTTCACACTGCTGTACGTGTTTAGGATATTGTGGAGGGATAACAGAAAGAAACAACAAGAAGAATCTGAGGGAACCATAAATAAGTATGTAACGGCCACGTCGGTGACGCCTGGCGTATTCAGAGGACCATCTCTGCTAATCTCTGCATGCTAGCCGAGGCTTCAAACTCTGGTATAATTCCTGGTAAAAACGTATGCATTCATCTTTCATCATTTGTCTCCTCATCACAACAACAAATAATAGAGAAAATTGAACAGCCAGCCGTGAACTTTCTTTCCCACCGTGCCTTTTAAATATTTTGGGGTCAGAATTTGTCCTGGAGGCCAATTGCCTCATTTAGCATTATGCAGCCGTCCATGTGTATGAAAGTCATCACAGGTCAGTCTTTGTTGTGAGCCATGAACTCTTTTGCTCAATTTTGTCCATTGTGTACTTTCAAAACCGACGAGATCCCCGTTTCAGCCCGTTTGAGAAACTATTTAGACCAAAACAATTTAACCTAGGTATCGTTTTCTGCCTTTGCATGGGACTCTCCTTGCCTCTGGCATCTTTTAAACTATTGGTGCAGTTCAAGTAGCTTCCTCTCCTTGTCCTACATCTAACTTCCCCCTTTTCTCCCTCCTCCCTCGCTTTCAGCACAGCTCTTTGTTTTAAATGGCAATTCATCCCATTCGTCCGCTCAGCCACATTAAACATCAATTTCCTCGCCGAGCACACATTACGACCCAATAGAAGAAATAAAATCTCACCCATTTATTGTACAACTCCCTCCTCCCTCCTTACTTCTTGGCACCGCTATCTACCACGGGCACCCTCATCAAGACAGCCCACATCCGGCAACAAGAGAGCGGCTACAAAACAACGCCGGCGCCATTCAACTTCCTCTTAAGTCGTTTTACACTTACTGGAAAACAGTAACGATTTCAAGGGCCTTTGAATTTCTCCAAGAGCCACCGGCTTTATAAAACATGCATGAGGTGTTCAGTAAACAATGCCCAATGGTCTTATTCCTTTTAAATAAAACTATTTCCATGTGATGTAAGAGAGACTTTAATATTGCCTTAAATATTAAAAGAGAGAACTGAGCCTCATCAATTTTTCATTTATTGGGCCCGCGTGTAAGGAGTCATCAATCTCCAGAGAAATTACTGACATTTTCATTTCAAATAAAAAAGGGTACACTTTATCCAGCGGTAATAGGGATTGCCACTCTTACACGGGGAGCACTAAATGGCTTCTGGAGTGCTGGAAATAAGGAAAAAAAATAATCTATTTTTGTCTGGGAGCAGATTAGGCTTTTTAACCTTGTGGAGCAAACATGCAGGTGACAGCTAAATAACCATGCTAACAGTCCGGATTAAAGTCGAATGAAGTTCATTACAAACCGGTAACATTAACCGTAATTGCATTTTCAGTTTTGCAGCAACTCCGAGCAGTTCCACCCGCCTGGCCATGATACCACTTCTACTGACACACTCTGACGGTCCGAGTCCAGGGCTCTTATGACAAATGGTTGTAAACGTCTCCAGCCCCTCTGTGCTGCCTATTTGCCTTTAGGCTTGAAGGTTTGTAATTACTGCACAATAAACAAATGGTTGGGATAATGTAGGGGAGAAGGTTTGAGGCCTACAGGCGATGGGACGGGATTACGGGGGGCAAGGGGCCCTCATTTCACCCGAAAAAGCCCTCAGCCCTCACTGCAAGGCCTGTCCTCGTAGCTCCCCCTATGGAATCCCCATCTCTGAATTATTAATCACCGGACTGTGTTGATATATCTTCCACCGTGAACATACATTGCAAAGGGGGGGTGATAAGGGTCAGAGCAGACTGGGAGTTATGAAAAAAGCTGGACATGTGCCACTAATTTACCTTTGCCGACTTTGTCCCTGCTGCTCGGTGAATAATCACGCAGCCAAAGAAGAGTTTTAACACGGCCTCATTTCCACGCACTTCCCGACGCACACTCCTCCGCCCATTATGGATGAATATTTGCTTATAATTTCAGTACACAAGTCTGGCTGTCAGGCCCCCGCTCGCCCCGCGTGCTGCCATCTCATTTGCATAGGTAGATTGAGATGCCGCAAGCGCAGCGAGGTTGGCCCGCGTGTGTTGGTGATGGAGGACGCTGATGAATAATAGTGCTCTCTTCCCAGCGTGGCACATTTGTAAATGTTTGATTAGTTTTGAATGGATTACTGTTAGATTATCGGGTTTGGGGCCCAAAACCAGACAGGCCTCTGCTTTTCGGAGAGAGTCCCTCACGGGTGTCCTGTGACTGAGCGTTGGCCATATGTTGACAAAGAGGGAGAGAAGAAGAGGGCGGAGGCCATTTCTGTTATGCAGCGTTGTCAAAATGTTTTATAGTGCCGCACGGTCTTGTTTAGACTTCTGCAGGAGCCTGCATGTAGAAGCAGCGAGACTCAAGATTACCAGGCATAGGAAAATAAAGCGAAAAAACATTTGTGTTTAATCTGTTTAACGTGCTACATCCCAACAACAGGCTTGTTGGAGTCAGAAGAAATATAAATATTAAGTGAGTGTTCTGAAGAGCCAGCGTGGTGATTATGTGGGTAATGAAACGCGTGCCTCCTCCCAGGATCGGCCCTTCCATCGCCCATCTCTTTCCATCTCTTTCCCTAACTTTTCCTACTCTGTCTGGTTAAGGCTCATGATGGATGGGCCATAACTATTAGAGGGAGCAGTAACCCATCAGTTACAAGACCTATTATGCACCGTTGAATGCTGGGTAAAAAGGGTAGGAGCCATGGAACGGTGACAATGTAGCCGGCTGCCTTGCGGGTTCACACTAACCCCCCACCCAACCACCCACCCGCCCCTGATGTCCCCAATCCGTTTGGATAAAAAACTTGTCTTGCCTCTTGACAGCGCCGCCGCCATTGTGCTCCCTCCCTCTCAATCTGTTTAGCTTCCTGTTGTGACCTTTCATACAGTCAAATATATTAGCGAGCGCTGCACTCTCATTAAAACAGTGCATTAACCAAAAGACTCTTTGGAGTCTAAATGACAGCCGAAGGAACTGAAAGCTAATAGCCGTGGGCAGTTGGGGAAACTTAACTCATGAATCAGTGCACTAATGCCAGAGCAGCAAGCCTGGAGCAGTGTAAGCGTATGCTTGCCACCCCCCACTCGCTCCCTTTTTTATTTGACTTGATCCCTCTCATTTTGCTCATAGACTCCCTTTTTTTTCCTCCCACTCTCTCCTTTGCGCTACTTGTCTCATATTTGCCATCACTGCTTCGCTCACATCCACTTCCCCCTGACAAATTTATTCTTGTCTTTCATTCTTTTATTCAATCATCCTTCCCCTGTCTTGCCATCTTATTTGTTCTCTCCATTCTCCGTTCGTGCACTGTTGCATTGAGCCCGTCGGGTCTAACGCTTCTATTTTCTGCCTTTCTGCTCCTGCAGTTCTTTTCCTGAGCTCTTCCTAACTCTTTGTCCTCTGATTGTTTTTAAAGAGTGAAAAAGGGAAAAAAAAGAGGGAAAAGGTAGATGAAGACAGAGGAGAGAAAGGGGGCCAGCGTACGAAGAAGAGAGAGAGACAAGTAAAAGAGGAGAGACTAAAAGCTCATTACTTTCCCACTGATGGGAGAAAATGAGTGAGGGGGCAATAATAAAGCTTGAATTTTTCAATACTGTTAAAAATGGGGCTCTGACAGCTTACCGCCAGTTGAAGGGACAGGCGCCGACAACGCATGGTGAGCCACCAAATTAGCAATACCATACATCATAAAATCTAATTAAATCAAGGAGCTGAATCAAATTAGTTTTCTGTGACTCAAACTGCCCGCCAAAAGGGCTCTATTAAATGAACTGTAGAGAGGGAATTAAATAATTCACAGTGAGGGATTTTGCATTTACGCAAAAATTGTGCACTTAATTGTCCGTGCTATATTACAGATTTGGCCTTATGTTAACAATGAGCCTAAAGCACACTTAGTTGTGCGCACTGGGCACATATTAGGGTCTACATGGTCGACAAGGCTTCAAACTAAGGGGATATTAGCGTAACCGTTGGCGCTGTGCCACTAGCACAGTGGCTCCAGAGTGGGCCGATGATCCGAGAACGAGCTGCGATGCAAAATGGCAGCACTGCAGGTGTCAGAATCACTATTATCATTTTTCTTTATTTAGGTTTGGATCTTTAGCGTGTTACAGGCTGATCATTTAAAGAAACCCACCGGTAGACCATGGAACCAAACATGTCGGATTAAGTTCTGTCACGAAAACGCCGCCACTTTGTTGCGGCGCCTCTGTGCGAATCCACATCTTCTCTGTCATGGACGCACCTTTCCTGCAGCCCGCCGCGCTCTCCTCCCCGGCATCAAAGCAGCACAACTTTATTATAGTTGCTGTCAATACCGTTATAATAAAAGAACGCAGAGGGGAGAGACTAGCATATTAGACTTTTAACAAGAACATAGCAGATGCACATTGAGTGAATATTGAGTTTTAAAACTTGTCAGCGTGTGATTTGTGGCCGTGTCAGTACAAATATTTTTCAATGTCACGGCAGCCAGCACAGGGCTGTCACTGTGGCGGTCAGCTGGGACGGGGGGAGGCAAAACACAATGATCTGGCCCTTAATGGAGAACGGCTGCGACTGGCATGGAGGTGATGAAGCACTGTTTAGTTTGCGGGTGCCATATTTCTGCTTGGGGACGCTATTATAAAACACAGTGTTATTTTGTCAGATTTCAATCATGAGCCAGGTTATTTGTCACCTGCTCACGTTGTTGGGGTAAACCAGGCTGACGGTGAAATATGAGCCATCGCAGCCCTACCCCCGCTTCGATGAAGAGCAGAGTTTTTGTTAGGAAAGAGAAAGCCTGAAGACTGTATAGATGTGCTGCTCCACTTTTCACTTGTCTTATGTCACTAAGGAAGGAAAAAAAAAAAAAAACATTATTTCCTGTACTTAACGGCACCACAGGACCTAATTCTCAGATTGTCCTGTTTGTCTCTTCTTCCCTTTTTAATTCAGGTAAACATCACGGGGAGCCACCTTCTAGAATAATTACAGGTCCCTGTATGTCTTTGTTTTGCAGGAGTCACAGTGTCAAGCATCCTTACAAAAGAATCTGCAGGGAAGCTGGACTTAATTTCCTTCAATAAAGGTGCTTTTTAGGTGGGCTTTACCAGATTATGACCTCACTGCACCTCTGTGTGGACTAAGCACCGGGATAATAACAGTGTTCATCCTTTCCTAAAACCCATTGTTGACGTCTAAGAAGAAAATAAGCTGATCTCAAGATTCTCCAAACCGAGGTCAAATCCAGGGGCCCTTTTCATTCTATTATTCTCTCTCGAGAACGTTTATTTTTTTCGAATCCCCCTCGTGTCATGAGTTTAACACCTGGCTATACCTTTTACAGTATACTTTAGTTTTATGGATTACAAAGCTATTTAATGAAGTTCAGCCATGTCAGTCGGCAACACGTGATGAACGTGCACTCGTTCCCGACAGATCACATGTAAAATTCAATTTCCCTTTGCTATTCAATTTTCCTTCTCAGTGGCTTCGATCCCTGTGTCTGAAACGCGGAGGAAACCAGGAACCTGCCTCCCCGATATGCTGATTGACATTGAAATCTGCTTTTCAGGTCACTGTACATGTCATCCAGGCAGACATCCCTCAGTAACAGAGATTGTATCAGTTCTACTTCCTTGGTGCCCTCGTCTATCAACGTCACAGCCTCTGCATAAACCGAAAAGGTCAGGCTATTAATTACAAAGAAAAACATATGCAAATCAAATTTGAATACAAACACTGCCTTTTCTATGCTAACACCCCGTTTCAGTCACATCGAAGCATTTCCCAAACTGCTTTTTGTGGATTAGCTGGAACATGTAAACCTTTTTTCCTTATTACCTGCGTTTCACTCCTGCCTGCATTTGCATTCCTCCGCGCACGTATGGATGAGATGGTTCTGCAGACAGGTGTGTATGCTGCAGGAAATACATTCAGTTCTGCGAGCCTATAAGGAAACACCACACAACGACCATTAGCTTTGGCTGACACGGTAGCCATTAGCAGACGGTCTCTGGTTCTATGTGTTCCATTTCAGAAGAAGAATCATTTACATAATGTGTGTTTTCCCGAAACGGTGTGAACAACCGGTACTCTGTGCAGGTTCCCTGCTGGCAAATGTTTTAAACTGACCTTGGGAAACGGTCCATCCACAAATGCTGGGCAGTTACATCCATAATGGGTCTTTTACTTGTTTTTGTCTCTACGTATGTTTCCACACGCATGCAGGCTTGCCTTGGAGAGTGTGCACACACACACATGCAGCGAGCGCTCCTGTGTGTGTCTCCATGTGTCTGCAGCTGATGACTCTGTGCCAGGCAGACAGCTTTTATATGTATTAATATTAATACGTGCCTGAGCTGCAGCCCATCACATTCCTGCCCCTTGGTGCAAAGTGTCCGAGGGTGGCCATTATCATCCTGATCGGGCTGTCAGTGAACACGGAGAACAGGAAGATGGGCACGTTGACGAGGGCAAACAGTCAGGCTAAACATTTGCTGCGTGGAGGAAAAGGTAAAGGTGTGTGGACAACACACATCGGTTTAGACTGCAATTATATATGATTTGCATCCACTTGTGACTATATATACAGTATCTGCTGTTTCCACGTGCAACCCACGGCAGACGTTAGTGCTGTGGTCCAGATTTCAGTGTTCCTGATAAATTAAATGGTTTGCAAATAAATCACTTATTTTTTTTTAATATTAGATGTAAATTTCTGAACATTCTGGGGTGAATCTCCAGTATTTTGTCACTATAGCGCATCACCAAAGCCACTGTTTCCCAGATAGACGCACCTGAACAGTATATCAAAGAGACCGTGCATTAAAGCTACATAAAGAAAGCAAAGACAACCGCACAATCTCCATCTCCTTCTCTTTCCGTTATGCCCAGAAGCATGCCCCTGCAGTGCACGCTAAAATAGATGAATTTTGTTTCAACAAAGGCAGTATGGTAATTAAATGTCAGATAAGGCCATTCAGAATGCCCAAGACAGTGCCAGGCAAATATCCTGATCAGCTTAAAATCAACCAAGTGTGACAGAATAACAAAAATCCCAATTGGTTGGTCTAGATCAGCCCGATAAGGCTTTCAATATAATGCACAACAATGGGCAAAATGAATGGGAATCAAATTACGGCAGCCGTGATACGGCATGGAGCTGCATGGGGGAATTCAAGCACAATCACTTTTCAATGTGGCTTCCAATATTGCAGCCAATCCTCGCGCAATTCATATCCGATCACAAATAACGTTTATCACCCTCATATCTCTCTCCCTAATGGAAAAGGCCTAGTGTTGGGGTTTAAGGAGCGCATTCATTTTTAATGCTGTCTGGGCGATGGCCAGAATGAAATGAACAGGCGCAGAGTTTTGGGCCACAGTAAAGCAGCGACTGGCAGTAAAAGGTCAATCCACTCCTAATTCCACCAGGTTATGAGGGACTATAAGTTGCTAAATTGTTTATTACAGCCAAGCAGCGTTTTTACTATGTTACAAGACTGTTTTGGAAAAGTGTAAATCTTAGTTGTTTTTCTGGCGGTCGGAACTTTGCAGTACTGGAACGTGTTAACGGCAAATACATTCTGCGTTTTTCCTTCCCCGAAGCCTCTGCGTGTCTCATAATTAGCGCCGCTGAATTATACATTTGATATTTTCCAAAACCGAAACCCACATCGACGGTGGTGGAAAACTCTTGACTGTGTTTAGGAGCCCACGCCCATTAAACTAAATGTAAAATAAGCTCCCACACAGACTCATATTTGATGTCTAATTCAGCAGGAAAGACGCATTTACTGCTTCCTTGGAGAGCGTGATTGGTGTGACAGCGTGTCACGATGAGATCACTTGGTGGAGCTCGGGATAAAATGTCGCTTAGGATAATGTGATTGCCCTCAAGGTACAAGAAGGTGAATTATGTCCCCTGATTTATAATGGTAAAATTAAAGACACACTCATTTTCTAATTTAATTCTACCTTCAATGGAACAATGTTCACTCTGAGCCAAATTGGCGAATAATGTTACTAATTCAGATGCAGATGTGATTTCTATTCGGGGGGCTGCGGCGCATGGTGATGGACGAGTCCCGGATGGATCGTTGCCACTCCTATCTCCCCGTCTCGACAATTCCCCAGCAGTTGTGATAATAACCTGAGCAATAAAGGCGGGAGAGGTAGTGCTGTTCCACTTCTTATACCCAAGTCATCTCATACTTGATATAATAGTATTTCTGTCCTTTCCTGTGGCAATCTGTCTTCGGGCAGACGAAACTATGCTCTTCCCTCCCCGAAAACAGTGTTTCCAGAATATTTTCCGTTCAATGCTGCATTAAGACGGAGACTCCTCATAACCCGCGTAATTACTGCTGCCTTCTGCAATACAAAAAGTCATTGCAATAAATCCCCTGTTAAAAACTTGATTGAATGGAGGGTAAATGTCAAGGTAATTATGAGGCGATGAGGGTTAAAAGCAACATTAAATCCTCCCACAGAGTGGTGACATTCAAGCATGGGAGGAAGTGAGGGGAAAAATCGAAGGTGAGCGGCAAAGAGAAGGCCCCGGTTTGCACTTGTACGGGCTGATACCAAGCTAACGGTAGCTCACTTGTAATTTCCCCTCTATTTATGGCTGTGAACCATTTGAGGTGTGACCCGCACATGGCTGGATACTTCCTGCATGCTAATGGGCCCATTAAGGACAGAATTCATCATGTACAATATCATAATGCTGCAAACAGTCTGTGTGCACGGGGAGTGTGTGAATTCATGATTCAAGCATTTTCGTGTTGGTTCACTTGACCCAGCAGAGGAATGCCGAACCTCCACGCACAGACCCCTTCCAAGTGGGCAAGGTAACCAGGTGAAGGTAACAAGGGGGACCTGTGAGAATCAATCTCCTCATCCATTTTGCACTCCAGCACGGTCTGTAGCATCCATCCATCCATCCATCCATCCATCCATCCATCCGGCTACAAGTGTGGTGCAGAGGAGCTAACACAGGTCAGGGCATCTACCCGCTGGTGGAGGGTCTGTTGCTGAGCATACTGACCCCGAGACGGCTGGAGCTCCAGGAGCTCTGCAGGTCTCCTCCAGCCGCTGCTCACACTCCAGCTCAAAAGTAGCGTGAAAGATGGAGCTTTTATCCTTTTATGTCTTTTTGTTTTTCCTCCTGACCCCCCCCCCCTTACACATGCCGCTCATCCCTGCTATTCACCCGCAGCCACTGTACAATCCAGGGCTCCATGACAAAAAGCCAACAGACTGAGCTGCCAAGGCTGGAGCTCAGAGGGATAACTGGCACAGGAGGTTAAAGCAACAATGTGCTCAGGCCCATTGAGCTGCTTCTTCTGTGGAGCTGGGGGACGTGCACGCGTACGTCTCAAAATCAGCGTATGCGAGGTGTCAAGGGTCGTTAAGACCTATAGGCTTGGATCCATCCAAAGGAACACCTGTTTACTTCCCTGGTTACCCTAATAAAGAGGCCTTCATTTGATTTCAATTAGAGCCGAGTTATGAGCTTAAGGGTCCGGGACGACCTCGAGGAGATCCAATTTAAGAAGGTGGCGCGCCCGTCTCAGTCGCCTCAGAACAAATGCTAATTATTCGCTTCTTCCCACCTGAAATGCAAACCGAGCGGTGCAGTGCGACGGACCCCGGAGCGGCAAGCAAACGTCTGGATTCTGAGATCACAAATGGCTTAATTGTAAACATCACAAGGCCGCCGCTGTTCCAAGAGAAAAGACACTGGCGTAGTGGAGAAGGTGCGATATTCCCTCTGTGGAAGCCATAATGGAGCCTTGTTTGAAGATGACAGGTGTACGAATGAGGGGCCCCTCTTTTCCGAAGCACGCCAAACCGCGCTCGTTCACTCTGCTTTGTTTATAGCGTAATAGCCCCATTTACAAAATGTCTGTGAAATTAATGTGGGACAAACGTGGCGGTAACTGAGCCAACTAATTTTTGCTCATTCAACGTGAATTATTAATAGGTGAGAAATATACCATATGCTTTCAGAGAAACGGCATACATTCATTTTATACGGAATCGCCGCTGTTTTGTGAAAAGTATAAGTAGCTTAACTGCTCTTTTCAGAGGGGGTGACTTATATGGAGGCCTTAATGATGTATAAATCAGCCTGCGTAATTACGCTTCCAGCTGCTGCCTTGGGCTGCCTTGAAACTAAAGGCCCTCAGCACTGAGACCTGAATCCCCTTTAATCAAGCCGCCTTGCTTTTCTCGCCTTAGATTACATTATTATGAGTGATGGAGAGAGGTGGAGGGCTGGGTGGTTAGGAACGGAGCGGAGAGGTTTGTAGCTGTGAATGCAAGTGTATTCATATAAGTGGTGTTATTAGTGTGTGCATGCATACGTGTTCATAAAGGGGGGGGGGGG
>BJFM01000344.1:91746-101789 GCA_016586285.1 Arothron firmamentum
ACACACACACACACACACACACACACACACACACACACACACACACACACACACACTCCAGGGGAAACAATTCTGCTGCATTGTGAGCTCAAAAATAGATCAGAGGGTAGAGGGGGAACCAAACTTTGTTCATATTTTAAAATTCAAACCCTGCAGAGCTTCAAACGCTGCAGAGAGGTTTGAGTAGGTGAAGACAAATGGGGTTGCACGAAGCACCATCGCAACCATGCGTCACGTCTGCCGGCTAGTACTGATGTTGGGGTTGAAGGGTCGTCTGAACCTGAACGGTAAAAGGAAGTTTGGCATAATTGGCAGCTAAATTTACACATTACTGTTGCTGTAGAAACAAGTCCTTACATAACGGACGTTTTGAGGCTGCGAGAAAATTAAAACACAATTCAATTTGGAGGAATGAGAGGAAGGTAACAGACACAAACGGGTGTTCCGGCACCACGCTGACCACAGCAAGCTCTCTGGCTCTTTACATTCATTCATTTAATCTTTTGTTTTGTTTTGTTTTTTTCCAGTTTTCTGACTACTTTTTAAGGTTACGGTTTATTATAATTTCTATTAAACAGATAGATAGATAGATAGATAGATAGATAGATAGATAGATAGATAGATAGATAGATAGATAGATAGATAGATAGATAGATAGATAGATAGATAGATAGATAGATGACATTCAAGCAGAATATAATTATAGCTGAGTGTTTTTTCCTTTCTGCTCTGATCAACTCTGTCAATACCAGAGACCACAGTGGAAATCTAAAAGACGAGAATTCCATTATGAGGCGTTAAGAAAATACCAATTGCAAATCTTCCAAAAGGTCAGGGAACAAAGTTGATCCACATGAATGTGGGTTCAGTCATCGGAGACCAGCATGAAAAATCCATCAGCTCATGTCATGAAGAGGCGCTGCAGCAGGTTACACCAGTCAGAGCAACCTGCTGCGCTCTAAATGTCTGTCCTGGAAAGCATGAAGTGCTTTTTGGCTCCAAGTACATGTATTTTTCCACGACTTTAAGGTAAAATTTTGTAGCAACAAGTTGAAAAATGCTTTATTTGTTGTCAGTTCACAGCAGAAAGCGTCTTCTTTGGTCTGATCCCGGGTGTCCTCGCCGCTGAGCAGCGATCGCCTTGGTTGTTAGTCTGCCAACTTGACTGCGGCATTTGTTACCTCTGGTTCCAAGAAACCCACCTGAACCTGCGCAGATATAGACCACTTCTGAGGAAAGAGCTTTTATTTTTTTATCTCATAGAGGCTGGCCAGATTAGAATTCTAACCACTTCTTCCTTTCAGTCAAGCACCATCAGGAGGTTTAATCTTGTTTGCATCCAAACGGTGACTGAAACAAACTTTGGAGCTGGGCTCCAAACGGATGGTCCAGCAAACTTTTCATTAGGGCCTGATCAGAATATCCGCCTCTTCAAAATATGGGTTGATTAGGCTAATTAGCAAAATAAACAATTTAAGCACCAAATTTAAGATCCAAATATTGCAAAGCGCACAGAAGTAGATTGGACTGAGTGGAGTGGCAACCAAGAGAAGATATCACAGCTATTGCTGACATAAATCTATTATCTATGGCTCCAGCCATCCTCACTGATTATCGTCAGTGGCGATCAATGACAACAAAGCCGGTCCATTGTCCAGATGTCCATTCAAAATCAAGCTGCACTGCTGGTGATCAAAATGAGATTAATCTGAGCATCCTCGCAGTGCTGCATGTATTATTTAAGTATCATTTCTGTTAACCGATGAACACGTTTTCCCCTTAGAAACAGGCGGTCAGAGGGCTGTGATGATGTCATCCGCTGATTAAGTTTGAGGTGAAAGAGCAACGCACCAGCGATAACAACCATGAGCCCAGCATTTAGATGAAATTCCCTCAAAGGTCATTTCCACATGGAGCCTGATAATTCCCCTGATTAAAATGCTGTTTTGATCACCTGTGCTTGATCATCTAAAGTGCTGAATAACACTAGATATCTAAATTCTCATGTAATTACTCAACAATAAAATCGTATAAATGACAGTTTAGATATCACAGCTTCTTTTAGATTGTAAATCTGAATGGAATTCAAACCCTAAATGAAGCAGTGCTTCATTAATTAAAAATGAAGCACTGCTTAAAAACAAATTTATGGTTCTAGAGAGGTCATAGAGAGGGTTTGTGTCCCTGCGTCCCAGTGTCCTCTCCACAGCTCGGGGCAGGAGGTTAGGTGTTTGAATCCAGACCATGACGGTGCAGACGTGACCTGGTTTCAGCCAGGCCTGGCAGGTCCAGAGTCAGTTATGACCACTTCTTTTACCCATTAGTCAAATACATACGTTTCTCACAGGTTCCAAAATTTCCAAGATGAAAACCGAAGAAAATCATTTTACATCAGCTGCCTCTTCCATCATCCTGAGCTGAGCAGAAGTAAACTTTCATCTCCAGATGCTTTGTTTGCTGATCTGTGACTAGCTGTTTTCAATTCCCACCTTTACCATCAGGGTGAAAAACGAGGAGCCACATCTGAGCAGAGTGGAGAATAACAATCATGATTGGCCAGATGTCTGCCATTTTCTGCTCTTAGTGCTGTCACAAGAGCTACTTAGTGCATTATTAGCACCTTTTATTCATAAATCAGACTACTTGCTATAACGAGCTCCCAGTGTGTCAGTCGTGCAGTCGGACATACTGGGAGATCAAGCTGCAAACCAGTGATGCAACCTTCAAACTGTGGCAGCTGTGGCTGGGTAGATAAATACATGCAATGGGCCTACCAGACCTTTAAAGCTGTAATAGATTAAGCATTTCAATCAAACAATGATGTAATAGTAGAGGACGTTAGCGGTGAACTAATCAATATCCCCTGTGATGCTATGGTTCGAGAATTCCCTCCTTTTGAACCCTTGATCTGTAGAAGACAATGCAGACATGCCTGCATAACTTTAAAAAGCAAAATCAAGCAGGAAAAAAATGTGTTTAAATGAGTGGTGCATTAAAATCATGAGGGGAAGAGAAGACCCAGCAGCAACTCCACAAACACGCATGCAAACCTGCTGTCATGTCCGGAAAAAAAACTGACTTGAAACATCATCAACCCAGAGCAGACAGCTCTCAATATTGCATGAATGGGGCAATCAGAGCAGCAGAGCCCTGTCTGCCCAAAGAGCTCTGTCGTCACCAGGACTAATCAGAGGCTGAAGGCGCCAAACAAAAGAGCCAAGAAAAGCAAGCTCTTTCCAAACATCCTCGATCTGCCATCGATTTTCTTTCTGAGAGCAACATCACACTGATGACATTGAGCAGCCACACATGTCACACAAACATCCCCCAGTTCAGAGACAAGCAAACATGGATGGATGGATGGATGGACGGATGGATGGATTGATGGTTTAAGATAATTTCTTTACAGTAGCAAATTATAAAGGATACAAACTCATTTATTTCTTATAAATTGTGTTTTTCTATGTTTTTAAGAGTTAGATTATGTTCTGGTAATATTTGGAGTGTTTAATGTGTCGCTTGGGCTCTCATTGATTTGTTATCTCAATTCCAGAGTGAGATATCAAATTATCTGGCAAAATCAGCCTTTAATCAGCAGTGTGAAAACCTCCTAGTTTAAAACTTGAAAACATTAGATCTAATTACCTGGAGGTCAGAGCACCTGGGTTCTGCTGTTCTTCGGCGCTGGGATGTGGTGATCTGTACTTTGTCGCCCCCTTGTGTCTAATATAAAGCATGCGCCTCACCTTGCTCTGGAAGGTTTTTGACCCTTGATCATTTATTTTACTCTTATAAGTAACAGAAATTTGTTATGTGATTTGTATTAATGCCACATGGCATTATCAAATAATAATTTCTCTTTCTGATCTTTGGTACTTTTAGCTGTTGTTCACATTTGTGCCCATGAAATAATTACCCAATTTGAATAAGACATGGATTAAAATAAATATTTTTGTTTGTCTATACACACACCACTATAAATCAAGTACAAACCTTATCCGGAACTTTATATGAATCTGCCTAAAGACATAGTCAGTTTAATTTTAGTGGTGTTATCATTCTGGTTTAATGGTCACCAGCATTCTTCAAAAATAAATATCACACATAAACCTGAATCACACAGCTCCATATATAGAACATGCCAGTGTCTTCTCTGCTGCTAAAAAGGTTACCATGAATGAGTGTTCTGGCTTCAGTTGTGGTTAGGAAGTCCAGAAAAATCCCTTGTTGTCCAACACGCTGGCCAGTTTACGGTTGAATGGCTGGTGGAATTCCCTGAGCAGGTGTCTGGTGGCTGGAAGCATGGGCCCCAGGTTCCTGTCGGCAGCTCGCCGCGTGTTCAGCATCGGCCGCTTGGTCAGCACTGCCTCCGCCTGCTCGGACAGAGGACCTGCAGGAGTGAAGAGGAGAAGTTCAAGGCTGAAGAAACCTGGTTTTCAGTACTGTAATAACCAAAGAGAACATGACTCTGTGATATGTACCAACACTGAGAAAGTCAAAAACGGCCTTGACTGCCATTTTCAGGTTGGCGGCATAGTCCTCCAGACGCAGGACTAAAATCTGATCTCGATGGAAAACTGTCAGCCAGTCCAGGATGAAGACAATGTACATCCCCAAATTCAGCCTCACCTGCAAAAGAAAAAAGAAAAGAAAAAACCCTGTATTACCAAACAATTCTGTGAGACTCACTTTTTTTTAATTTCTTCAATTTTTTGAACTTAAAAATCTGATATTTATAAAGATTTAATTTGAGATTTAGTCCAATAAATAAATGTAATCTGTCCAGATGCATTGAAAGAATGCGGCCTCTAGAGGGCGCACAAGTACACTAACACATATGAAACTAAGCGAAAATGAAAACATCTGAGTTAGTGAATTTATTACCTATAATCTATATTGTTTACAGCACCTATGGTGTCAGTTCTATTGGTGTCAATTCTAAATAGAAGTTGTAATTATGACCAGGTCATGATCAGGTCACATAATGTTATAATTTTGTCTAAAGCTATAAAAGGTTACCGGCATGGCGTTTGACAGGCTGGTATTGTAGACGCAGGATCGAAGTGACCTCAGAGTCAAGCAGGACTGAAACAGATGGACAGACTCTAAGACCTTTAGGTGGAAGTCCTCTGCTGACTTGTTGGCCACCTTAAAATACAAGTAATCAGAATACAGCCTGGAAACAGAGACAAACAGGAGAGCTGGTAAGTACGTATACTACAAGAATGGCAAACAGACAACAGCCGTTTATTCCACCTCTCGACTGGATCTCTGAGCATGATGATGATCCTGGCCTCAGGCTGGACGGCATGGATGAAATCTTGAGTGAGGAAAGGAGGTTCTGTCTCCTTGTCAGCTCCGTGAAGATAACTCCAGGCCTGGTTGTCCCACATAGTGGAGGCACTGGCTTCTCCTGTAACAACACTGACAGCATCAGCATGGAAGATCTGGCACCACGATGTTTTCCTTTAAAGGCCAAAGTACCCACAACTGAAAGTGTTCAAAGAAAAATGGATTGATGAATGAATGACGTCCTGTGCAACTTTTATTAATGACAGCAATATGAATAAAAACTGGTTTTCATTCAGACAGAAAGTGATTGTGTGCAGCTCCCACATCTGCTCTCATCAGTTCTGCGAGAGAAGAACCTGCGATTCCAATCATTTTTATCTTTTTCTGCAGAAAATAGAAACACACATGCTCACACTCACTCACTCACACTCACACAACACTTTCCCATCTGTTCACCTGTTATAAGCTGGAGTGCACGGCGGTCTCCAGAATTTCCACTGAGGGCTTCCTGGATTTTGTGGGATGCCAAGTCAAACAGATCCAGGTAATCCTCCACTGAAAAGTTTTCCTGGAAGCCATCTTTGAAACGGATATAACCTGCACCACATCATATACCTCAGCATGATCAACCCACGATGAAGAAAGGCCTTTATGATGTTGTCATTAGATTATTTTATTCTTTGCCTCCTGGTGACTTACCAAAACGTTTCCGGGTCCACCAGTGAGGCTCCTTCATCGTGTTGAACTTGATCTCGGGGTGCAGCAGCAGCCGGTGGAACAGGTCAGTGGTGCCGCATTTTGGTTGGCCGATGATGTAAAAGAAGGGCAAGCAGCGGAGACGGAACAGGCTGCCCTCCCGGGGGAGTAGGTGCTGCTGGAAGCTTCTCCTCAGGTGCTCAGAGACAGTCTTGAAGCTCTTGGAGCGCAGAGTGAAACGGTTCTTCCTGTAGGGGTCGCTGCTGAGGTCACCGGAGAACCTCTCATACCAGCAAGGGCTCTTGATGCCGGGCAGAAAATGGCCAGGAATCAGAGAGAAGAACTGCAGAAGGACACACAATGTTTTAGAAAGTAGAGAGACTAGAGAATATTTTAGGATACAGAGCTGGCATTTGCGGAAGCATAATTCAGGGATGCGTTTCATTTTGCAGCAGCAATTTACAACTTGGCTTCAGATCTCTTTTAAGAAATACAGATATTAATATTATTTCATCCTGTATGAAAACATGCATCATGTAGCAAGGCTGCAGCCGATGACTTATTGACTGTTTTGTACATGTTAGCACAAAATGATGCTTTAAGAAGTTAACCACACACAGACACAAATACCTTTAAGTACTATTTACGTTAATGAGTCTTTGTGGTGGTAACTATGACTTTATCTGATGGAGTCAGTGCTCCAGCCATAAACATCTGCAATAACGTCGTGATGTGGAAAGGATGATGAGGCCATAAAACAAACACAGCACAATCGCACCTTTTTAGCACGGGTAAGCACATGAAATGATATTTACGCAACAGATTTACCATAACGCTAAATTAATCCCTGTTTCCCAAATGGCTGCTCATTATGTGATTCACCAAGCAGATTTTTAACTAGAGGCTGATTGTGAGGTGTTTCACCCTGAATTATCGTTTGCTAACAGGGTTTTTCTGGCTGTTGTTCAGCGGGAACGATGGATCACATGCTGCAGACTTACACGGGAGTCTGCTTCAAAGATGTCCTTATCGTCAGGCGGCGTCCTCGGAGTGTATTCAAGTTTGGAGTTGATGGTGTGCGCCAGTGGTTTCATGTCTAATAAACCTTCAGAGGAAACAACTGGTGCTGCTGTTGCTAATGGGCTGCTCAGGATGACCACAGGCCTGAACTGCTCAGGTGAGGCCGTGAAGGAAAACCCCTCCTTGTCCCACGTCAGGAGGTAGGACGCCATGACGATAAACATCAGCGTCACACCCATGAGGAAGCTCACCACTTTGACCTTTGAGAGGCTCCACAGGTTGGTTGCAAATAACAGAGGAGGCCATTTACCAGTCAGATTTCCAAACACATTTGTGTACCTAAAGTCAAAGAAGGTCCTGACAGGCCTGCTCTCATAGTCCTCAGCAACAGGAGATCTGTGGACGCTGTGCTGGCAGCCATAGCTGCAGCCTGTCAGTGACATGCTGGTATGAAAGCAGTGTGGACATGTAGAAGAGGAGCCCTGAATTAGTCCTTGAATACTTCTCCTACGAGGTTACGGGATCCGATCCGTCCATTCATCATTGTTTTGCGTTTGCTGGTCAGCGTTTGTCTTCATCTCTTAGAGCCTTCCCTCTTCTTCAGCGGGCCTCCTGAAAAATCAGAAACACTTGTTAAAACATGCCATACATGACCTTTTGTAGAACGTTAGATTTTCCTTCACTAACTATTTCAGTCTTCTATTTAAAAAAAAAAGTAGCACAGTACTCCATTATATATTTGAAGGAGGCTCCGAGACATGAATACACTATGTGAATTTAAAGGGGTATATATAACATGTGTATAGAATGTCACTCATATTAGGTCATTTATGCACTTGAGGTCAGTAGAAAATGTGTGGTCTAGTGGAAAGAATCCCCTACTTATACTAATAAAAGCACGTGCACCCATCCCACCATGAAACCTTTAAGGCCAGAATAATAGTTAGCCTGTAACTTCAAAGTCAAAACACGTTATTATCAGACCTGATCTGAAAACCCGTGGAGAGTTTGGTTTTTCTAACCTGGAATTATTATTTTTAACATCAAAGTTTTCCAGGTGTTGACACAGGTGGAAACGGGCTGAGAGATTCCCTTTGGTTTCTTTTGCCTCCCCAGGAATAAGAGCACAGGAACGACTGTTTCCACCAAATCCAGCCTTAACTACGTGATAGACCGCAGAAAAAGTGGGAAAGCACTTAGTTGGTCAATAACTTTGTTTTCCTGGTTTTCTATCCTGCTGGAGCATGGAGCAGATAATGCAAGGCTGTTTCTCAAGAACATCTGCATGGCTTGATGCAAAAAGAAAGCTCCCTCTCTGGCTGTGTGAGTCCAGATGAATTATCTGCAACAGACAGCTATATCTGCAGACCTTCACACGTAGACACTGGAGTTTAATTATTTGGGGACACTGGGGTTTAACTATTTTCTGTAAAGATACTCCATGTTTCCTTACTTCCACAAATCCTTGTTAATCCTGTCCTCTCTGTTCTTCTTCTATGTAACTTTCAGTCTGTTACTCCTATGAAAGGTTCAGTTGTGACCTAGGGCTGAATTCAAAGTGTGCGTGAATAGAGAAATTTTGAAATTGCACCAAAAAAGCTCTAAAAACAGCAGTAAAGTAGTCTGTCCCCGCTGGTCTGAGGATTGATCTGTGCTGGGAATAAACAACAGGAGGGAGTGATTATGAAAACCCATCAGAATTCTGCAGAAGGAAAGTAAAAACCTGCAGTCTCCTTTGGATTCACTGTATTTGTCATCTTAAAAATGGATAATTTTGTGACAAAACTAAGAAACTTGTTCAAATCAAAATAAGAGTATTAGCAAATATTTCCAGACGGGCATCTAATATAGATTATTTGTATAAATTTAGCTCAGAGGAAATTTCTACTCAAGAGTTTTTGCAGAAACTAGAGATGATGAAACTTCCTTTTCTATCTTCTGGTAAAACGCACTGGTCAAAGACAACATTAGATGGGCAGAGAGCCATGGAGTTTTAAGAGGAAAGCTGCTCCCCAAGGATGAGCACTGAGTATTCCTAATTTTTCCTATGATGACTTCAGGTGAGTCTTTAATGATCCGAATGTACATGTGGCCTGTTTGTGGCTTTAAATGATGCATTTTTACACAGAAGCATAAAAACACTGATTGTTTCCACACCAGCTCTGCACAGTTGATCCGACTACATACACAAATGTGCGTTGTGTGTTTAGCATGTAGCATCTCCACTTCCTGTCTTGACAGGGGCTGTAAAATGCCGAGTGGGTAAAATACATTTTCCAAATTGTGATAATAACATTGGGCTGTGAGAAAGGTCAGGCCATCGTGTCAATAGCTGGCGGCTGTTGAAGAACTGCGGAGCTCGTTATTTTTAATTAGCCCAGCTGTGATTCCATAGCTGCGTGGAACACTGGCAATTCAACCTTCTGCACTATTCATAAATAAAACACTTCTGCTGTCATTACAGGACCGTCTCTCTTCTTGTTTAGTCACACATCTTTTGAAGAGCAAACAACGCATTTATTAAGACAATTTGAAGTGTAATTGTTCATTTAAATGATCTTCGTGTCTCCCGCAGCCTCTAATTTATGGCCCTTTATTCAGCCTCCACAAGAGAATGATGCCAATCAGCTGCCACCACCAATATCTCATCACCCCAGCACCCAACCGCTGCTGGCTGCGTGCAGATGTGCACCTCCATTAACCACTAGCATGACAGAAGGAGAGCTGATGAACTGGGAACAGGAGGTTAGACAAACAGAACAATGGGTTCCAGCAGCCAGAGCCTGCGATGCACACACTTTGGCCTCTCTTTAAACATGTTTTAATCATGTCTCCGTGTTTACGACTTTGTAAACACATCTTGACCTTGTACAGCACAGTCTACGACTGGAACTTGGCCGAACCCCAGTGATGGAAAATGGGAGGCACCAGTACCACAAAAGGAAATCGAGCAGCCTCCCCGCTGGAGGGGAAGTCACAAAAAGATGGATGGCATATCAACAACTCTCTGCATGGACGGGGGGGGGGGGGGGGGG
>BJFM01000346.1:0-71634 GCA_016586285.1 Arothron firmamentum
TTTTTTTTTTTTTTTTTTTACATATATGTATCCATACAGGTATTAGTGTGTGGCGTGGTCCAAATTATGTATTTGTAAATGGGTGCTGATTGGCTACCTGTATTGTTGTACCAAGTACCTATCAACTGCAAACGAGGAAAGGATGTGATGGTGCATCATTTTAAATGTTCATACTGTAGTTGCAGGGTGTAAAAGGTGTGAATGGGCAGCATGGACAACCAACAGTCAGATTCCCTCTATCTAAATCTTAGAGGAAGATTTAGTCTGCGCACCGGGTGTCTCTCAGAGGTCCAATCGATTAATTCCTTTTTTCATAAAAGTAAACTCAACTAAACCATAATCAGTCATGAGGTAACTGTCCTTTGATCTTATTTATTTTTTAAACTGCATTATCTCATCCAGAAGCGCATAAACCTGTGAAATTTGAAAACAAAATGTGTGTGTGTGTGTGTGTGTGTGTGTGTGTGTGTGTGTGTGTGTGTGTGTGTGTGTTTTGCCAACCACAAACAGGAACTATGCAAAACAAGATAATAAAAACTCACTGATTAGTTTCTCTTTACTGAATTCTGATGGTAAGTTTCAGGTTCTGATATGTGCAATGTGTCTTGAGCAGACCTCCTCTAATTCTTTTCTTTCCTCTCTAATTAAAATTTCTGTTTTTCGTGTTCTGCAGATCCAAAAAAATCTGAAAACAGTTGTAGGGATTTGAGATGGATATGTATCCACTTCCACCACTGTAGGAAAAAAGAGTATCCTGTATTTAATGTGTGCCGTTTTTCACAGAGCTGTGATGGTTTATATTTTCAACTTGTTGTTCGAGCATGTCATAGAATATGTCATTGTTGTTGCTGTTGTAATCTAAAAGGGGCAGTATTGCACTCATCAACTGTACCAGAAAGAAAAAGAGCAACAGAGTAATAAAATTATGGATTTTGATGGCAGAAGTAACAAAGAAAGTAACTTTGTGTTTTTCCTTCTGCTTTTTTCAGCTAACTGAATTGGCCACAATGTTTCCTTTTCTTGTTCATTTACAGTCTGAAAGAGTGGTACGTCTGTATCCCTGATAATGTTGGCAGTTTTGAGAGTGTCATTGGTGGTTTTTCTTTGTGATCCTAACACATTCCCTTCCACACTCCTCAAAGAATGTGGCCACATCTGGCCCTGAACATCTCCATATGTGGTCTGAGTATCTGATTGGCAAATGCACCCCACGTGTCTTTAAAAAGAAAGCATGAAGTGTTCAGGAGGATTGAAAAAGTTTATGTAGAAGATGATCTGTAAAGGAAGGAACATAAATCCAATATCCTCCGAGCCTTTATTCTGCTGGCCATTCTTGTGGCGGTGAGCTGAGTCACAATTCATGCCTGGGGCTTATATCAGGGTTCACCCAAACTGTGTTTTGAGCTACACTTACAGATGATCACCTGTCTTTCAGGGTCCATCAGGCCTGAATGGGGCTCATCAATGTATGATGTTGATCACATGTTCATTTCTCTTTCCTTGCTTTCTCAGTCTCAAACCTTTCCAACTCCCCTGAGTTCTTATTCAGGTATGATCTGCATGCCTTGGATATGCAGAGCACCAGTGGTGTCTCTTTGCACAGCAGCTTGTAAGTGGAAGACATCAGCACTTCTGCAAATCAGACTGCTCATTACAGTAATAAATGTGCAATAAGAATGCTTCACTGGGACTTGTTCTATCTATCTAATGGCATGTCTGGACAAATTAGGGCAGTCTACAAAGCTGCCTATCTGTTAGAATTTCAGCTACTGGGTTGTGAGCTGCAACTTAGAGGTACTCATTGGCCTGGGAATACCTTTGAAAAAGAATTAAGGTTTGAGGCAAAGCTGTGATAAGGAAAGTTGGTGTTTCTTTAAAAGCTTTCCAATTGCTTTCCAATAGCTGATTTAGGCACCGACTTGGGATTTGACTGAAGGCAAATCCACAAACAAACACTCCCTCCCATTTCTCAAATGAACTCATGCATGTTCTTTTTCAAAAAAATCAAAATCAAAAGGACGGTCTTCCAAAAAAGATGACCCTATGAAAGGATGAGGTCATAGCTTGGAGCTAGGAGAAAATGGATGTTTGTGATGCTCTAGCAGGAAAACAGCAGTAAAACATAATGTCTTGCCGGGGAAAAAGAAAATCTTTGCTTTCTGCCTCAGATGAAAGATTCACACCTGTTTTATCACAAACACACACATTTGGCTCTGTACTCCACCTTCACAGTCCAAGTCTATATCAAACATTTCTTTGCTTGGCTGTAACTTCTTTCACACAATTTTCTCTTCTTTCTCCATTCCCTTTCATTCCATCTCTCTGCATGTTGGGAAAATGAAAACAGAGAGGTGGAATCCGGTGATTGAATTGTTCCTTATTCATGCACTCTCCCCATGTAAATAAAGACCGGTCAAGTGTAAAGTGAATTCTACATCTGGCTGTCACAGAGAGTGTGGCGAGAGATGTGGAATACCCTTGGGATGCCACACAATCCTGTACTTGTTCCGGTCACATTTTCCTGCCATTCAGACCCAAACACACCCCATGTAAACAGCCTTAAACAGGAACAGGATCTCAGGAAGAGAAAAGGAAAAGAAAAATCCACTATTTTGTATTGTGCCTGATTTTAAAATAGTTTTCAACTTGTTGACAGAAACCATTGAGAATGGAATGTGATTTCTTTTGTTTGTTTCTGGGATTGTGTTTATTTATTTATTTTTTTGGTGATAGGCTAGTTTGAACACAGATCTATGTTAAATGCTGAAACAAGTAATCACCATTACATATGTTAATTATGGATATGAAGACAGCAAACAGCTTCTTCATAATGACCTCCCCTGGGCCTCTGGATGGTTATCCAGCAGAGTGCTAATGGGGTTACTCCCAGGCCTCTGTGGATTTCCTACCCCCATCTATGAAGCATTATCAGAGTAAACACTGAACATCTGCATATTCATCATTTGCAAACATGACCTAAAATAGCACAATTAAAACACTGAGATGAAAGTTTCAAAAGCCTTGAACATCTAAGTTATAAAAAGACAAAAGTGAGTCTGGAGAAAGTGTTGTACAAGTATTTTTTATTGTTTTGGATGTGCAGGGAGTTCTGCTGCAACATAAACTCCTGTTTTAGAGTTCAACCACTATTCCTGTTTGAATTAATGGTGCTGAACTCTCTGCTGTGGTCGCCAGGATCTGCAACCAGAGAAACTTAGCTATATGAACAAATTTACTCCTTAAATTTTAAGCAGAACATCTCAAGTTATTTCAGTGTCTTGTATTGCTACTGGCAACTGCAACATCCAGAGAGCCGAAATAAATTGAAGATGTTAATGTGTAAAAATGCTAAAACATTAAGCTAATAAATATATACAGGGAATAGGAAAATGCAGTATTGTAGCCATTTCTGGCAGCCATTTGACAAATGGCTGTGCACATCTGAAGCACCTCACTGGGACATTTGGCATCATTTCTGAGTAAGTCTCAGCTTAATGCCACCAGCGTACACACTCGTCCATTTGTCCTATCTACATGAAGAAAACTGCTTTCATAGTAAGAGATAGGCATAACCAAATAAAACATGAGCAAGCAGAGACAGACAGAACCCTTTTTTTCACTTTCCCCTTGCAGCCATGTCTTGTTTGTACACTGGGGAGACTCTGGAATCTCATGTTTCGCCAGACCTTGTTGCGTAATCTCACTGCTACTTTACTTGTATCCCCACGTTGTTAAGAACAGCATGTGAGGTACTGCTGGCCTGCTTTGCATCTCTCACATGAAGGCACGCACAGCTATAAACAAGCAAGCAGACAGGAATAAATCAGAGCAGCAGAGTCAGGTCTGGGATCGCCTATTCCCTGGTTACTCCTCATCCTTTGTCTCAGGCCTTCCCTGTCTCAGCTGCTGTAACGTGACTCCCGAAGGATCTCGATCACCAACCTCATTACACCTCTGTTGTCCTCGTGCACAAAAGAGGTGCTCTGTCTCAGGATGTCCTTGCCCACCTCACTGTTTTGTTTAATTTAAACAATCTCGTTTTTCTTCTGAAAACAGCCCAGAAAGCTTTTGTAAATTGGAAATTGTCAAATTTACAGTAGTGTACGTTTTCACTGAGGAGTCTTGCGAGTACTGTAGGTTGGGTAAAATGAGATTAGGAAGTCTTTGTGCTTGGGCAGGACTGTTTCATTTTAAAGTACTGTGGGGGGACAAAATCAAGGAGGCCACTAAAAGACATGGCCCACCAATCTGTGAGTATTTTCTATTGATAGAAAATTTTTGAAGCGAGCACTTCAGAAGCTATCGAGACTGAGATGTGCATAAAAGTTACAATCTAATTGAAACCTGCAAATGAAACACTGATAAGAACTACGTCACAAAGAAAGTCAAACTCTGAAAACTTGGAAGTGTTGCAATTGAGGAGGCACTCCCATCATGGAAATCCTCTCTGAATTCAAATGGTCGCGATGACAATTAGTTGACCACGCTGCACCACTCAACAGAAGATCCAGCTGTGGCTGGCTCCATTTGGGCGTGCGATGCTGATTGTGTGGAATGCAGTGCTCGCAGTTAATCAAAGCAGTAAGCATCTCTAGATGTCATTTCTGCATTTCAGAGCTCGGCACCTGTGACTGTAGCCCTGCACTAATTTCAGCTTGATTATCATCAGCTAATCTATTTCCTTGCTCTCCAATTAGACAACTTGGATGCTGTTAAATCAAACTATAAATGAGATGTTATTAAAATGTGGAAGAAGTATTTACATCTCTTTTTTTGATGAAAACAAGATTTTTGTTGGAGCCTTAAAATCAGTGAGTATATCATATTAGACCCGAACTTAATTTGCTCGTCTTCAGCCATGCATTATATTGGTATTATGTTTAATATGTGGAAGAAATGACAAGAGCTGTAAATATTCCATATATTTGAACACATACATGCACTGTTTGTCTTTTTTCGCCACTGATATCAACTGGTTCATGTTTTGAATTTGAAGGCAGGCATGGGAGAGCCATGGGAATCATAAAACAGGTACCACGATGCACTTTAAACTGCTGCTGTATCGTACTATAAAACCATTATTTTTTTTCCCATTCTACACAAAGACAATGCTCGCGGCTATCATTTCACAGCTATTGTTTCACCCCGTTTTGAAGCAGGAGGGGAGTCAGTGAATGACTCTATCAACGCCAAAGCAATTTTTTTTTTTTCCTCCAAATCAACAGAACCTTCCCACCCAGTGTAATGACAAACATCCCCCTTTGCCTCTGGTGCTTTTCTTTCTTTCATCAGAGGAAAGTAAGTCATGAGGGTCACAATGAATAGTGTGGACTTTAATGTAATGACCAGTGTAGCTAATTTCTAATGAGATATAGAGCATGCACATGCATTTAGTTAATTCTCTGTAGTAGTCCTTTCACCTGGTCACCTGTTGTGGGAGTCACTATGGCTGGAGGACTAATTAAGCCAATGTGGAGCCCTCATAGCGTGCTAATACTAATTATATTCTCCCACATGGTGCATCATGGGCATAAAGTGATAATAGGGAGTTTTAATTCCAACCCCGAAAGGAGGCAGAGCGCCTGCTTATACAGAAAACTATACTTGGGTACACATTAATAGTCTGTGACTAAATTTGGATTTCAGTTCTTTAACATTGATCTGAATGTAACATTGCTTGTCTGTTTTAAGGTGGTTTAGAAGGAGGGAAATAAGGAGAGATGATCTGGGGGAGGAGAAAGTCATACAATGCAAGTCGAGAAGCTATGCTCTATTTGCTGGGTTTATTTTCCCATCAGGTCTCTGATGTGTGCCAACCTTGATTATAAAACAAGCTTCAGACACCTCTTTTCAATTCTTTTTTCAAGGCACATTGAAAAACATATGAGATAATGCTGAAAAGTTGTAAAATGCTTGTATCCTCAACTCCTATGAAATGATGCTGAACTTGTGATATCAAACAGGGTCCTTTGGATTCCAAAGCAGTAAGAAATCTGGGAGAAAAAAGATGATATTGTGGGAATCTGCAGGAACTGTGGGGTCCTCTCTGCTGTTCAGAATAAGCCATAAAGAGTTGTATAATGCAGCGTATCATTTACAAAAAAGAGGATGAAGCTTTCTATAGTAGGTGGTGAAAAATGAAAATGATTCTTCACATTGAACTCAAAGTACTCATGTCTCATTCCCCTCCAACAATTAAAGAGCTTTTGGAAAATTGAGATGCAAGAATGAATCCAAACAAAACACTGCAATGTCCCAGTCCTCCCACTGAAAGCCCAATACATGGGAACTATTCTGGAAAGGGTGGGAATGCTCTCATCTTTCCCAACCTTTTCTCCTTCCATTGGTTGCCTTGTTGCTTTTTTTGTTTTTTTTGTTTGTTTTTTTTAATTCAGTCTCCCATTAGCACTCAGAGAAAAGGAGGGAAAGGATTTTTTTTTTCTGGCATGGTGGCCCTTTTGTTATCTTGGCAATTGCTGTTCGACGATCTCAGAAAATCTCAGGGCCCTAATACATCATCACCCTGATTCCCCAGGCTGTTGTCGCAAAGGCTCTGATCTGATTCAATACCAAATGTCCTCCTGCTACACAAACACAGCTGAGAACAATGTACCTCACTGGACATACAGTCCAGAACGTCTGTTTCCTGTCAGAAATCCAGTCCCATAATATTGACCAGACATCTTCCCTCAGCTGTGTACTCATTAGCTTTAAAATTCCTGCTTCACGAATTTAAACATGTGTGTTTCCCTGTAAGACAAAGCCCTCTTGTCATTTGTGCGGCTGTGTGCAGTTTTGGCGAGCAGCCGTCTGATTTGCAGAGCGTTAGCGGCCCACCTGCTCCATGTTTGTCAGGCACAAGGAGGCAGATACAGTGCCTTTGTTTAAGATTGTAGATTTGATTAGGAGATTACTAATTCATCATGACAAATCCAAGTTACTTGACTGCACCATGTTTCTGGATTTATATAGATTGTCATGTTTTCTATTTGTGCGGATGTAATTAGGTAGCCTTGTGTAAATAAAGATATCCATAACAGCTTCAGTGGACTTCCTGGAATAAAATCCAGAGGAGGCCAAAGATGAACATAGTGTATGTGACAAATTGTTTTTCTAATTAATTCTTTATATTCTGGAAAGTAGGGCTGAACAATTTTACAACAAATATTTTAATTCTTTTGGGATGCTTTATTCTGACTATTGTTTCTCATTATCTAGTAATGATCTAATTATTTTACTTTATTTTACACATCTGATGACACAATGCACTTTTATTAAACTACACGGTTAGAATTATGGATAAGAGTGCAAGGAACTGTGTTTCCAGGGACATTTTGTCTCTGGGAGTGTATCCTGCTCACTTGTCTAACCAGGGGGTGGGGTCCTTAGACAAGCCCTGACCACAACAATGGCTTCCTACCTATATGCATTCTGTTAATATTCTTTCCATCTGTATTCTTACGTTCTCTGAACTACAGAACTGAAAACACATTGTAGACTGAATAGAAGATCATAACTGCAGAAGGATTTTCACATTTATTCAACATAATTTGTATTCTAATGCATTATCTTCGGATGATATAATCCCAGTGTAACAGGTTCTGTTGCCTAAGCAAGAAACTGAATGTTTACCATATGGCAAGCTTTTGTTCCCAACCCAGGTTTGAACTATATTAAAACTATCAAAATAATTCCCTCCATTTTGAGCTGCTGTTCTCAAACATGTTTGCAAACCAAGTCATTCCCCTCACCCAGATATGTGATGTGACTCCAGTCTGGCGGGGCTCAACAGGATTGAATGGTGTGATAAGGAAGTCCAGGCCCAGACATGTGACAGATCATGAAATTAACAGGCTACTCTTTTTTTGACGTACAGAGCCTCTGCACAAACAGAACTGCTGCTCAGAGATAGCAGCAAGGCAATCACCTAGAGAAATAGAGGGGTGGGGTTGTATGGGAGCGGAGGGCAAAGAGGATTGAAGGTGGTGGAAATGTGAGCCACATATCCGACTAAGAAGATTTACCATTTCCTCAAATCTAAGAAAAGCAGTGAAAGGTGCTTTATGACGTTTAATAACAATGATTTTTTTTTTTAAAAAACAAAACAATTTTATGATACATTTAAGCATTATATTTTTGCAAACAGGGTCTTTTCTCTAAAATGAACACAATAATGGTGGATATTTGACGTAGGATTGTTCACCAACCAGTGGATTAAATACTGAAATACTGCGTAACATAGCTGACTGCAGCAGAATTTTAAATTAAAGAAACACAATCTTTTCTACAACTCAGCTGGGGAAAACAGCTCAAACTAATGACCTTTACCTAGGATATATTTGGACAGTAGTAGGAATATTTGAAGGATCATCTCAATCCTACCAATATGAATTCCATAGAGGAAGCAGAGCCTGAGGATGTGACTGTGGGCTCTGTCATCCCTGAGGGAAGTGCGACTGTGGAGCCGCTTAACTCCCTCACTGACATCTTTGCAGTCGTACTGTAGGGAGGGGAAGGACGTGACTCAGGTTTCAGAAGCCTCTGGATGGTTCAGGGTTGTCCTGGCTAATTTTACCTCAGCAACATTAGGTGGACAGCAGCGACAAACCTCTCGCCTCCCTAGAGAGGTTGTTTTCTGTAAAATCTCAAGGGTGTTGGGGAGTTTATTTGTGAGTTACCAATCCAAACCACATGTGCTCTATAGACTTGAAGGAAATTATATTGCAACTAAGGGTCAGATATGGGCTGTTCACTCCCTTTACTGGGGTCAGTAACTGGTCCAAATAGCCAGATGTCAGTATTTCCAGTTTGTAGTGGCAGCAAAATGAAGGATTGTTGTCCTTTGAATCCCGCTCCTGCTTTTTCTTACCGGCCTAGTTAAACGCTGACCCTAACACTGAGGGTGAAGCTTCTGGGGCGATGATGATGATGATGATCATCATCATCATCATCATCATCATCATGAGCTCTATGTCTGATGCTTTGGATTAGAGGCGCAGCCCTAAGGCAGACCTACTGAGGACTTAATGCATTTCATGCGTTATCATGTGACAGGGAGGTGGTAAATGGACATTTTATCCCTTTCCAACAACTGTGCGTGGTGGTCTAAAGAATGACACTGAGCATACGAGTGCAGGTTGGTTCAGTTTTAGAAATGAGGAGAAGCTCAAAGAGCCATCAGAGCCTGAGAACAGTGCTGCTTCTCTACAAGATCAAACTTCTACCCTGGTAGAAGTTTGTTCTCTACAAGATCAAACTCCAGGGTGTCTGACATGTATGGAGGAATCCTGGAGGACACCTCGTACCCAGAAAGTTGAGCTGGAGGAAGTGTTCTGTAAAGTCTGATCACTGCTAAAAAGCCTGCCACTTATATAGAGATTGTTTTAAGACTTGATTTTAGGTAAAAACTGTGGAACAAAAAATCAGAGTTTGACAATGTAGCTGAGAGAACTTCTACCATGTTTCATCCAACATTGGCCATATTGATGCACACTGATCTGGCAGTATTTGTTACAAGCAGTGTGGGCACAAGGTCCGTGATTCATATTTTGAGTTTCTCACTGAGAGGGGGAGAGAGAGAGAGAGAGAGAGAGAGAGAGAGAGAGAGAGAGAGAGAAATGGATTTTCACACGTTTTGAATCAGCCAAGGCCATCTCTGCTCCTGCTGATAACCTCTCACAACGCATGGTGCTGGAGACACTGTTAGCTAAAGCAGGGCAGTGTTCACACTGTTCTGAGCATATTTTCTGCTTGAATGGCCCCGTTGTTTTTTTTTTTGTTATTGTTTTTTTTAAATTCTATACTGTTAAAATCCTTACTGTGCTTCTGCTGCAAAGAGTAAAGTGAAGACAAATCATATAAGATGTACAAACCCAGGAAGGTTTGGAGATTGCCAGGGCTGGTGAAGCTGGAGGATTTGGGCTCCAGGGTGTACAACCTATATGTGTCTGCCCTTTATACACTGAAATGTCCAATTTGGCCTTTTTGCTCAGTTCAAATGTTATTATTTCCATCAAACACAGTGTAGCCCCACTTGATTAACTTTCACCTTTCTCTGTGAAAGAAAGCACAAGGAGATATGCTGCTGTAGATGTCTTTTTTCTCATCTAATTTCAAGACATAAATATCAGCTTCTTTAAATGGATCATGATCACAATCCCTCTACATTTTTAAATATTTATTTTATTTTCATTACTATTTTAATTTTTGCTACACAATTTTAAGAAGTTTTACTTAATAAATGAAATAGCCACTATATAATAGTTCACTGTCTCATAAATATTTCACAATTCTATTTCTGATTGATCTTATTTATGATAGTGGAGAGGGAAAAGAGCAGTTCCTCCGAGAAAGCAATGTAATCTTTTAATGACTGGAAAACTAGAGTCATTTTTACCACTTAATGACACAAAATACCTCTATCACAATCATGAAAAACATCATGGATGCATTGCTTTGATAGATAGCAAACATTAATCACTCAGTCAGTGTTATCGCATAACTTCATGGCTTCATTGTGGCAGCATGACTGACCTTCAAAATTCAAAGCCTGGGCGGTTTCACTAAACATTTCAACAGAGCAAATGTGTTAATGCAACAAATGACAGTGAACATTGGCACTGGTGGCTGACCTGTCAGAAAATATCTTCATATTCATCTGTACAGTGATGTTTATTATGGTTAACTGTTGCGAACCCTCGGGAAGATGGAGCAGAGCAGCTCTCTTCGGCACAACCAGCAGAGGAGTGCACAGTTATGAAATGCCATATTACATTTGGACATTAAGTTGAGATAGTGGAGTAACCGGTATCTCTGTGGGACTGACACCATAATGGGGAAAAAACCTCTCCTTGCCATGGCCTGTCTCATTTGGCACCCACATCCGTTTCCCATAATGCTGTGCTACGGGGAGTCAAGTGCTCGGAATGGTCTTTTCCCTCAGATGTAATGTTTGCCCCATGCTGTTGTCAGAATGATTTAGCTGTTACCTGGTGAGAGGTGCTAAGCATCATTTAGGCATCTTTCACG
This sequence comes from Arothron firmamentum, assembly GCA_016586285.1. NCBI lineage: Eukaryota > Metazoa > Chordata > Actinopteri > Tetraodontiformes > Tetraodontidae > Arothron > Arothron firmamentum. Next base: position 11,029 of record BJFM01000346.1, read on the forward strand.
GCTGAAAGAGTGGGGTCACTCAGTGGATCTGCTTCCCAGTGACGCATCACACTGTTCAGTATGAGACTTTCAGAAACTGATGTTTCTATTCCAGGATGTGAGGCAATGAACTCGCTTCAGAAGTGGCCCCATGCATCTGTTTATCTGTCTTCATTCTTCTTCCTCCTGTTGCCAGGCCGGCTCCTATATAGACGCGCTTCGGCTGGAAATGATCTCTGCCCACTTGCAACAGCCATACAACATCCTGACTGATGGCTCCCACAGCAGCACTCTAAATGACTGTGCCCATAACCATTAGAAAATATGGGAACATGAGCTCAAAGCTAGTGAGAAAAATACACTCCCGATTAATCAGGGAGGGGGCCTTTCCCCTCTCTTTCGCTGTAGCTGCTGTATTACATGTGCACGGGGGACAACTCAAGGCTGGGAAGGCCAATAAAACAGCACAATCTCTCGGGGAAGCGAATAATGCCAGGCCATCTACAGTCACAGGAGTCTGGTGATGTACTGGGCCATTAGAATCCTGTGATAATACTGGATGCCTTGCAGGGGGCCATGCCTCTGATCTCATTCAGCTTTTACAATCCGGCTAATTTCTCAAGAGGAAATCTATGAGCAAAGTTCAATTCTAATGAAGTCAGGAACATTTGTGTGAATAAGCTAGAGAAAATGTAACTCTATATCCATTGTGGGATGTTGGTGGGAGCTAATTGCTGAAGGTAAAATGACATCGATTCAAATTACTTTAGAGAACGAGAGTAGCTTTCAGTGTGACTCATTGCATGTTTGACGAAAATTGGAGCTTGGGTCCAGAGTGTCATTTTCATTCTTGTCCTTTAATGTTCGACTACAATAGGAACAAAGAAAACTGTGGGATTGTTTGTTAGCATTATAGCCTGGAGTGCTTAACACAAAGCTTGGGGGAATAACATTAAATGGTGTTGATGGTTTTGTGAGCTTGAATTCTGCACAGTCGTGCTTAGGTTCATTGCCTGCAGCTGACCGAAGACTCTTTACCATACCCTGCACATGAAAGCACCTGATTTCAAAGTTTTCTAACAGAGCACAGTCTGCAAAACACCTGCGAGATAGCACTCAGGGGGGATTAAACTGCCATTTGACTCTTCCCTCTACCTCTGTCTGCCGCTCGCTCTTTTCATGTGTCGAGTCTAAAGTAAAGGCAGCGACCGTGGCATTCCTGCAGCCTCGAAGGCAGGCTCACTGATATCATTCAGAAGAAAACCTCTCGGATTTGTTTACTTAATCCAATATTTATGCTGTGTGTATGTTAGCAAATGCAAAGCAGTCTGTGCCTTCAACAAACAACATGCATAGTTCCCAGATGTATTTTTTGGCCGGAAAAAATGCAGGAATGGTCAGGAAAAGATGGAAAGCCTACAAACACAAGACTGTGGCTCGTAGTAATGGAGCAGATAGGCAAACCTTGAATGAATCATAACAAAGGTTAATTTAAAGGTGCTTCAAATTTCCACTGTTGATGGTTTGTTGTTGATTTTCATTCCTGTTTCATAGAGAAAAAAAATAACATTCTCACCAGCACCGTAAAACTTGAGTAGACGTGTGCACAACAATATCAACTAAGTTCCTGCATAAGTATTATTTATAGGTACATTGCTGAGGATCATGTGACCAAAATTGTTACATGCGCGTAAAAACATTCAGAGCTGAGTCCAAGTCGAGCTAGCACTGAATGGGCACTTGATGCTACATCCCTGAAAGAATGCAGCCATTCTCAAATGTTCTCATTTAACTTTCTCAAAGGGAGTCATGTGCCTGATAGTATCAGCCCTGACTATATCCATAACTGGCTGTGTTCTCTCAGAGGGGACTTGTAGGACAGCTCTGAACCCTTTACAACCAGCAGACTTCGACAGAGGCTGACAAGACATTTTTGGTCACACAGCCAGGGAGCAAGAGAGGACCTCTGCCTCTGGCTGTCTGTGCTGCTGCCAACTGAATATTCCAATTTATTTCAAAGACAGAATGAACAGATTGATTCCAAACCTCTGACAATATACTGTATTTCTGTGTATATGAACAGTATGGCTACACAACATTCTCTTTAGGCAGGTTTGAGCGTTTGATCAAGATGATCTTTGACTTTTTCTACATTGTGCCCCGAAGCTACATAAATCTGGTCTTATCAGCAGTCACAGCAATAACAGATAAAGCATCTTCTACGTATGTATTCCACACAATCACAGATAAACACATTCGCTATTCAGATAAACACAGATTGATCAGAAACAACATTGGCGGCATTGGCATGATGTCATTTTCAAACCATCTCTGAAAGAACGTAGGAAAACAGATTTAAATCAAAATTATTCACAGTAGGTTATTGCAGCACTGAGGAATGATGCAAGCAAGCAGAAACAGAGCAAAATGTTCTGTCAAGATACATGTAAATATTAAATCGTATTAGATTTGGAGTCCTCTGCTCATCTGTGAGCATGCATTATGAACATGCATAACCTAAATATAATACAGATGAACCAAAAACAGCCAAAACAACACCAGTAAATAGTTAACAAAGCAGTTGCAGAATGGCTACAACTGGAACAAATTGCAGGCATAGTACAAATTTTAAGAGTAGGGCATATGCAGATGACCTTACAGGAATAATAAATAACTTTCAGATGTGGTTTTCTTTGTTTGTATATAGATGGTTGAAGTATATAGTGCTCATGAAATGCAATCTAAATGATGTTAGACAACCATTTAATACTCCTTATTATTACCTTAATAAATAAAAGTCAGTCCTTTTAACAGCACTTCCATGTGCTTTCCTCTGGCATGATGATCTGCACAATGAGGTAGAACGTCATGCAGGCTTAAGCTAAATGAGTGGTGGGGGCATTACTTATCATCAAAGGACTTTGTAATTGCTGTTGGTAGTTTAGCATGTGGAAGGAAACACTGAGAATATGAACTTTAGCGCTTATCAAGAATCTGGACCTCAGACAGAATTAAGCAATGGCCTTGTACATAATCACTTGGCACAGGCAGTTATAAAAAATAATTAGAATATTAATTAGAATTTCTCATCAGTGTACCCTGTTGTTTTAAGAAATGAGCTGACTGTTGGGGAACCCTCTGGCAACCCAGCAGAAGCGCTGAAACAGAGTAAGGTGGTAAAGGACAGAGGTGGCTGGGAATTTCTTTTCTCACCCTGAGCTCATGTGTTTACACAGCCATAACCTACATTAGTAAAAGTGGCTTCCATATGTCGTATTTACAGATATGTTGATGACATTTGACCATTGCGCTGATAGGTCAACATCTTGAGCTCTGCAGACCGATGCTAATTCAGAGAGGCCTCAGAGTCGAGCTAAACCCACAGCAGCAGCTAAACCAGCTCATCCACAAACAGTCATCATGGATCTAGATTAGCTTTTTAACCGTGATGAAATGTCTTTTTTTTCTCCTCTACTAATCATTGTGCTACTACACAGCTATTTATTTCTATCCTTTAAGCAGTTTATTAATTCGATAAAGCATCGCAGCCAAATAACAACAAAAATTTCCTTGAGAATTTTTTTCCCTTTAAATTATGATTAATAGGGTTTTTATTGTTTTGGTATTGTTCTCCTTTTAGTGTTTTTTCTCAGTCAGAACTGGATACTTTCAATTAGCCCTGGCTTTTGCCTTGTCCATAGACCCCAAGCTCAGCAGGCAGATGAAGAAAAGTAGAGGGGAGAGATCTTATTTGATTAGAAGGTAGGTAAATAATCAATACAGGCCGTCCAAAACGTTGGCCTCTAGCAGAGACAGAGCCAGGCGCACCAATTCACAAAGTTATTTATTAACCACCATCTGTATTCAGACGGATTTTGCTGCCGCAAACGCTGTTCCCACGACCAGGCACTGGCGATGCCCTCTGCATGTTTATCATTTGCCTTGCTTTTTTATATATGTGTGCATCCCCTGCTGTCTTGCTTGTACGCATTTATCTTGCTTGTAGACACACACACACACACACACACACACACACACACACACACACACACACACACACACACACACACACAGTCTTTAATTTACTCAGATTGAAAGTCCCGGGTGAATTCAGGCCCTGAATTCCAACATCGGTTCTGACACTGGCTACGTTGAAGAGCTGCCATGCATAATAAAAGGCTCCGGTGACAGCCACAGCCTTGGGACAGGGAGTCCTACTTCTCCAGCATGTTTTCAAGCTGATTAATAATTTCTACCTGAATATTCAGTTTTTACTATTAATTTATAAAATTGTGCATCTCGTGGTGCATGCTGTCAGTCCTTGCAATAAGGCTGCCTCCATAGGCAACATCTTGGAATCCATATGGGTGATTCCTGTTTGTGCCTCTTGTGACCTACATAAAAGAACTGGCAGCATAATAATGGCAGGGATCAAAGCAATCTCCCTGACTATGAAAAGGAAGCTCTTTCACTTCACTAATATTTTACAACCCCCTTCTGTTTGACTCGACTTTGACAAAATAGATGTGTGACAGCCACATGGATAAGCAGGTGCCCCATTCCCTCCATGAGCCTGTGCTGACTCTGGTGATTGCCAATTTGCATGAATGACTTGAGGTGTCTCAGGTGTAACGCTGAGGAAACAGCGCGTTGCCTGTTACAACACGCTGTTGATACCACTGTCTAATACGCACCTCTGAGCACAAAGAAAGGCCTTTCATCTTTTGTCAGGTCACACAGCGCTAGTTACAGTCTGTGTGTGTGTGTGTGTGTGTGTGTGTGTGTGTGTGTGTGTGTGTGTGTGTGTGTGTGTGTGTGTGTGTGTGTGTGTGTGTGTGTGTGTGTCCTTGTACTCGTTACATACTGATTGCCAAAATACTTATTCTACTAACTAGGTGAGGACATTTTTTGGGAACTTAGGACATTTTGGATCGTCTTCGCAAATTCAGAGGCCTGTTTGAGGGTTAAGAACTGGTTTTAAGGTTGGAGTTTAAATTTGCCTTAGGTTGGGGTCAGGGTTAGGGTCAGGGAGGTGAGTGGGAATGGTTAGAGTTAGGTTAGAGACTATAGATTCTGTCTATAAAAGTCCTCACAAAAACAGAAGTACAAGGATGTGTGTGTTTGCACATGTGTGTTTGTTTGTGTGTGTGTGTGTGTGTGTGTGTGTGTGTGTGTGTGTGTGTGTGTGTGTGTGTGTGTGTGTGTGTGTGTGTGTGTGTGTGTGTGTAATGGAGTAGGACTGAAAGATGAGATGTTCAAATGTGGTTCTCTATCAGGTTTCCACATGTTGCGGGCAACAGCTCAGCAGACACCTTTATGGGTGCAATAATGTAACCCTGTTTCACATACTGTATTAATCCATGACAGTTTTTATGGTTTTATTAATTATTTTTAGCCTTTGCTCTAGCTTTGGTTGGATGTGAAAAATCTGAACGGTTGACTGACTAACTGTACAGATTCAAATATCCAGGTACATTTACGATAAAACAATCACAAAAACAAATCTTTTAAAATTTCACTCAAATGACAAACACAGTTTTGATCTTGTCCATGCCCAAGATTACATTTGGACTTTCTCTGTTTTCAGAGGGAATCGATCCTGGCATAGTTTGGCTGTGAAGAGCACTGAAAACAGAAATGAATGTTACCCTGTTGACATCAAGTCATAATTAGCTCACCCTCTTCTAATAATTGCAGACATCTGTTTCAAACATATCTGGCTGAATTACTGCTGTGGTAGAAGCTGTAGTGCAGGTTCTAAGTCATCCAAGTCATAATAGCTAAGTAGGAGTAGTAGGCAAGAGTCACAAGGACATTGTTCCATTCAAAAGGTAAAATTAAAGACCTTGTTTTTGTAAACTATATGTTATTTATATTGTAATTGGGTATAGACCCATTATCTTTTATTTAGATTTGAAACAAGTTATTGAAAATAAATGAGCCACTATTGACCTGAAACTAGACCAAATTTGGATAATACAAAAGTACGTACTGTAATACAGTTTTTATGATATTATTTACTAAACTAGAATGTTTGTATAAAAAAGAAAACAAAAAAAACCCCCAAAAATTATTAAACAGGTATAGACAATATCAACAGAAAACAGCCATAAAGAAACAGGCATCATAACCATGACTTATAAGCTCAAACATAAAGGTGCTAATATGTCAAGTTGATGTTCTTGGCACTCTCCTCATCTTCATTCACATTGTTCATAAACCACTTTCTCACTTTGTAACTGAAAGTCTGAATGTTGACCTTGCATGCCCCATCGATTTAGATACTTGAAGCTCAGGTTGTCTGCATTTATTAAGATGGGAAGTGGATTGGGGGCTGCTTTGACTTGACGTGTTTGACACCAGACACCAGGAACCTTCCCCCTATGTGCTCAGGTCTACTGACACAAGACTAATGGACTCTGACAGGGTCTCTGAAAGAAAAATGTTAATGAACGAGCATGTTAGCAAGATGTTGCTAGTGCTACACTGATATTATCAAAGGGTTTGGGGGTAGGGTGGGCGTGTGGAAGGTGACTGAATATCCAGGGTTGGTGATGGAGATCAAGATGTAGCCAAACAAAGGATAACAGAAAATAAATGTATTATACAACATCCTCAATGTGCACATAAGAATGTGAAATGACAGATTTTAATCAGGTAGATTTTCTCATTTCAAAAGGAGTTTTATTGCATAGTTGTAATGAGTACATTTTATATTTAGCATAATTTGACAAGCTTTTAATTAAGAACATCCGTATTTTGATAATTGGAAAATCATTAATTTTACTTAAATGGTGCAAAGGTGTTTTTAATGGTTTGAATGAATCAAGAATTGATGACTTACCCAACTGTAAAGATGGAAAATAACACAAAAAGTCAACAGTGACTGTTGCTTTTCATTTTCCAATTTCAGAATTCTTTCCTCATTTCTGTATTTTGAAATTTGCATGACTTCCAATCTAAACGAAATCATTATTAATCATAATTCTAAAGAAATTACTTCAGTAAGTTTTTTCAATATATTGGTTTTTTTTAATTAACACTTGGCTTTTAGCAGCACTCAAAAATAATTCAAATTTGTTTCCCAAAAGACTCATTCACTGTGGAAGAATCATTCGTTGAGGTTATGAAATCTAAAAGAAAAGAGAAAAAAAATTCTGTGGGAGATTTGTCAGTAGTTGAGGTGAAATGGAACGAAAAAATACGTTAGATTATGAGGACTCGTTCCCAAACAGCCCAGGACGGCCTGAACTAATCTATGTGTTGGTGAAAGGAAAACATTCAAATCACCTCATTCAGGTGATGCAGATAAATAATACTTAATAAAAGACTAGGCTAAAAACAAAAATCATAACACAGCTCATGTAAAAATAACTATCATTGTCATCAATATTAACCATACAGGCCATAATATAAAATCTGCTGTGATGAATGTAACCAGATTTTAGAATAATATTTTTGCTGCACGGTTACATTCACTAGAGTGCAGCCCATGTAATTGTGTGCAGAAAGTATGAAGTGTGTGAGTCGCAAGAGTTTTCCTGGTTCAGCGTGTTCATGCTATTTCAGACATGAGTGTCCTTTTATCCCCCAATTCCCTATTAGCTTGGTCATATTGATTTTCCTGCTAAGCATCTTTCCCATTAGTATACTCTCATCAAATTTCTGATAAGGCTTCTTTCTAAACCCTGCAACCATAACAACAGAACCCCATTAATGTAACCCTTAAAAGGTATCCAGCAGAGATGGAAAAGGATGGAGGAACCAAACAGGGGCCTCAAGGTAAAATAAAAAAAAGCATGAACTAAAGGACTCCAAATCATAACCGATTTTACTTCTGGCTTTAAAGTGGCCTCTCCACAAATGCAATCTGTCTTAATTTGGTTGGGGGCTCCACTGGAGCAGCGATGGACCCAGTATTACCAAGGTAACTAATTTCTATTAGCTTCATGCAGTAAGAAAAGAGCGGGGGCCTGAAATGGAGGGGGTTGAGGTAAGCCCCAGCTTCTGACAGCGTCTGTAATTGGGTCACGCATACATTTGTTAAAGCTAGAGTGCCCGTTGTTCTGTCTGCTACTTCCTGTCTTTCTGTCTTTTAGAAAGAAAGCACAAAAATAAATCACCATTGGTTTACACAAATCTTTTCTTTAATTGGGGATATTGCTACATTTGTAGGTGTTTCAGTAACACTCAGAAACTAAAATATAAGAATTATCCAAAGAGCTTGGAACATGGTTATTTAACTCTAAAGGTTGTCTTCTAAAAGGGGTTAGGGTTAGGGGTTAGGGTTAAAAAAAAAAAAAAAAAAGACATTGCAGAGCGGGTTCATGCTGAACAACTGCTCTTTTCAATCTTCAAAAGAAGTTTTCTCGTCTTTGTAACAGTTGTTTGGCAGTTAGATTTTTACTATTTAATATTCTTCTTATTTGCATTTATGTGAAAATAGAAGTGTTACAATTATGATGTCCTCTCAAGTGTGTAGGAGTCAAATCCAGAGTTTGGTGGATGACACCGACACTGCTTTCACTTCTCACGACCCGCCTTGTCCAGCGTGTGCACACGCTGGTCCTCACTCTGGTTGCAGGTTAAGAATTTCAACAAAAAGCTTCAGACTGAGCAGTGAGATTGAGATATGTGTCTGTCTGCACTGGTGCGAAAAGACCAAGGTGGAAATTTTGGTAATAAAACGCAGGATATGGGAGGTGAGCGCATGTGAAGGGAGAGGAATGGGTGTGTGTGTTGGACACACAGAAACAGCTGTGGATCATAAGGGCACTCTGGCAACAGGTGCTAACATCGATGGATAGCTCCATGGCAAAGAAAGGCCCTATTTTATTCACTGTTAGGGTAAATGGTAGAAGATATTCTCAGTTTATTTCTAGCGACCCTTCTGTCCTTCAAAAGCCTTAAACTAAACAAATCAAGTCAGAGTGGGAATGGAGGCATGGCCTATCCTTAGAATGTCTCGGTTTACCCTTCTTCTGACGTTTTTTTTGGGGGGGGGAGAAATAATCATTTCTTAAAAAACAGCAGGGTAAGCAATATAAGAAGTATTGATGCGTAAAAAAACAGCCGGTTTACTCAGTGCTGAAGCCTTCGTCCTTCTCAGCAGCTCCTCAATCAAATTGATGCAATTGCCCTTTTTTGGAGCAGTGAGGGCGGCCATGGCCTCATGCTCCCCCACACTTAGAATGAAGCCTGATTTCAATATGAAAGTGAGCTTTGCAAATAATCAGGCTGGGAGGGGACCCAGAATTGGACACACATGGATGGTTGTAATCCAGTGCTTTTTGCATGCTGATGTTTCAGCCCTGCAGTTTCTTTTCTCTTTAGCTGCCTGTTTCAGAGGCAGAGTAATCAGGGAAAAGAGGCAGTGTCTCCCATGATAGGTGAGAATTAAACTTTTTACAATAGACACTGAAGTTTGAAGTTGAACTCTAGTTTTATAAATAAAATTCCCCAGGCATTCTGGTGCACTAGGTGCTTATTAAGAATTAAGCAAAAATCATACTGTAGCCTGTAAAATGTAACATTGGCCTCTTTAATCCCACTCGTGCCTCCTGACCTTTTGTCTTCATCTGGCACTTCTCATCCATGGGATTTGCTGTTTTATTGGTATTCACTTTAATCCATTTTATCCTGTTTTCTTGGAATAAAGGTTAGAATGATTACAGTTCTTTGATCGACCTTACATGATGAATAACCAGCAACAAAACAAAGCCTCGAATGGATGAAGGTATATGGTCTGTCCAGACCATTACTCTACTTTGTTGTGGTGGGTAAAATGCATTATGAGCTATTGTCTATTTAATTTAATAACTCTCAGTTAACGTTTGCCTCTCGAATTGAAACTGATGTAGCTGCAGATTTTTTTCCCTCCTTTTTTTCCGCCCAGTGTAGCTGTTTTGGAGAATGGAAACTAATTCGAAATCTTTGCGATTCAAAAATAAAAAAAAAACACAAATCACTGACAGCAGTTTCACCTACTGTTAAAAGGGCACAGGAAAGTACAGGACGTCCTCCCACACACATACACAGTAAGGATGTCTTAATGGCGTCTGAGGGATGTGTCATATAAACCTTCATTAGCAGTCTGTGCTGACGACTGTGTCTGGCAAGTCAGAGCCATTACAGCGCGGTATTTCCAGGGACAGCAGCATGTCCAGAGGCAGGTTTAGCTAAAACTATTCCTCTATTGGATTAGCAGGCCGATGAGAGAGAGAAAGGTGATCTCGCCATAACGATGTGTCATGGCTGCTTGAAGAAGCGCCGTCTGTGATGAATCAGAGGGTTCGGCCTCATAAATTGTAATTAGTTTTGCCAGCACGCTTTGAGCGAGCCACTTAGCACCGCAGCATCTATCAGTCCACCCATATGGCCCAGAGATTAATGCTGGACATTTATTTTTCTCCTCAGAAAATGTTCATTATGGGGGAGGGATGAAAAAACAGTGATCAGTGGATGGCTGTTGCTTCATAGGGACTATTGTTAAATAGTTATAAATGACGTTGATGCTAACAACCCAGATTATTTCAGATTGGGGAGGTAATTTTATGGATAATTTTAAGAATATATATATTAATATTTGTCAACAGCTAATGGCTATCAGCCCTGGGTCGCCATCTGTTACCTAATGGCAGATGAGTTTAAAGATGTTGAATGCCAGGAATGCAGGATTAATGTGAAACCCGTTCTTTCTGGCTTTTACACTCATTTTCTATGAAGGTGTCCTGGAAACATCATTAGAATAAAGTCAGCTATATGTCATTTCCATAACTAAGTTTATATCTAATTTAGATTCAATATAAAAATTCTTGGCTGCTGCCCTCCTATAAAATGAAAAATGGAAATCCCAGATACACAGCATGTATAATCCTGCTGGAACAGAGTTACACATGCTCAGATAGGCTACTGGATCTTACACTCAGAAAATGTCGTCATTTCCAATTAGCATGTAATTTCAAGTCTTAATTTGATCTTGGCTAAACCCATTTGCCAAGTCATGTGGCAAATTGCAACCTTTGTGAAAAGTAAAGCAGCTACGTGCTATAAAAAAGTTAAGATACATTAGTCGATAGGAATGGCTGAAGTACAAAAAGTACAGACATTCTAAGGAAACTAACTAAAATCGGAATTCAGAGGTTTTTGGTTTTCTATATACAAGACAGCAGACTACATGTTCCAACATTACCCATCGAGCAGAACATCAGAAAATACTGATGCAGAAAGACCAGGAGGGAAAATGGTTTAATTTTCTTCTTTAGAATTATGTCATTTATACAGACATTACATCACACTGAGGTTTGGTCCCAAGTTGAGATTGTGCAAATTAAAACTGTATGCAATTGTTAGTAGAAAGAGCATGGTTTTTCAAACGTTTAGCACTCACAGTTTGCATGGATGTCACCACAGAATCAGGACATGATCAGAAACGACTCTGTTAAAACTTGGGGGGGTTAGACATTTCTTATACCTTATGTAATAAGCTGTTGTAAGAGGTTAAAGTGCAACCCTTTTCCTATAACATGACTTCAAGGAAGCTCAGTTATTTTACAGATGTGGATGGAAATTTCAAATAAAAGTTCTAAATCACATATTCAACATCAGAGTTTGTTTTGTTCTTTGTTGATTTCCGGGGAACTGAAAGGGAACATTTTTGAGCCGAGCAGATTCGATTCTCTGACAATGGATGCCCTGTGAGTTCAGTCTCCAGTTATGCAATTATTCTTTATGCAATTATGATTATGGGCTGTTGCAAACAAGCACCCTGTCTCTGTTCATGTATAATTCTGTCCTGCGGTAGAAGGTAAACATGTTTTGCCCTGAATATCATGCAATCTTTACCAGTCTCCGTCTATCGGTGGACTTTTGAGTCCTTGATGTGTCGAAACAGAAACTGCTGCATGGGATTCCAAGGGGATACAAAATTAACATTACAAACAGTGCATCGACAAACTTCCTGCTATGGCCTCTGTGGAACTGAAAGAAAAATAGGAGAATGTAAAGAAGAGGAAAAATACTTTTTCACCTTTAAGCTATATGCTAATTTGAGTGATCTAACTGCTATCTGATTTGGAAGTGCATGCTGAAAGTGAATAGAGGTGATGTGCTGGATCTGGAACAATGCAACAATGACTCAAGGTGAAACAGAGACCTGACATGGACTCTAATTATCATAAGCCATATGCCTCCAGCCTGTGGAGCTGCTGCAAGGTAAAGAACGACGATGACAAACAACACCTCAAACACGTAAGCTAGCACTACCGCCCCCTCATGTTTCTCCTTTCTCGTGAAAACGAGGGTGCCAACCGAATTAGCATCAGATGGCTGATACACTTGTAATCTATTCTGAGCATGGCAAACAATACAAATTGGATTTCTGATTTATCATGACTCATTTGTGCATCATAACATCACCATGGTAACAGCTTCAATGCATGAAAACTTTCAGCAGGATTTCTGTCATCTGCAGGCCTCAGCACAGACAGCGTGTCAGTTTTCCAAATGACTTTCACATATTTTAATTTTAAACAACTGTGGGTCACTCTTGTCCAGATGTCCCCAAACATGCCAAGACTTTGACTGGGAGAGCTTGTTTTTGAACAGACCCGCAGCCATTGATTGGCCAGATTAATTATTTGATAGCCACGCCATTCCAGAGCCAGAACATGAAACCATAAATCTATTCCTGAAGCAAATCTGCACATAATAGAGCGCAGCAGGAAATTAAGGACAAAGACAAAGCCAACACAATCAGAGCCTTCCCTCTTTCCATTATCTAATATGCTACACCAACAAACAATTAATGATACTGTTTTTCTTTTGCTTGACTATTTTCCCAGTTTCAGATAACCTCGAGATGCCAAACATGTTGATAAATTGGCTGCAAACTCCTCTCTGCTAAAATAGCAGCACTGCTAACATGTCTGTGTGCATCCTTATCGCGACATAATCGTTATGTTTGTGCAGGGATTACGATCTAGGTCATTGCAGGGGAGAGTACAACGTTCATTAATTTTCACTTGAGAATGAAGCTAGTTTGCATGTTATTTCCACGCAGCATTTTTGCCGTAAACTAATATTTATAGCTCAAGGTCACTATAAATTTGACCAAATCTTCTTAAATGACTCAATAAACTATGGCTTTTAAATTCTATTCATGCTGTCGCTCATGCAAAACTTACTCCCTCTCTTTATGTTTGCTTTTTTAACAGCTGTCTCTCCTATGAGGGAAAACTTTTTGTTAGAGATACCAGTCCTGCCATGTTAATTTAATTGTAAAACATATCAGACAAAAATCTGATTCATCATTAAGATAAATAAATAGTAATTACAGCTTGAAGTCAAAAGGATAAACACAAAGGGAACATTCCACTTAAGGGTTCCTTTCTGCAAGTAGAGGAGTTGGAGTTTCACTTCATGGAAATCACAGAAGTGAGCAAGTGCACAATGAGCAAAATTCTATATCAGGCAGCGCGGAAGAATATTAGTCCTTCCACACAGAGTTTTTATGACAACATCAGTCAGTTTGGCTTTTTTAAAATAAAAATGTAAACTCATTTTTATTTTGCCATTACTTTAAGTCGTTTTCAGCAGTTATTTGGATTGAATACCATTGTCTTTTCCATAGAATAATAATAATAACCACTCAACATGATTGGGTGGCTCCTTTTCATGCCATCTTACTGTAATTGGTCTCTTCACTGCTATAAATAAAATATGTAATAAATACATCTTTTTCCTACTGTAAATCAGGACTGTTTTCATGCCAAGAATTGCTATCAGCGGCTCTCTTGCAAGGTCAGTGAAGAACACTTTATTAAAAGTAGTAAAAATTTGATTCTGTCTAAGATATCTAAGAGTGGTTTTAGCTAAAATGTATGCAAATGATCAGCTGTAGTCCATCCACACCCCCTCCAGCATTCGCTTGACCTCACTGGACTAATTTCTTGCCCCAGTTTAGTCGTCTGAAGACTCTTTTTTATCTGCACTGGAATTCGGCATTATAAATTTAAATAGGTCAGGATCTTTAGCCCTTTTTCTTCTGTTTTCTGTTGTAGCATTTTAGTCCGCATCACTATCACACAATAAGGAGAATTCGTTGACAGTAAATAAACCGAAAAGAACTGGAAGAGCCAAGCAGTTCAATGCCCCATATACTGTGACTTACACCTGTAGTATAGAGAGAGAGAGAGTGTGTGTGTGTGTGTGTGTGTGTGTGTGTGTGTGTGTGTGTGTGTGTGTGCGTGCGTGCGTGCGTGCGTGCGTGCGTGCGTGTGTGTGTGTGTGTGTGTGTGTGTGTGTAGCTGTTCCTTGGCCCTTTATTAACATTTAAAAATTTAATTCATATCTGTTCATAACTTTTTGAGATTCTTTTTTCTAACAAACAGACAAACAAACGCCGGCTGTCCACATAACCCCTTCCCATGGCGAAGGTAATAAAAACAATTAATAATAAAAATGGTTACCAGTTTCTTCACAGACTCCAATCTAATTTTTTTTTTTTTTTTTACTATTCCAGTCCTGATGTTGAAGTAGAAAAAGTCTCATCCGCAAATACCAACAAACTACCAACAAACTTCTGTTTGTTACAGTTTAAAGTCTCCACTCAATGATTTAAAGTTTTCCATACTTTCATATGTGCAAATAATGGGTGTAAATAATACACCATATACACATATACATAATAATGTCCATAATGTGTCCAAATCTCAAGGATAAAAAGTCTTTATTGCATAGAATCACTGATAGGTAGATAGTGGTGATGCTAACAAGTTAAACTTCTGATTGGGTAAACCTAGTCAGAGCAGTCATGAACCTTTATGGTGTCAGTGATACACACCATTACATCATCAGTGTATAATGACAACTTTGTTTTTCTCTCCTGATCTCAGTACTGGTACTAACCCTCATTAACTGTGCTAGGGGTTCTTTACTGAGGGCAACGAGAAGAAGCGATAGAAAAAACTAAATCTGAAAAATGTGTCCATTAAAATACACAGGAAGAAAACATTCAAACACCTGGGAATAGCTATCAGCCTAGTAAAATGTCATCAATTAAAAGGCAAACTGTCAAATTTCTTTCCTCTTGTTTCGTTGTTTTCGTAGCTCAGCGTGTGTTTGTTGACAGTTTGCACCAAGCGCAGCAGGCTTCACGTGGCAAAGGTCACGGCTGACATTCAGTGAAACGCTTATTCATAGCATTTATCCTTTTTACTGTCAGTTAGGATCACACATTCACAAATCCATGATAGGTTATCCATACCCATTAAGACACGGCACAGAGATGACAGACAACAAAGGACGGCGCTGTCTGAATGGAGAGTGGGAACGTTTTTACGGACATAAAGAAGAAAAAAAGGGAAGGACGGGGATCCGGAAAATGACAGCAAGAGAATCGAAGCTGAGCAGAAGGATTTGTCTTACATTTCCCTGATCTTGCCCCAGAGCCCTGGGTTTTCCCGTCCTCAGAGGAAAGGATTTCTTTTCCATTTATTTCATTTTTATTTTTGGTCTCGAGTCGGTTATTTATTCACTGACTGTTGCGGCGGTTGGTGTCTGAGAGGGGAGCCGTGAAGAGCATCACATTAACTGTATTGACATAAACAGCTCTCTGGCTGCTTTGCTTCTGCCTTTGATGAGGGTTTAAGTAGAAAGCCATTGAGAGAATTATGGAGAAACATTCTCATGGGATCAATAGATTACAGACCCAACTAATCTTGGTGAGCTAGATGGCAGAAGTCGTAAGAAAAAATGACAGCCATATGAGTAAGACATAGCGTGCCATCACTGCTCTGTCATGAAACTGTAACTGGTCACTCTAATATGGGTCATGAACCCAGAGCTACACATAACATTGTCGGCTTTCAGAGTCTTGACAATCTATTAGATCGGTGTCTTGAATGAAAACCATAGTGTTTGGCTTCTCTACGTTTTCATTTTCATGTTTTCTTGGATCCGCAATTACCTTTTTAAACTCCTGGGACATGGAAGCTGTCAGGATCTGGTGTTTAGCAAATGCTAAACACTGGCACATTCTCATTCAGCTGCCACCACATTTAATGTGCTTTGATGTGAAGTGAATATCAACACCTACAATTCTCTGCTGGGAAATTATTTATGCCAACATTCAAGTGGAGCAAAACCAAAGCAAACACGCGCTTAATTCATTTTACATTTGAGGAAAAAGCGAATATTATTTCTGATTTTTAAGATATTTCTACTTCCTTGCTTGGAACGTTTGACCTGATCTTTTTGTTTTTAGCCATTTTACTCATCATCCACGTCCACATCACTCAGGATAAATAATAATAATAATAATAATAATAATAATAATAATAATAATAATAATAATAATAATAATAATAATAATAATAATAATAATAATAAAATAATAATAATAATAAAAATCAATATAATACCTACCAATGCTAATAGTACTATGCACACTTGTGCTATTATAAACAGTTTAAATCAGGTCTATGGACCCTGGACTACCTGTTCCATTGACAACAGTCAGAGCGATGGCGCCAAGGTGAGGCACCCAGGACTGGGGCCCAATTAGACCTCTCTGAGGGGACTGAACCCCTGTGCCATTAATCATGCCATTTCAATTAAAGCCATCTAAGAAA
Organism: Arothron firmamentum; assembly: GCA_016586285.1. Lineage (NCBI taxonomy): Eukaryota > Metazoa > Chordata > Actinopteri > Tetraodontiformes > Tetraodontidae > Arothron > Arothron firmamentum. The sequence goes on from BJFM01000346.1 coordinate 27,639, forward strand.
TGATTAAATAATCAGCTGCGGGCTAATGGAACCATATATCCTTGTTAAAGGAGGATGCTGGTCATCAACTTAGGAATGTCTGGCCAGTACCAGATGTCACACAGCAATGCCAACAAGTAAGACAGATGATAGAAAGGGGAGGAGGTAGGAGAGAGACGGGAAACAAAGAAAACGCAGAATGCTCGTTAGGCCGTGACCGAATATAAATTAGAATTTCTCCATGATTTTGCTCAGAATGCTGATTGTCTGGTTTGTAAACGTCACTCACGTGTGCGTGCAGCCATGGCTGAAGCTATCTAAGGAGGCCTGTCCCATCTGTGAATGGGTGCGGATCACCGAACACATCTTGATCCGTTATTTTGTCTGCGATGCAGACGACTGTCTCTCTGGGCCTGTTAGCTACAGTAGCGTTACAGGACATAGACACGGATAGGGACAGGAAGTCCTCACAAAAAGCTAAGCTCCTCGCATCTGCTTGAACAAATCTGGTATTAAATGTGTCTTACATTAGCCCTCTAAACTTAATTTTATATATATTTATAGAAATTAATCCTCAAAATGGCACATGATGCTCATATTGTCATGAGGTAATCTTCTGGTCCCTTTTCTCCAGACTCAGACGGCCCTGTCCATTCAGGCTAAATAACCACCGTTATCAAAGTCGGTGGCTGCAGAACGGAGGTGACCCTGGACAGCTTTCCATCTCGCAGCTCTGTACGCCTGCAAATTAATGGTTAATTGATGTCACAGGGGGCTACTGATCAAAGCTTTCTAACCAGCCCCCTCCTCAAGCATGCTCCGCTGCTATTCTATTAGCAAGGCAGGCATGTCAGATGGAGGTGGGATGGCTGGTGTCTCCCAACTCACAAAGAAGACACCTCCTGTATATACACCCCACCCTGCCCTTCTTCCCCCATCATAATTAGCCCCTGACACACACACACACACACACACACACACACACACACACACACACACACACACACACACACACACACATATACACCCGAGCTGCCTTCATATCTGCAGCTTAAAGTGCTGCAGTTTTGACAGCCATCAGCAGAAATAGAGGCAAATCTTATTTACTTCGCTCCATTTTCAATTTTTGTACCCTCCCCTCCCCTCCGACTCCCACCGCAGCACACGTCCTTTCATGATTTCTATTCGCCCTATTGTCTGGTCGGTCCATCCAGATTTCCCCACAGCAGTCACAGGCGAGAGGCCGTCAGGTTACTTCGACTGTTACAATTGGACGTCAAATTTTCTAAATTGGACGAATGCGGCTTTGTTCTGTCGATTACTGCAGAATCTAATGTAATTTCTACAGTTTTTTGTTTATTTCCCTTTCAGAATTATGCCTTTGGTCATAGTGGGCTATTGTTAGGATGAAAGCTGCAAGACTTTGTTTAAATTAGCAGCAAGTCTTCCCATAAACTAAGTCTTTATGAAAATGTCATGGGCGAAAGAAGAACACATGAGGTCGGATAATAATGATAATAGTGAAGACAATTCCAACAGTGCTGCCTGAAAACTGCTAAATCCTCCTCTAATACCCCAGCAGCTAGCTACGTGTGCAGCTACCTTGGGCAGACTTTTAAAGATGAATGGCTGTCAGGCCATGCCAAACAGCTCAAGCAGTTACAACAGTATGGATTTGCAAAGCTGTAATATTGTAGGTTTGGCAGGTTGCCTGCAATAATTAGAGTTGTCCTGGGTCTGAGTTACTGTTTGCTGGCATCACAGAACATTTCCGCTCAGGCTCTTTGGCTGTCAATTAACTCACATACACAAGCATGCACCCCGAACTATAATCTCATTACAGGTAGGAAGGTAGAGAACTCATTTCTGAGCATTCCAAACTGGTCCTCATACTGACTTATTCACGATATTTAACAAACTCTGACATGACTCAGGTTGCAGGTTGATTCTAGTGAACCATTCAAAGTGAGGCAGAAACCTACCCAAGAAAAAACTTAAAGCACCTAATGTCGGTTCCACCTGCAGATTTGTAAATGTACAGAGCACCGGGAAAAGAAGCTACGCTGCTAGTTATGCATCACCCTGGAAGTTAGATAGACGATTCGCCCTCATCTCACTTGCGCCGTGATTTCCCACTAGCGGGTCTACTTGATGAAGTGCCAGATCCCCTCCCGGTTATTCTCTCTGCGCCAGCCAAGTGTCCAAACACATGAGTGTATTCATCAGTCAGGTGGCACACTAGCCTGCCTGTTTTTTACTCCCCAACTTCGACTCTCCACACCCACCGTGCCTAGGTGTGAATGAGATTGGGAGGATTTATCTCTTTTGTGCAGCTTATTAGTAGAGATAACCAAATGAACTCAGGTAATGCAAAAATGCACACGCTCCGTAATTTAATATGCTGCTGCTATGCAATCATGCTCTGCATCAAATTCTGCTTGAAACATAATACCGTGGCTGAAAATCATGCATGATCAGTGTTTTACTCAGGATGTCCTGTCCTTTAATTGACTCACGTGCAAGCCAGGAAAGGAAAATGGAAAGAGAACGTACATGGCATAAGCTACAAGAGGATAAACATAATTGCAGTCATCAAAACAAAGCCTGGAGCTTCTGGCACATTACCCCGACATTTTTCACTGACACCTGCTCAAATCATGTTTTTGCTCAGTTTCTTTTGTTGTGAGGCCAACGTGATTAATGGAAACAAAGTCAAGTATTCACACATGGCAGTGATATTTCAGCTCGCTTAGCTTTTATCAGTCACCTCCGAAGATTAACAGCAGAGTTTCAACTGGGATAACCGCTCACGAATGCATGCTGAAACTTAAAGCAGAGAGGTTCAGGACGTTCTCGTCCAGGCTCCCTCCTGCCGTCACCCCCCGTCAGCGCCAGCCATGTTAATCCTGCAGCGCTGAGCTGTGAAACACTGATGATTCCATTGAAAAATGTTGCTCATTCAGACCCTCCCATGCTTTACGTTCACTCACTAAGCCATCAAGGCTTGGACTAATGAAAGTGCATGGATGAAGGCGTTCTCTGGTGAGCAACTTTGGAGTTCCTTACAGCACTTCAAAAGACAAATTAATAGAATTAGCCGGTCAATAGTAGAGGGCTAACTACAAATGTCAGATGGAGCTATTCATCCACAGGAATAACATGCACTGAGACAATGACTCACTGCACAAGCTTTAAATTATACTTTCAGAGTTTTTGTCTTTATATAAGTAATATGTATGTGAGTAATTTTGGCTAGGATAATTTTGGCAATTTTTTTTCCATAATAAAGTGCTCTTACCTCACAGATTGTGTCAACACACGCACAGATAACAACACAGATTTATCAGTGTTATTATCATTTTGAATAGAGATAGTATAATTTTATCCCTCTATTAACCCTCCACCACACACACACACACACACACACACACACACACACAAACACACAGAAACACACATTCACACACACCAGCAAGTCCTTTCTCACATTTATTGGATTGTTTGCATAAGAGGAGACAAAGTTCCCGTCACATCGATTCTCCTTCAGAGGAGACAGGCTGTGGAGAAAAGGTTGCAGGCTGCATCTTATTCTCATAGTGTGAATGGCATATGGACAGTTCGTCCACCACAGCGTCTCTGTTCTGGACTGTGTGAATAAACTCCTTCTCTCAAAGGTCAAATCACTGCAGTCTGGAATCATTTATGAAATGTTTTGAATACCAGTTTCATTGACCGATGGTATTTTTTTCACAAAAGAACTGTGCAATTAGTGGCAGTGGTGCAAACACAATTAAAAATGTTCTGATTTGTGTCATAAACACCACAATAATAAATATTCCAGTTTATATGAGCAACATCCCAAAGAATTCCACAATATGCTCATGATTTTTTTTTCCTATCAGATACTGAAGACTCCCATTGTGTTCTATCAACATTTTATTGGCAATAACCATAGATCCTCTTAGTGATTCCATTCATGACCATCAAAGGTCAGAACAAGGAAGCATCTTCTCAAGGCATTAAATGGGCTGAACAGAGTAATATACAGGCTTCAGTATATTGTTTTGATTAGGGTTGTTTTAACTGAACCACAGATGATTCTTTTAAACCTCATTTGAAACCTTTTTTTCTTTCATTAAGTTTGACTTCATTCAATGCTTTTCATTTGTCAGTGTGTTGATTTTGATATCACCTTTAAACAGGTTAAAAATGAATTCAAGCTGCAGTTACATAAAAATAAACCTTTTGCTTTGTGTAAGCTTCACAAAGAAAAAAACAAATTCCCAACATTCAAATTCTTTGTGTCAGGTTTTTTTTCTGTGTGCATTAATCATCCCTTGTACAGCTTGTTCTGCACAGTCTGTAATCAGATTTGATCCCTTTCTGCTTTGGGTCTTTCTCTGTCAAAGCACTTTGTAACTTCCCAAAGCACTTAAAATATGTTTGGCATTATTTCTTCAGAGCTTCATATCAAGATAGATGTATTCCTTCTCACATTTTTGAATTGAATGTCTACATATACTGCAATAAATCATGTTTTCCATGCGACATCATGATGCCTGCCCCCCCCCACCCCCCACCCCCCCACCCCCCACCCCCCCCAAGACTTCAGACGTGTTATGGCTGGATGTCTGGGCTCAATTAGGATTCCTGTCCAGAGAATCTCTGCAGTTGTCTGTAATTTATACTCAACATTTACTGCTGTGCAGTGGGAGGACAGGGCAATAACAACATCATAAAAAAAGTAATTAGGAAGTTTGCAAGTTCATTATTAGTTACTTGCAAAGAGAAGCATAAACATATTTCACAAAGTCACAGACATTGTGTTAACCAGGAAAACTTAATGTTCTGCTCATTTTTTGTTACATTTATGGCTGTAAAATAGCCGCTGAATTATAAAGGAAAAGTTGTGGTGGTCCATCAGAGGGTGCAAGTAAGAATTAAAACCACTGTCTATGTTGGAAACGAGCAGTAGACAGCACAGAGATTACTTTAAATGTTTCAATCGGAGCCCGCAGTCCAGCTGTAATGTCTGCCTTTTGGTGGGTTTAATTAGACATGATATCTTCATTTGCACACAGATGCACCACAAAGTAATTATGGACTATTTTCCAAAGACTGAGCAGAACAGTGAACGCGACATCCCCCAAACTGCCTGTTGACTCCTACGGTAAAAATAGCTCTTTACAAGTGGGAGGCTGTTGTCTTTGAGTGAGACTTGAGGTCTGACCTCTTGGGATGACGCTCGCTGCAGTTTATCACAGTCGCTAATTATTGATGATGTAAATCCACTGTCGCGCACAGGAAGATGGAAGAAAAAGGAGGGAGCAGACATGTTGAACAGTGAAATCACCAACTGCATAAGAGCAGACACATGAGCAGAGCAATGAAAGCACCATATGTCTGGATTGTGAGCTGCTGGCTGATTATAAGACATGTGTCTCCTCCAGAGGGAAATGAAAACAGGCTCTGGAAGTGGAGCGCCTGCTTCCAAATCTCATTTATTCAGGCAACAACAAAAAATATGTCACTGTTTGATCATTAATTCTTGGGTTTCTCATTTAAAAATCATCACACAAGTACACAATATTTTGTTTCCTGCTAAGAATGAATAAGATTAATGACAACTTCTAATTTATGTGCAGTTTTGTAACTACTGTGAGGACGATTTTTCACACTTACTGTGATGATCTTTGAATGTGTCACATTATTTTGAGTAAATGTCTCCAATAAAAGACTATCTCACAGAACAATCAGTGCAAATGCTGATTATACCAACAACCCCTGGCTGTGCACTCCAACAAACAACTATAATGCAAAATCTAAAAGGAAACCACAAGTTTTGATTTTGCGTAGATTTGAATTTAAAGCATAATTTGATGGTCTGTAGCAAAACAAATCATTTAAGGCAACCTTTTCTCCTGACAGATATGGGTAGATGGTTAAACAACAAATAATGTCAGTTTTATGTCAACACACGCCTGAGAGTAAAAGTTCGTGACGCAGGTCAAAATATTCAAACTCTCTAGACTTTCAAGCCAAGACAGCTTTTTAATTTGCAAGAACATGCATTAACAGAAAGATTATTATTCTAAGTGTGGTTCATCAACAAGCACATGAAAAGAGATTTATTTTATTATGATTATAATTTTTATTTTAGATTTGAGTTCTGTTGCTACTTTGTTCCATTTGTATAACAGCAAGATTCTGTTTCATCATGCTAAGTTTGAACTCTGACTTTTTGACTCTTCAGTCAAAGCCAAATGTTCTTTACTTAAAAATCAAGTAAAAATAGGAAACTATAAGTACAATAAAAAGGAAGAAACAAAGGAGCATTGAGTCAAACTATGCATCCATGGTAAAAACAAAAAAACAAACAAACAAAAAAAAAACTTTCTGGTGGTTTCAATAGTTTTAATATATATACCAATAAAAATAATAATTACAAAACTTGACATGCCAAGAAATTTGATGTAGCAGTTTATAATTAAGATAGAATAACCTCCTGGAATATGATGGAGGACAGAAATACACCACCCTTTAATGTTTTTCAGCATGTTTTTATAGGTCACACATGGACAGAAACGAAAGCAGAGCTGTGCTTTTACAGCCTACAGCCTCTGAAATACATATACAAAAGTAGTCATTAAAAACTACAACACTCTGAGGAACATTGGTGGGGTCAGCAGTCCAGAGCAACGGAGGGTATGAAAACCAATTGAAGAAGGGTGTGCAAGCAGGTTGGGACAGGCAGAGAAAAGTGCCAAGGATTATGGCTGCAAATACAGTAGAGTGTACATGGATAGATCATTAGATGGTGTGTTTTTTTATTCAACTCCGACCTGTGTCAGTTGCATAGAATGGCTGAGCCTCAGACTGGGACTGGAACATATCTTTGCACACAACTCTGTGTAGGCTTGGAGTGAGCAAACTGCACATGGCACTGCAGAAATGTTCAGTATGCAAACACCAAAAAGCATCTGCCAGATGTGTTAAATATGCTGGACCTGACGGACAGCTCTAACACAAACACAGTGGCTCTGATCAACACGCACGGCCTGATCAGACTCAGCCGCTGATGCAGTCAGGAAACAAAGTCCAATGAATGCAAACATGCACCGCAGCCTGAATCTATGGATTTTTATTTAGCACAAGTGTTAAATTGTCTACCTGTTTCTGAGATGGTCAATCTCAGCTCTATGACTGCTGTTTTAAGCAATGAGCATTTTATATCTGCAAAATCTATGCACGCGTACCCGACAGTCAAGAAATAACAATCTCCGCACGTAAAAATTCTTTATCTGTCCCCTCTGTGCGGTATGTGTGGGAGTCCATCTGCTCATTTCAATAGCGGGTGTGATAGATGCCGTGCTGGATTATTGTGCACGGTGACAGAGGAATTGCATTTCCAGCTTATCTTCTGAGTAGCCATTCATATTGGCTACTTGGCTGAGAATCTCGCTTCACACCCAAGGAAATGATAAACCAAGAGAGGCCTGGTGATTACCACTGAGCTTCAAGCCAAATCTTGCAAACCCACATCCATTTTAATTTTGTCCTCGAGCCATATACATGTGCAGGGCTCCTGAATTAAAATTCAGCAGTATCAACAACATTCATTCACTGAGTTTAACAATAAGAAAACAATGAGGGTGCAGGATGAATGTGCTTGATATTGCAGATATTCAATTATGATGGATTGAATGATGGCTTAGTGTGTATTATACTGTCACTCTTCCCTATTGGACTGTTTATTTTTAGCTTATTGTTTGCTGCCTGCCAGTAAATTGTTAAAGTGGTCTAATAAGGGAGATTGCATTCTTCCAAGAGCCGCCCAACAGTACTTTCATAGAGCTGAAAACCATTCCAAATTTATGGATTATAGATTAAACCCTTTTCACACCTGGTATGTTTATTATTCTTCTGTCTTCCCTGTCGCTAGGCTTTGTCCATAGTTTATGTGCGACTAATAATTGTTTTTTGTTGATTAATCGGAGAAATATTTTATTGACTAATTACTTAAGTAATTCTCTCACAGTCTTAGCTATTTTTTCAAGTCTTTAAAAACTTTTTTAATCACTTTTGATTTTTACCCCCTTAACAAATTTGTTATAAATTGTTTATATGGTGTACTCTTGCAATTTAATCTGTCTTGTTTTCACATCATTTAAAACAAATAATGTCTTCCAGTTTGACCCTTATTCAGCATGTTATCAGTTAAATAAAATGTTTATGATAGAGGTGCTTTATTACCTCATTTTACAGGAGGGTATTATAATAAATAACATACATTACCATTATGCTTTTTCCAATCTTTACTTGCAGTTGTACAAGTGACGGATGACTTTAAAAGTTAGTTTAAAAATTTCGACACCTTGAGCTGCTAGAAGACAAAGACAGAAGTCTTTTTTTTTTTTCTCACTTTGATTCCACTTTATAACCAACCCTGCCTTTTGACAGACAGGTAATGTGACTTTGCCTTCACCAACTTTCAGTGAATACATGAATTTACTGAAAAATATTCATTTTTCATCATGAGCAAACCTTCCATAGAAAATAAGATCCCCTCCCGGTTATTCTCGTGCACATTCTCACAGTGACCATGTGCAACATTTAAATTGTGAACCAGCAAGGATTGCAGGAAGATGTGTGGAAGGAAGTAGGGGAAAAGGAGTGTGCAGGGGTGAAATTGCCTGCTAATGGTCCTTCTCTCTCCCAGCTGTGAGGGCTGCAGCTGTCTGCTGGTGCTGAGACAAATGGAGGTGGCTGGTGTAGGGGAGCTCAGCAACCAGACAACAGCTAACATTTTCTCCCTTGCACACTATTTGGCCGCAACAAATTAATTTTGGTCCGCTCGGGAAGGAATGGAATGCGGCTGGGCGTTGGCTAACACACGTAATGCATTTTCACTGTGTCGAGCCTCTGTCGGGGAGATGCGTGATTGAAAAGTTGGACGGGTTGAAAATATATTTGCTCCAGTTACAAGTGATTTACCACAATGTGACCTAGAAAACATGAGAACAACAAAAAAATAAATAAATAAACAGAGAAAAATGGAAGTGAGGGAAGAAACGATAACCAGCAAACTATCGTTGCAGGGGGGGGGAAAAATCACTCTAGACGCATCAAAAAAAAAAACAAAAAAAAAAAAAACAACAGAAAAACCCCTATGTGGATATAGATGAAAACTCCACTATCAGCACTGTAGCCAGCTCATTCTTATAAATCGAGTGTCTGGGCTGAACATGGAGAATTTTGAAATGAGCTCACTGGCAATTATTGAAAGAAAAGATAAGAATGAAATCTATTTGGCAGAGACTAAGAGAGCAATATTCAACACTAAAATAATATTGAAAAATGCATATTTTCAAGATCTTAATTCATCACCTTCATTCATCTATATACAGCAGTGGGTGATGAAGCACTTTTCAGTCATCAATAATTCAAATGACCATTTTCATCATGGTGCAAAAGCACCAATACTAAAGGTACTAATAATCTACATAAGCAATTGAAGAAATCTTGAGCTCAGATATTTGAGTGGTTCACTGCTGCAAAAGTCATCAGGTCAGTTCCAGGCCCTGGAGAGCTGCATGTGTCACATGACCTCAGTAATCTGGGAATGAAAAGAAAATACAAAACACAAACAACATAACTTTGATGGAGAGAGATCTTTGAGGTTTTTGAGGGTGAAACGTACTCCTCCACTGTTACCTCAGTTTCACATCTTCTATCACACAAAATGTTTTTTGTTTTAAAGTCCATGGTTGATTCAACCTGGAAAGTTGAAAATCGGCCTTTTCTTCCTTTACTTTCATCACAGCTGCAGAATTTATGGCTCTTGGACTCTTCACGGTGTTTTTGTTTATCTGCAGACAAAATTTCAGAATTTATTCATAACAGCTGATCCATGACCTAAATAAATCAGGGCTCCGCTCATTTGGAAGCGGAGCAATACAAGCAACTCGAATATGACGGCCTTTGAACTATTCCTCCCAGACTGATGACTGGTTATTAATTCATTCATTCTTTTCAAAAGACTACCTCATTATCATTCCAATATCAACCAGTCCCACGAGAAGTTGCAAAGCCAAGCCGTCAAGATTTTGCACTCCAGCTTCACAGACTTGTCAAATTAAAAGGGTCTGCCAATGATGCTTTGAGGGAAGCTCTCCAAAAAAAGTGGGAAAAAAAGATGAATTATGTAAGATCTCTTTGAATATTGCATTGCAGAGGATGGTGTCCCATATGCCCATCATTCCCAGGCTCAGACAAGACAGCAACTGGCACAGCCGAGGCAAACTGGTTCCCCAGTTTGTCTGCTGTGGCGTTTCTGAGTTAGAAGCTTCAGAAGATAGCGGGAGAGGAAACGCTCATAGTGATGGAATGAGATCTGTGTTTGCAGAATGAACACAGATAACATCCCGGAAACCAAAAGAGGAGTTATTTCAGACTCGACTAGAGATATACACCAAGAACTACCAGTTCTGACGACAACAAAACAACTGACACGACTCCATTAGTACATTATTCCACAATCTATTAGTTTTACTGCTAATCACTTTCACGCTGCTGCTTTTATTGACCTTTTTATCAGCACCAGCAGTCTCCTGCTATTTCACTGCATTGCGTTTTCATCTACTCCCTCCATTCCCTGCAGCACAGCAAAAACATAATTGAATTGCACCCCACAGGCGACCTGATAAGTCAATCTCATATTCACAATTTTGTTTGGTAAAGTTTTGCATCTTCATGTTATGCCCAGTAAGCCGAAGCTTAATCATTAAAATTACTGCGAGGCCGACGTCATTCTGGTGCAGCTGTTTTCCTGCCACTGAGTTTAACAGTGGGACTACTGGTTGGTGAAGTGTCAGTTAAAAAGAAAGCAGCACCTCGCTGGGGCTGCAGTTTGCAATTTGAATTTGGTAATTATAGTGTTTTAAACAGTTTGAAAATAAAAGTAAATTAGATTAAACTGAGTTTTTATGACTGACTTTTACTGTTAGAAATTCAAATTTGTTTGCGTCATAATCCTAGAAAGGCTGTATGGCAGAATAGATAATGAAAGGAGACTGATTAAAGATCTGGAAAAGCACAGATGACAACTGCCAGCTATTTAAAATCACGCCTGTTATTGAGCAAACAGCTTAACTTCAGCCTTTGTTGCAAAAGAAATAGGAACAAAAATGCAAATTAGGAAATAAGCCTTTTGAAGGGAAAAGGACAGCACATCTTTCTCCTCCCAAGCATGAGATGGCTGTTAGAGTTCTCGCAATATATTTTTTTTACTTCAATGTCCAGTCAACCTGAGCTGCATGCTGGGAACATGCTTACAAGTTCAGCAAGAATGCACAACTGATCAAATCTTTAGAAATGGTCTGCAACATTTAGCCTACTTGGATAGATGATATCGGTATCAGAAACTCTCCTAATCAAATCAGGAGGAAAACAAATACGGAGGATGATCACAGTAAAATAATCCTCATGACATCACACAGTTTGCCAAATTGTTGGACACATCAGGCATTATGGGCGTGTTTCCAGTCTTACATAATTCACATTTCTAGTTCATCACCAGCTGAAAACTGCCAAGTAGGCCAATGAGAGGAGTTGATCTAATGGGTTGTATTTAAATTTAGCCATTACAGCTCTTCACTATCCTGAAAAAAAACAACAACAAAAAAACAAAAAAAACAAACAAAAACATTAACAAATAAAAATAAGGGAATTGAAATGATCAGATCACACTGTGATTAACGGTCTAGTGTTTTGGCTGTCTAGCATTTGACTATCTAAGGTCCAAGTCGTTAATTGTTTTTCTTCTGTACCTACAAGAAAATTAGCAGCCAGATCATATCAGAGCTGACAGCATAACACATTACAGTCACAGTCACAAAAAATTAAAGATTTCTGAACAGATGGTCTCATTTTATGCTAATGGTATTATGCTAAGCTAAGCCCAAAGGCTCTGTTATTTTTGCTACCTTATAATTGGCAGAAAGGGGATAGGTGAAAGACACTGCCAAGGTAGCCTCACGTTCTTTTGTCGTATCCTGGGAGGGAATTTTGAGAGAGGTTTTATTTAGTGTTATTTCAATCAGGGCCTTGCCACAGCCATCTGTACGCCAGGAGGGGAGCCCATTGAGCTCTGTGGGATGTGGCCGCTCCTCAGAGCCTGGTGTTCTGATAATGCAGCGTTCTTTTGCTCGCAGTGGGCACAGCCTCACCAAGGCAACAACAGCTGAGAATAAACCTTTGCTGAAGAAGGTGAGCATTATCCACTGCGCTCTTTTTCTATCCCCTTTCATGCCCCAAACACTCTTGACTGCTTATTAGCACCATCTAGTCTGGAGTGTGTCTGGATAATTAGGAAATATGATTTGAATAAAGCTAGGCCTAGGTCTGTTTAGTTAGCCTCAGAGCAGCAAACATCTGTCTTTAGCTTCAACAATAAAATATTTGAATGTAGTTCAAAATGATTTTTTAAAAAAAAAATTTTTTAAGTTGCCTCACAGATGCATTTTACAATAATCAGACAATTTAAGGGCTTATGAAAACACACACACACACACACACACACACACACACACACACACACACACCCCACAACATAAAGTGTACTCTGACGCTACCTGATAAAACTGAAGTTGGTACGGTTTTTCAGATGATTTTTCACCAACTGGGTATAATAATTATGACCACTTACGTTGTTCCCATGCAGCCCTGACCTGTTGAGGCACAGCCTCCACTAGCACTCTGAAGGTGTTCTGTGCTATCATGCATTAATCCTGTAAATTGACATGAATTGGATTTCTTGGTCTTGTAAATCAAACAAATGCTCAATTCTTGGGCATTCTGGAGGCCAAGTCAAAATCTGAAACTCATTGATATGCTCCTCAAACCTTTCCTGAACCTCCTTTGCATTGTGGCAGCATTACCCTGCTAAAAGAGGGCGCAGCCGTTGAAGGACATTGTTTCAGAGAGACATTGCTTTGTGGTCAGCCACAATGCTTAGGAAGGTGTTACGTGGCAAAGTTGCAGCCTCATCCAGGGTGGACCCAGATTTAGATTTATTTATTTTTTTAATCCTCTGTATTTCTGCAGCACTCAGCTTTGACTAACCAGCAGACCAGGCGGGGGGGGGACAAAGAAACACTTCATAAAAAAAAATCACCTTAATCACTCCTGATGAAAAGGTGTTTTTTGGCTGCTGATCAGATGAACATATCCAGATAAAATATAATACTCTGCAACACTTAACTTTACGATAGATCGCCTGCATCCTGAAATATTAAAACAAAAGCCTTTGATCTCGGGCCTTCTTCCTGAGATCAGTCTCTTTGAAAATGTGCTCTTCATCAGTAGTCTTGGAGTTCACTGCATCTCTTTTTTTCCTTCTCTGGAATATTTGGGCATCAGTCTTGCTCACCAGGGAATGACAATTACAGGAAATAGCGCGATTAAGTGCTGGCAGGCGCTGTACACGTAGAGAACATATGTCAAACTGCTGTATCTGCGATAGCAACCTCTTAAATGTGCAAACACAACCTTCCAGTTTTGGCGTCATAAATATGCTGTTGGCTCATGCAGACCCATTTTTATTCAATTTGGATTTATGGCAACACTGCAAATAAATTATTATAAATTTATTTTAAAAAAACCACAACAAAACACTGTTTTGGAGTAAAGCAGACTTGGAAGTCATGTCAGTCACATGCACTGTTATGCACAAGTGTGGGACAAAGACATGAGCAGTTCTTATGTTATTCATTGCTCATCAGGACTAACGCTCACATCATGGAACACTCCTATCTTGATTTCAGCGCAGTTTAGCTTCTGGGGGCACCACGGCTAGATCAGCAACACCTATGACTTTATAAATATGTAAAATCTGTGGCTCGTTCCAGAGGCTCTGGGTCTCTGAATGATTCAGCCTCGGCGAGGCCTCAACGGGGAACAGTCAGAGTAAACAAAGTAAATAACTCATGATGACCAAGGTTTGTTGGCACACACTCACACAACCTACATCACGCTTACACGCCGAGCGAGCCTCAGTCCTCGATGGAGATGAGGGATCGCTTTAAAACTTGTATATCAGCCAGGTCCACAAAGATCCAGTTGTCTCATCCGTTCTCACCACGAGAGTGTATTACATGTATATCATCAATTCAAAAGCCAACAGCATTAATAATTTGACAAAACTTTGAATATAAACGGATTTAGTTAGTTGGCTGCAACGAAAACTTTCGACTGCATTCAGGATGGAAAAAAAATCTGAGTTAGCTGAATGCAGTCGTGAGGTAGTTTTGTCCATGTGTTAGCTGTTTCTTTTGCACCTTTTCTGGTTTATAAAGTTAGCTGATGAAGGTGGAGTTGCTGTTTTCATTTTTGCCATTGGCATGGTCTAGCTGCAGGTATGCAGTGAGCATAAACCATAAAAACATTACATTTAGACTAATTTGGGGGTAAAATTGGCACAAAGGTATTGCTGCTGCTGCATTTCAATTCAGAATATGATTGTCTGCATTAGTTTTATACAAAAAGATATTGATACATAATGAAGAATGCTCAGGTAAGCCTTGGTTTATGCCTTTAAGCATGAGCTGGAGTTAATATTTGGAATTCTCCGTATGTGTGAGTTTATGTATCACAGTTGTCAGCAGCACCTTTACAAGCCGGGGAAACACAGTTTGAAGCAAGCAGACACGGTTCAAATAATTCAAACATTCTGGCTGTGTGCAAATAGCAGCCAAAGTTGAACATGTCTGAAAACGATAACATTAATGAGATTTCCTCCAGTGGATTCTCTTTCCTATTTTCACATTTAAACTAATAAATTGACGTCTTTCCTCTGCGTTTGTTTAGACAGGCGGCTGAGTGCTTACCAATTAAAAAGCTGCCACTCAACTGCTGCAAGACTGACATTTTCTTAAATAAGTGGAAATATTACCTGAAATATTATTTACAGGCGCTGTCACATGTGTTTGTTTTGCGATTAGGACTTGGTGAATTTACTGGCGAAAGTGCAGGATTGTAAAAAAATGAAAAATCACACAGTATATTGACTTACGTTTAATTTCTCCTTTATGCTTTTTGCTTTAAATTATGTCAAATTGATAACCATGTTAGGTTTAAGATAAGAATAACTCAACAGTAATTTTTCTTTTTTCTTTTCCAAAGCATGCAGTTCTAAAAAAAAAATAATCTGCTATGGGGCGTGTAGCATTATTATTATTATTATCATTAAAAGCATAAATGTTGCTCTATATGGCTCTGAATGCCTCAGATTGTGTTGTTAACCAATTTCCATTTTTACAAAGCAGGAGGGAAGATAATTATTTAAATGTTAGTAACAAAAGTTATTTCTTTTCCGGGGACGAGATTGGCTGCTCGTTGAAACAGAAAGAAATCACAAAGTCAACACGAGAGAGAGAGATGATTAATAGTGAACTCCATTATTGAAAGGTCTCAGTCATAAGATGTTCTCATCTCCCAGGGGAGCCAGCACATGGCTGCAGGCTCAAGTTCAAACTGTTGTTTTTTCATTAACGGGAATTTCTTCATAACGCCTGTGCTCAGAAAACAACACCCATGGGGGCTTCAGCACAGGAGAAGGGATGCGTTAAAACACCTATGAGGCCTCCAATTAATCCTGCTCCTTTACTTTTTGTTCTCTCAATAACAGTGTGCACAATTTAAATGTGCATCACAGAATGTGAAGTGCTTCTGAATTTCCTATGATCACTAACTTGGACACGAAAGGTGTGTTTGAGTCCAGCAACACATACATGAAAGATGACAAACCATAAAGAAAAACTACCCATTGACTCTTACTCACAAAAACAAAATCTAACTCTAATCCCAACCCTAACTCACCCTAACCCACCCCAACCCACTAACCCTCTAACCCTCTAACCCTAACCCCTAACCCCACCCTAATCCTATTTCCCAAATCTTGTCGGAGCATGGATTGTGTCCGTTGCACTTTCTGTGAGGACAAGCCTTCTGCCATGCTAACTGCCCCAAAAATTTAATTGCTCAGATTTTTCTAATAAATGGTCCATTTTAAAAAGGCCCACACTCTTATGAATAGGCTATTGGTTAAGTGGACAGAGTGTGCAAATGACTTTTCAAAAGCTTTATGGAGCCAGTAATGGACTGAGATGGATGTGTCGTGGACCCGAACATCGCTCATTAAACGCCGGGGTGAAAAGCTCTCAGCATACTCTCGGCTGCGTTGCGTGTGAGCAACATCTCTGGTGAACCACCAACGAGGAGCCCTGGTTAAAGCAGCTACTCCAGCCTGGAGTGTTCCTTTGTGTTACTGTACGGAAGAGCCGGTTAGTGTTTCCTGAAAGGTCAGAAGACAAACCTGCAGAACTGAGGACAAAGAGGTGGCAATTGGAGGGAATTTAAGGTTATGAGTATTATAAATTGAATCTTGCTTGAATCTGGATGTCTTAAATAACCCAACGGGCAGAAATAACTGCACCACCCTCAGAGTGAACATTCACATCATAAATGCCAAAGTAAGACATGTTGTTGGCATTTAACATCGAACATTAAAAGTCTGTATTGTCTCTCGCTCATGTCTGCCATAACTCAATAATTTCTGCTGGGTGTAATGTATTATGTGCTAATTTCAGTTCCAAGACAAGAGACAGCTGTTTTTTTGTTTCTGTAACCTTTATGCTCCCCAGTTGGTCTCATTAACCACATACTTACCTCGTCCCTCCTGACTTGTTATAATGGTTTACATTGAAAAAAGAAATTTCAGGTGCTACCGCGTGATAATTTGTTATTATGCCGTTGTAAGTCTTGCTTTATCACCTGTTTAATTCTTTATGCAGATTGCGGGGTCAGAGACCTTACAGGATTTGTCTGGCTGCTGCAAGCAAAAGTGCTGGTCCTGGTAATTACAATGTGGAGGGGTTGAGGTCAATGAGACAGGAAATTCTCTGAGTGCCACTAAATTAATGGTAATATATAGTCGTTACCTCAATTAAGTGGCTTGGCTGTCAGATTATTCTGTTCGGAAGGTGGCTTTAGGTGGGCTGTCGCCAACCTAGGTACACACCTGTGGTTCAGCCGCCTGCAGGTTCTTCTGGAACATGTAAAGCAAAAGTTAATTTACTCTCTCATGCTCTGTGTTATTAATATTACAACAGATCCGATTGGAATAAGTTTGGCCGCCAGTAAGTGACACAGTCTAATAATGGGCATCAGGAAATGGCCAGAAATAAAGGAGATCATCAGTCAGCAGCAGACAGATATGTAGGAGCAGGTAACAGTGGTGGTTGGCACCAGCGCTGATATCTCTATGGAGCAGACGCTTGATGCTTGAGAGGATTTGGAGACAGTGCTGGCTGGCAGGAAGCATCTGCACAGGAGGAGAGACACTGTAGCTGTCTCAGCTGCGAGTAAATGTCTACTGTAAGCACTTTTAAGTGTTTGTAAATGAGCCAGCTTAACTCTTTTTAAGGAATATGAAAATACGTTCGGAAAAATACCTTCTTTCTCTGAACAATCCTCGCCAAAGGTGTTTTGAGTTAATACTGACATTTTCGATTAATCCAATTTGCCACAAACTGAAGGCATATCCTTAGACAAAGCAGAAAGCCAAAACAAAGGAGTGTCTGTCTTCCTTCAGACTGTAACTGCCCTTTACCTGACAATGTCTTCCATATAAAGTCATAGCAAGTCCCAGACAGAGGCAGGAAACGCTGTCACCACATCCCTTATCATCCACCACAGCACTGTGCATGTCAGGACTCCTGCTCTTTTCATTTCTTCTACCTTTTTTTCTTACCCTCCCTCTACCTTTGTCGTTTTGCCCCCGTTGGTATTCAATCGGTTTAAGCAACGCATATAATCTTCAACCACCCAGCCAGCCCTATGCTTCAAAGAGTCGCCCAGATATGGGCAGATGGAGGTGAGCAATCAGCTCACCTGTAACCATGGACCCGAGGTGATAATCATTTCAAAACTGCAGGGGGAAATGGGTTTAATAGCCCCATAAAGGTAACGTTTGTCTGCCTTATCACACCTGGCAGATGCATCACGGAGAGGGGAGACGGAAAACAGGGGCAGGAGGAGGAAGAAAGAACCAGCTGATAACAGTCTCTCCCCAGGGAGGGATGAGTCTGGAATTAAAAAAGTGCTTCCTACAGGAAAGTTTAGGGGATTAGCCACTTTACCCATTTTTTTAACCCTTTTTTCAGGTGACTGGAGAGCTTTCTTTTCTCCTCGGTCTTGTGTGTATGTGTTACTGATCGGTCACGTGACTCTCTACTATGCTATATTCTCCGAAGGAACCCAGAAAGTGTTTGGGACTGAACACCACTTAAAGGAAAACTGGTTTACTCACATTAGTCTGATGCAAAAGAGTAAAAGAAAATAGTTGTTTGTTATTAAATGTTGTCTTTGAACTGCAGAGGATGAAAGAAATCAATATCAAAAAATGCTCAGTTTTACTAACAACAAAGAGGTAAATTATTGAAAGCTATTATCTGTTGAAGTGCTTGAGTGAAATTGGATTTTTCTTGTAATAAATCTTTTTGATATATTTTTGTTGAATTATCCCCCCTCCCATTTTTGTATTTTTTTATTATTTTTTTTTTTAGAGTAGAATATGCCATTTAGTACAAAAAAACACTTCTGATTTCTCCATATTTAAAGATTTCATTGGGGAAAAAAATTTGACTATATTAGCACACTGGTTTGTAATTTGTTTCGATTCAGAGGACTTGAGGTGTGATGGCGCATTTTCAACATTTGACCTCCAAACAGTGGGGGTCGTCACAGGCCAGACAAAAGTCACCGCCATCTCCATGACATTGCGCGGGATCCAATATTTAATAAAGGAGGAGAAACCCAATGGGGCCAGCATAAATATCAAGCTTTTCTTTGCTCTCACCTGGAATCCAATTGACCGTGTTTGAAGCTCTTTGATGAGTGACTGTCAGGCACCTATATGGCTGACGGCGATTTCTCTTTAATGGCCGATTGAGCATGTCAGCAGTCACACTATAACCTGCAGTTTGATATGCTGCAGGCTGAGCTGTTTGACAGCCACGACAGTGACTGTCACCCTCAGTCATGACGTCCCAGAAATCAGCTGGAGATGAAATAACGCTGTCCGCCTGTGTACCTCGGCATAGAGGAAAAGAAAAACACTGAAACTCTGCACAAGTTGGAACTAAAGGAGGATCGAAGCAGGCAGTTACCGCATCATTTCACAATTTATACGCGTTTAGCTGTGTTTAACACTCCAGTTATCCTGCGGGTGGAGATAAATTCCAACATACTGATCTTTTTTCTCCTATTCTTGTTCTTCTTCTGTTTCTGTTTGCCGTCTGCACTTATAATACTGTAATTAATTCCCTGACACCCTTTTCATCTCACTGGTGTAAATTATTCTGCCGCCTGCCTCCAG
The DNA here is from genome assembly GCA_016586285.1 of Arothron firmamentum. Taxonomy (NCBI): domain Eukaryota; kingdom Metazoa; phylum Chordata; class Actinopteri; order Tetraodontiformes; family Tetraodontidae; genus Arothron; species Arothron firmamentum. The sequence continues at coordinate 47,053 of BJFM01000346.1, forward strand.
GTATCAGCTAACACTCTTTATTTAGTCAAGAAGGAAGGTGAAAATTAAAACTTGTTCCAGAAGTCAGGCTAGTTTGCATAAGAAGAGTGATATGTGTGTGACAGCTCTGGGGCTCAACTATCTTCTGTTTTATTGAACTTTTTGATCCTTTGTTAGAGCCACAGTCCATGCACTGCATTTCAAATATTCACCTTCAGTCATTTAGAGGGGAAGAAGGAAAGAAAGTATCTTTACTTGAAAGTAGTCCACTCAGCTGGTATACTGTGCACTAAAAATGGGAAAACATTGTTTTAAACTTCAAAAAAACACTCAGCCCTTCATCGCAATATTGTAAAAATTCAGCAATGTTTACAACTAAACTGAATGTTGAAATGAGTAATTTTTACTTAAAAACTACAGCTGACCAATGTCAGAAGGGAAAATACTTTAGAAATGTAGCTCTGCTACACAATTTTTGGAAGTCTTCCAATTCTTTTCAGTTGTTTGTTAGATGACACACCCTGTATGGCCAAGGTAAGCAATGAAGCTGAGCTGCTGACAAAGCATTAATATTTGTGCAAAATAGGCCCCAATTAATGCACGCAGCCAGCCTTGTTCACTATGGAATACCTGAGTGGCCAAATCAGAGGTGTTATTGTTGGCTCACACTCGGCTGTTTGACAAGGCAGCCTTAACTTTTACTGGAGGGAGAAAGAAATGCTGCAAACGCCCCCCCACCCCCACCCCACCCACAACACCCCCCGAGCACACGCGATGCTTCTTATTTCCCTGGAAGTTTCTGACCCCTGACTCTCCATCAGAGAATGCTGATCCCTTTCAAAGATTCTGTAGGACTCACGCATCTCACTTTTTGTCTTTTTATTTCGAAACACATTTCGTGTTTCTTAGGAAGTTTGAGTGTGTTCCTCTTCTTGGGCCTGAACTGGAGCAGTAGCCTGGTTTTTAGTGCTCAACGTGGAGCAGAAAACTGCTTTCAGGCCTAAATCCCACTTGCTTTTCTAAGCCTTACTGCTCACTGGTTTCCCTTAATTCTCACCATTTGGTTACCCTTCGCCAGCATCCAAATCCATCTTTCTAATCCTGGCTCGCTCCCCCTCACCGACACCCCCTTCTGTCTTCCTGTCTCCCCTCTATCTCCACTGACTGTCTTGTTGCTCTTAGACAGATGAGCAGTGGTGGAAGCTTAGCCGCTGCAGCTAGCCTTAAGCCCTCCGCATGACTCCAAGTCCGGACGAATCGGGTCTCAGCTTCACTGGTGGAGGACTCTGAGCGGCTCTCACTTTCAGTCTCAACCTGTGCTTGTCTCACATGATTATACAGTATGACTGTCTCGGATGTGCTCTGCGCTGTAATTATTCCACGGAAATTGCTGAAACTGAGCATAAGAACAGATTTTCCTTCATTTTGTCATGTCAGAGTATTCAAACATGACTATCCACAGGCTATCAAATGCTGACATTTGTCTCCCGGCACCTATGAAATCTTTAAATTTGAATTCCACTGCTGCTGTTGATTTACCTCAAGTGGCTCCCCCATTTTCTTAAGTAAAAAACCGGTGTAATTGTACTTGCATTTATGGGCTGCCACCTGAGTGCTGATAAAAAATGTGACAAGAGACAGACTGAAGACTGACACTTAATTGTCACATTAGGAGCCACTTCCGTCAAGTTATTCATCTTAAATTAATATGTAGTGTCTGTACTGTGCACTGTCTGAGGTCACATTTGCTTCTGTGTCAGAAATAGTATATATATAGAATAGTATACATATTAGATTATGTGTAGATAACGGAATGGTCAGTACACCCTAAACTTTGCATGGCCAGCTTAGACTCACCTGCAAAAAAAAAGTTAAAAAGAATTAGGGTCAGCATTTAGAGTCTGTCTATCTTTCACTCTCTGAATTCGATGAAGAAAGCAGGTGGAGCAGCCGCCCACGCTTCCTGTGCTATGTTTAACCTGTGAGATTTGACACCTCCTGAGGTGATGTAGGTAATGTGTGTCTACCGATGGCTGTCTGCTTGATTCCGATAAACTTTGAGAAACTGCACCCTCAGTTTTTAGGATCTGCTCTTGTGTCATTGTGCGTCACCATGCTGTCCACATGTCCAACACATGCATCAGGCAACAAATGCTAGCAAAACCACGACTGCACCTAATTTCAGAAAGCAAAGTCGAGGAAATGAAACACTATTTGATCAAAACAAAAGCAGGAAAAGAAGCCTTATTAGCCTCCAACACAGGAAGCTGGTAAATGCTAATGTCATCTGTATTTTCTGTATCGGCATGAGTGCTATACACAAGCTTGGCAATCAATTACACCTTAGATATTAACAATTAGCTTCTTCTTCTAATAATGATCACATTTCTTCTTCAAGTGTATTTAAGTACAGTAGAACATGTATTTAAGATATTGTTGGCAGTGACATTATCCGGATGTTAGGTTTTTGTGCTGACATAAGGTTTAGCACTGGGACCTATGTTGTTTGGAAATGTTGATCAATGTAAAAGAACAATGCCTGCTGGGAATTTGCAGATTCATGTTTGCTCCACAGATTTTTGGAAGATAAAAGAAGGCAAGGCAAGATCCTGCGTGACAATGTCAGAGGATCTTTGTGGCTGTCGGGAGATTAAAAGAAAGATGAACTTCAAAGACAAATGACACACCACTGCGATGAGACCGCATCTAGACAGCGCTGGCCAAGAATTTCTCATGAAAATGACTGTAATCATTTGCATATGCATTTCCAAGTTTATGAATGTCTGGAAGTTTCATGCTTGACATGAAATATGCAAGCAGGAAGCGGGTTCTGTGTCCCAAGACTGAGCTGACTTAGATTTACGGAGCAAGATACAAAAAAAAAACCCCAAAAAAACAGCTGAAGCAAACTGTAAAATTAAAAAAAAAGAAAAAGAAAAGAAAATGCTAGTCAAGGCTTAGCCACTGTAATCACAGGTTGCGGGCCACATAAAACACGACATTCTACCTTCTTTGAATGTCTCGGTAGTTAAAAGTAAATAAGTACTTGTGAAGTGGTGATGATTGTGCTGTAAAACTCGTATTGCCCTCATATATTAAGCTTTTAAGTCATTTGCCTCTCATGTTAAACATCAGTGTAAATATTGCCGTACGTTAAAACACTGTGCCCCGGGGCAAAATGCAAAGATTTGCTGTTAAAACAAACTGTGCCACCTGAGCCAGACTCCACAATGTGCACTCCATTTCCCAATGAAGCAATGAAGGCAGTGGGGCCTGTTTCTATGAGTAAGACAGCCATATTATCCTCTGCCTCCATTAGTGTTTCTGGCCATCCTGACGGCAGGCCTATTCCAGGGTCAGGACCCACCACTATGGGCTGTAATTGCACTATCCAGCACTCAGAGCCACAACACCCACCTAATGAATAGTCAACCGCTTTAATGTGAAATTACATGAGGGTGAATCATAATAGATTAATAAGGTTGGCAGGGTCACTATCAAAAGACAAGCCATTGCAAACTGCTGATTACCTGCCTAAAATTATTATAAGGAACACATAAAATAATTCCATCTAATCGCCCCCAGGCATCAGTGGATACTCTGCACAAAGGGGATTTGAATCCGGTGGCCCAGCTTTAAGAGATATTGGCCATTACCTTGTTCTTAAAGTGGATACAGAGGACACTGGAACTTTTTATCACATTAATGTTGCTTAAAGAATTATTGAAATCATCTTTGCCTGTAACTCATATACTTAATTTATCTTTATATCTCAGGTGTCCATCCACCCACAGCCATGATCTCAGACTGTCTTTATTGAAATGCATTCAGTACCTCAGACATTTAATTAAAGCGTGACTGCATTTTATTTCTGCTTCTCATTGTTGTGATGAGATTTTTAAACAAAAAAGACAACTTTATTCCTTTTTTTCCCACTGTTATGGTGACACAGCAAAAACCTCTGTTCAGATAGAGAGGAGCTCTCTTGTCAGCATCTGTCCAGTTTTAAGGTATTAACTCTAGTTGAATGAAAGTCAACAAACAAAAATCTGGTCGGTGGACCATAAAGGTCTAGTGAAGACTTTTTACCTCTAATCCAAGAGGCTTTGGTTCTCACTAACTTGGTGGGGGTTTGAGACTATACTGGACACAAACGCTCTGTTAGCTATTGCTAATGGTGAATTTGGGGATTTTGGTGATCTCACTCCAGCTCAGTGTCAACAAAAGGAATTAACCTCAACTTGTCATGTCACAGACAATGTGGACGCTTGGCTCCGTAGAGGCTCCACTGTAAATAACTAAGTATGAAGGATTGTGTTTCACCCTCCTCACTTCTGAAATTTACATTGACCGGTGGCATCCATTAGACACGCTGATTGATGCGTCTGACACTTGAGGAACACGTTCCCATTCATCAACGCAGTAGTGATCATTAGCAGAGATAAGCAGAGTAAAATGACACAATTACACTCCTGTTTGTCCCCCTCGAATTCTCCCCTGTCACCCATTTGAAGTTTGACGGCAGTGATTTCACACTTGGAGGCTCAGTCAGACAAGCTATCACCATCAGGCATGCTGACCTAAAATCGCAGATACATTTCCGATTTGAATAATAGCAGGCTCAGTCATATATCAGCAGTGAAACTCATCGTTATTGGTGCCCTCACCATTAAATAATTGAAGGAGGCACTAGCTATGGCGGTGAAAGCACCGCAGCTAATATTCCAAACAATCCAACAGGCAGCGATGAATCAGAAACTAGAAAGCAGTAGGGTTAGAAAAGTCAAGTTAGAGACGTTACAGTATTCTGCCATTTCTATTCAGTTTCTACAAACCTTCACAGGAGCAGAAATAAACTGTTCTTTTATCCCTATTAACACAGGATAAAAAACTGAAGTTGCTGTGAATGTGTTCACATCATTGCACTTTCCTGGATAATGGACATGCACTTTCACCCGGTTCTCTGTCCTGTGAGGTTTACAAAAAGGCAGGAATGAACTCCACTTTAGAAGCCTTTCCAATAAATGCTTTTATTGATCCGTTGTTTTCCCTTGTAATTATCTGAGAGGTGTGCAGCTTTGAATACTTTTAATGGACCATGGCCAAGCTGTGGGATTGTTCGTACTGATGACAACGTGATTGTGTGATAATTCTACCTGAATAAGTTAGAGACAAAGAGCGGCAGCAATTGTTGCCAAGTGCAACGGCGCAATCATGGAGTTCACTTGTAAACTTTCGGTTGACACATTTTCAATCGATTATTTTTTTTCCTCACCTGCAGACTAATTTCTATTAACCACCGTGATCTGATTTCGATTTACTTGTTCAGCTTTATATATCTCACTTGTACTGAACTGATTACATTCCACATTTTCCTGTACATGCTTGGATTGACACAGTGTAGATGTCAATCATGCGTTTCCTCCTGGTTCTCAATCTCCCAGCCTTCCTGCCGCGGGCTCTGGAGACGGAGAACGGGCCTTCCCCAGGTCACGGTGCGCTGTGTTCCTACTCAAAAGCACCCCACCACTATACCTCCCACAAGCCCCTGAGTGTGCGCAAACGCCTATTTTTTTTTTTAACAACAGCATGTTTCAGTCTCTTCTTAGAGGTCACGCATTTCTGAAATTTTTATTTATTTAAGTCTCCTCTGGTGTCGCAGTCTTCATAACCACAGATGTTAGATACAGTGGGTGTAGAAACTGCTCAGCATGTTCTCATTGTAAAACATGACTTAGAGAAAAGAGGTGTTATTCTTTCAAAAAGCAAGAAAGAAAAAGGGTGGAGGAGGAATTAATATCAAGTAAATCCCCCAGGCCATCCAAGCGCCAGGAGGAAAACAGAAAATCGCTGTATTCCTGTCATAACATGCACTCTCCAAACAGAAAAGAGGATTCTTTTCCTTCTTTTAACTCTTTTGACTGTGTTTATGTTGCTAAAACATTTGCTAAAATTTCTTCCTTTTCTTGGCAGTAGAAATAAAAGTTTGAACACTCTTGAAAGAACTTAAGAAACTGAAAAAATATGTATCAAGGCTGGTTAATATAATTAATCAATACATCATATTTAAGCATAAATATTTATGATTACGTAGGTCAGTGGCAGTAGGTGCCAAGATCAGTAAGTTCGTCCATAGCTTTTCTGTGGCTCATCCCAACATTCTGATACATCTGCGGGATCAAAGCGGGTCAGTAAAGCCATTCAGGGTTCTGAGGAATGGAACATATAGTAGCACTCAGGGTATAAGTTCAAAACTAAATTAGGTGTAAATTAGAGTGACAGAGATAGAAAACTGTGACTCACGGTAGACAACAGCAGGGCCGTAAAGCTGCAAAACTACATTTTGAAGGGAAAATGAGGGATAAAGTAAAGCAGATAGATTTTGAAAAGCCTGGAAAAGCAGTGACCTTATATTAATCCGGCCAGACATCACTATACTGCAAAAAAAACATCACTGATATGGCTTTACTATCTGTTTCACTTTTAGCTATGCAGATACAGTGAATCAAACCTGTAGAATTCCAACTATATACTCAGAGCTAGTAGTTGTATTTATTATTTATTTCGTGCCATGTTGGTCAGGGTAATTCATGCCACACTTTGCAAATAAACCACTGCTATCTTTTTTTGCAAAAGAGGCCATGATCTGACCTCAGCCTGGAAGATAAACACTCACGCTCAGGAGGTTAAATCTTCTTGTGGGCAATAAAGAATACATACTGGTTTGTGTTTCAGACTCAACTGGCTGGTCTCTGCTGAATACGGCATGATTTAATGGTGGACGTGTGAGGTGGACCAGCCTTGGGCGACGAGCCCCCCCTCACAGCAGCTGTTAGCGCAGATGTAAGGTGACAGTAATCAATACTGATTATTAAAGTGGGAACACCATCTCTAGTGTGTGATTAATCTTCATTCCACCATGTTTACAGAGCCTCTTCAGGCTTGCTCCCCTCAGTGGGTGGAACGCTCCCCGTTATCTGTCCCCGGAGACGCAAAAACAAAACACCGTCACAATTAAAGGCAGTCCCTGTCACTGCAGGAGGAGGCAGCTCCTCAGTGGGACGGGAGCCACATGTGCTGCAGCATGAAAGCAGCCTGTCTGCTACATATTTGCACATCTGAATCATACGTAAAGGACCCGTCCACCCTTTTACTCACTGTCACTAGAAATGCTGTAAAAAGCATTTATTAAACATGAATAAAAATAAAAGTCACAACTACCAGTAAATCTTTTTTCACGCTTGTGTTCAATGAATGTCGTTAATGATGCATTATTAAAGCACAATAGGTACATATTATATCAAATCTGTTGTCCTTAATAAATGGTCTGTAACTTTGCTGAATGGCAGCTACTGTAAAACAAACAATTCATCATCCTCGCTCCACCGCACCCACAATCCAATTCAGATGAATGTGTAAAACAGAAACAAAATGAAAAATCAAATTAGATTCACTTAGAGTATGGATTGTTTGGTTTGGGGGCATTTATGCTACCAGGTCAATTAAAACAAGGATCAATAATACAATAATGAAACAATAATGAAACTATGAAACAAAATAAAACAGCCCACGGTGATACCGCAATGATTTGCAACAAACTTCCAGAGGAGCAGGTGAATGGTGTCTATACAGTGAGGAGCGAAGCGGAGCACAGATGCACATTTGATATGCATCATCGGTACACCATTAACATTTTTGGACTGGGTTGAAGGGCCTGTCTAGGCTCCATCGTCTGTGACTGCAACAGATGGTCAACCCCATTCTTGCAGAATATCCCCACTCCCCCACAGGTGTCAAGCTCCCATTCCCCCCACTCCCCCCACTCCCCCCAACTCCCCCATCGTTAAATAATCAGCAGCAGGAGTGGCCTTGCCCCCGTCCCCACCCCCACCACATCCTTTGGTTGTTAGAAAGGACGCCATTCTTCCTTTGTTTAATCCATTTTACTCCGCCTCGCAGCCGTCTTCCTCTGGAGGGCCCCCACCCTCCCATCACTCAGCACCTGCAAGGATCCCACCGAGACAAGATAAGACCCTCGTGCAGTTCCCTGTCTCCCCGTCAGTGGAGTTGAGAGACGAGGGAGGGGTCAGGTAGAACAAAGAGGAAGAAAGCGCGTGGAGACGCTGGGAATTCTTGACAGCTGTTTCTGTCAGAAAGCAATCTCCTATTTCAGGTGCCATATCTGCAAAAGAGAAGAATGGAGAAGAAGATGGAGAGTGTCTTCATTCTCAGGCAAGAAAAGAAAAGACAGAGATCTTTCAGAAAGTTCAGAGGATTAATTTGACATAAGGCAGGGAGGACGAAGAGGAAGACAGGGGGGGGGGAATGCTTTCTTTGTCAGAGTAATTGCTTTAAGCCAGTCTAGTGTGCAAACTGGGGAGAGATTATAGGATTTATTCCCATGTAGATTTTCAGCAGGCTGCAGCCATTCTGTTCTCTGCAGCAGAACGTGTGGACGGATGTTCTGTATAAATCCATAAATAGCGAGGCAGTGTGTGTGTGTGTGTGTGTGTGTGTGTGTGTGTGTGTGTGTGTGTGTGTGTGTGTGTGTGTGTGTGTGTAAAACATCATCAATGACACCTGAGTAGATGGTTAGCATACATTCTTTATGTGTGAACCATTCCATTTCTATAGAACCCCCGACAAGCCTTTTGGAAAAGGTTTCACATAGATATTGTGGGATCTAGAGTAGATACAAACACTGGGATGTAAAATGAATATTTCTGTTCTCAATGACATTGGCTTTGAATGCTACCTTTGAATCTTCCATAAAAAGGTTATCCATGAAACGCCTTGAGTGAGTTCTAGATGAAACTCTTGATGCAATGAAGTGGTTCTTTTTGTGATTCATGACACAGATTGTAGATAAAACGCTTGCAACATAAAAGGATTCCTCATGTCTGCGCCTGTAGATTACAGTGGAGGAGTACGTGGGACTGTCACATGAGGTTCTTCATGAGGCCGCTAGAAGGAACCACCTATGAGGATACTGTTTCTGAAACTCCATCAAGGCATCACTGTTCATTTATGAAACTGGTTAATACAAACACTGAAACTATTACATATGTCAGTGTTCAATAAACAATCCATTTATTTTATGTTGGAAATCCAGAAAAAAACCTGAATTTTGGGGTAGAGAATATTCTGAGATCGATGCAGCAGCAGCAGCAGATTTGAATTTGCTGTGCTACTTTGTTTACCAGAATACTTCAAACAATAAATTATCATTTCAAAGCTGGTCAAGTACGTGTGATTTTTTTTGTCCACACATGAAAACAAGATAAATTTTTGTTTAGAAGATTTCTTTAATTTTATATTTACAGAAATTAGTTTGCGTTGTCGCAAAAGTGCGGCTCAAAATCAGGCCGCCCTTCTGCTGAACTTTTGCCGGCTCTCTTTTGAGTTGTATTTAAACAGGAAAAGTTGCCACATGCAGATTTAATTTAATTTAAAGCAGGAAAAGTTGCCACGTGCAGATTTAATTTAATTTAAAGCAGGAAAAGTTGCCACATGCAGATTTAATTTTATTTGAAGAATCAAAGATTAGAAAAGAACTTTGGCTTTTCCCAACGGTTAGTTTTCAACCTGTGTTGGAAATGAAAAGTGATTTTGATGTGACGCTTCTTTGATATCTATCTAGTTTGACCTAGCTTCCCCAATCCCTTATCTTCCTTCGGTTTTCTGTGATTCCTGGATTGAAAGTTGATGGTTCATTCACCATTCTTTGCATTCACTCTTTACATGCTCCCTCTAGGAAAAATTATTCAGAGACATGGCATAAATTTTCTTTTCTATGCTGATGATACGCAGCTGTATTTATCCACTTTACAAAAACTGATTTTTTTCCAGTTCCAAATCATTTATGAGGTCTACGTACTTTACAGTAACACAGTAACATAAATCGCATGACCAGGTAAACTGCTCTATGGATTAAGAAGTGTGTATAAAAGCATATTCTGAGTAATTAAGTTGCATTGTAGCCTAAGTGCAAACTTTAAAATGCTTGATGATGACTACACTCTTGCATGTTATTGCATATCTAGCCAGAGTGTGAATAAAGTGACAAATGTGTGTTTCGCTTATTTTGATTGCTTCTGATCATTTGTGAGGAAGTTGTGTCCTGCTGTCGCCTTCAGGCACGTGATTATCATACAAGCGCCTGATGCTCGATGGGTGGCAGGATGGGAAAGTGCCTCGGGTTCAAATAACACAGGAAGAGGAGGCCTGTCAGGGGATTATTGCAGCCTGGTCAGGAAGAACGCATTTCATGGCGTGCACTGAGATCAGTGATATCGTGGTAAATGTGGGCCATTTTGACCTTCAAGTTAATGGTTAACATGACGGTGGCCACACAAATCGATGGTTTTCTCATGAAGAAACTGGTGCCTCAGTAAACAAACTGGTAGAAGGATGTTATTGGAGATTAGGTTAAAAAAAACAAAACAACTAATTTGATATATACTCTAGAACAAATTATTACAGGAAACTCAGTGCAAACAAATAATTTGGTTAAAATTGTTGGAAATTTAGATCATTATAACATTGCAGATGTGGTCAGCTCTGTTCTTGGCCCTAAAAACTACCTGAACCTTTACATTAATGTGTCTTTGAATGATGAAGAAGATATTTGAATGCCAAGAACCCAAGTACCTGGTCTGTGCCCTTGCAGTGACCTTTATACCTACAAATATAAAACCACTGTATAGCATCTGTTATTAAATGCAAACTTTCAAGGGATTGGCTTAACTTTTCTTCAGATTAAGTCTTTTTTTTTACACTAATATTTAGAATTTGCATCTAAGCTTTGTCATTTTTAATGATGGTAAAAAAAAAAGTTATTACAGGTCAGCCACTCATCATTATGGACTAAATGACTTAAAATACCAAAATACCAGAGACTCGGATTGTGAGAAAAAGAAGCAACTGGAGAAACAGTAGAGCAATAGAATCCACCAGATGCATGGAGCTGAGAATAGCCTGTTTTGTTCTTTTTCTTAAAAGATAAAGATAAGCTCTATTTGTGACATGCAGTTATACACAGTGCCACTTACAAAGAAATGTTATCTCTTGAAGATTCTGTGACCTTTTTACAGCTCAACGAACCATACTTTATTTAGACATGTCTTCATTACATTGGCCAAAGTTTGCTGTAAAGAAGAAGTGAGTAATATTGTATCTGCAACAACTGATCCTTCCCCTTACTTTGTATGGCAGTCTTGTACATTTAGATTTATTAGTTGTTTAACAGTGGTTCATCTCCGGTCTTGGGTATAAGCCAATAGGTCTGTTGTTGACAACATTTGCCTCTAATTTTAGGGAATATGAGGGTTTATGAAGTGGATTCCAAATGAGTTCATAATATCGCCCACGCAGAGGATACAGCCAGGGAGATCTCTCTGGTCCCCATCTGGTCTTTAGTGCAGGTCACTCAATGTGTGTCTCTGTCTGCCTCTCAGCCCACACACACACACACACACACACACACACACGGACTGGAGAGAGAGAGAGAGAGAGAGAGAGAGAGAGAGAGAGAGAGAATGGTCCAGAGAGTGAAGGACATTGTACTCTCATCTCTACTCTCACATTATGGATACCAGCCTCTGCTCCAACACACTTGCTGCCAGATGTTGCTTAAAACTTTTCGGGTTGTGTGTGCATGTGTGAGTGCGTTTTCATGTCACCATCCCAACAACTGCCTTTTTTCCCTCTTGCATTTGCAGAGAAGTCCAGTTTTGCTTTTAGCTTTCCGCTCTTGAAAACCCAGTATCACAACTAGTTTTATCCCACCTGCTTAAAGTTAGGACCAACCTATCTCATTTTTTTCAAAGCATCTATCTTTTACAGATGCTAACTAATGCAGGCTGAATTCAGTTCATTCATTCAGTGCCAATTCATAAAAATGTTTTCTGTAGACACTTTACACATTCTAAAAAACAAACAAACAAACAAAAAAAAGAAACAGGTCCCAGGGTAAAACTCCACACTGAGTAAGCCATTGGCAACAGTGGCAAGGAAAAACTTCCCTTTAACAGGCAGAAACCTCAAGCAGAACCAGAGTCAGTGTAGACGGCCATCTGCTGCGACCACCCGGGAGGGAGAGGGGGAGAGGAGAGACAGGGAGGATAAAGAGAACATTGAGCAGGAGCAGCAGGATCCAGGCAAGGCCATGGAGAGGGTTCTGGATCCAGCAGCAGTACCAGGCCTCAGGAGGGTGGGGGTGGGAGATCCGTAAGTGCTGTAAAAAGATGGAGCACAAGAGCTCCGGGGGAGAGGATGGGTTCTTCTGAAAGGTTCTTAGTAATAAGGATGTGTCTTGTTCAGTTTCTCTTTAACCTTTTCCAACAGACACACCCAAAATTACGTGAGGGCTACGTTTTTATCTGTTGATGTTTCACACCAAATCCGTCTGCTCGTCATGGAAATACACACCCATTTGCTAAGACAGGGGTCTACTGGTCTGCCCTCAGAGGTCAGGAGGATAAAATGGAGTAATGAAATCACATGGTGTCTGCTGTTGATCACTGGAAATGGCCGAGGGGGTTTCATTATTAAGTACTCTGATGGCAGGAATGCAAAAGGGGGGTATTAAAGGCTCAGTAGAGCTCTTTTAGTGTGAGTAATGATCAGGCAGAGTGGACCAAAGACAGCTTTACTGTTCCCACAGGTCTGCAAATGTTAAACACGGAACCGATACAGCAAAGCACCCACTAACTTACATCCTGCCACGCTGAGATGAAACCTATTGTGTTTTGATGGCTATATATGGCCTTTATAGAAAAGTCCACATGATTTATGGGGGTGACGGTGCTGTAACTGTCTGTACATTTCCACAAATCATAACAGAAACATAAAACGGCCATTTTGTCAAACAAAAACGAATGTTATCCAATATGTTCAACAAAAATATATTGCCTACATTTTGATATCCCTTATCTTATCTACAAATAAACTGCTACATTTACGTGCCATCAACAGTTAGGATCCAGACCCAGGACTTTATTGTGTCAACCAGTACACAGAGCTTTACCTTAAAACAAAAAATGTACTTGTACAAATGACCAATGGCATTGTGGTGCAACAGCTGGGTAAAAGGGTTCTGGATTTGAACTGGGGACTTTCCATGTGGAGTTTCCATGTTGTTTCCATGTCTGTAAGGGTTTTTCCAGTGTCCTCCCTGAGTCCCCACATGTGCACTTTAAGTTGATTGGAGACTCTAAATTGCACCTCAGTGTGTGTGTGTGAGAGTGAGTGTATGTGTGTGTGTTTGTCCTGTGATGGGTCGCACCTGTCCAGTGTGATCTTGTCTCTCTAACTGCTGGTGTAAGCTCCCGCACCACCCCACAAGACCCTGATTAGGGATAAGCTTTGGTAACAGAGATAACAACCTTTTTCTTCTGACATCAGCAAGAGAAATTAACTCAGAAAAGTTCTTTACATTTAAGCTATGTGAAACTGAGACACCACTTGAGGGCTTCTTAAAAGGGTCTTTAAAAGAAAAGGAACCATTTGAGGGATTATTTCTCTCCTTCATTGCTGTACTAACACCTAATCAAATGCAATATTGCAGGAAAAGAGAAAGAGTACAGCAGGCATGTTCAAATGGACTGACTTCAGACACTGCACTCTTTCAAGACCCTTTTTGTTCATGTTAAAAGCTTCTCTTTCCTTTCGCCAGCTGGGCACTCTTCCAGTCTTCTCTTCCTCTTCACCTTCATTTTACACCCATCCCCAAAGGTGATGTACAGACAAATGGAGCTTTTTATCTCTGATCAGTGTGCTCAATGCACATATTCCCAGTCTTCAACATGGGCTTTCAGAGACTTTGACTGCTTTTTAAAGGCATGGGTCAGCGCTGTCGATTTCCAAAACATACCTTTTCCACACTGTAATTGAAGATCATAAATTTAATGATTGTCTTTATTAGCATCAGAAGTTGGGCCAGCTCAAGGCAAAACAGCCAGCTGAGCTGATCTATCAGGAGAGGGGATTAAAGAGATGAGGAACAAGAGGATGTTCTACTTTTTTTACATTCACTTCAGCAAATGTTGGAGCCACATTTTCCACATTTCTAAGGGGCTCTCTTTTCCTTTATTTTAGCCTTTCTTCCCCCCGTCTGAAACCAGGAAGACACATCTGGCAACCAGAGGACTGTAACAGTTTTTCTTCAACACATATTTTCTCAGTGTTGAGACAAAGTGATTATCCAGAATAATGAAGCAAATAAAAATTTTCCATTGTTTTACTTCCACTTTCACAACGCTTCGGTGGTCCATCTAGCCAGCTAAGATCTCGTAAAGCCCAAACACATTAGTTAACACATTAGTCTGGTTTAAATTGTCATATACAACTTTAGACTCCACACTAGTAGATGATGTATTTTTGGATGAATTGGACTATGCTCAAGGTGTTAAATTCTGTAATGATTTCAGGGTCTACATTCAGGCTAGATTCTTTTTTTTTTTAAAAAATGTGAACATGAAATCAGCACGATGGAAATTGTTGATGAACTATTTAAAACTTCCCTTAGTTTATTCAATAATGGAAAAAATCTTATATGTTATTTACAGAGAATGGCTGTGCATTTTTTAATGATACACTGGATATAAAGAAAATTGCACGGTGCTCACAGATGACACTTTTTTGTAAGCACCACAGTACCTTATTGTAAAATATTAAAACACAAAGATGGATGGCCATAAAAACACAATGAAACAATAATAATATATTCCTTGCTCTCCCAGGATTAAGAAATGCCCAGAAACAATGCTTTATGGGAAAAATCTGTGCGTCACGAGGTACCACACAAACAACACTTACACAACACAAATAATAAACATGGATTATGAAACATTATCAAATTTGCATAGGAGGAGAAAAATAAAGTAAGCACTTCTCCCACAACCTATCTCTGCAGTTCAGGGAAGCGACAGTTAAAATGGTATGTGTGTCATAGCCGTACCACACTCACACACGCTCCTACACAAACCACTCTCACCCACACAAAGCAGGACCAGAGTAAATCACCCCCCCCCCCCCACCCCCACCAAACAAACAGCAAATGCATGAAAGTGAAAAATGCAGGAGAAGAAGGGAGGGAAAGGAGAAGCTTGGCCTGGTGGGTAACCTCTCGTTTGTACTGCACACTCAGAGGAACGCTTGTGATTACTCCATTGACTGAATCATCTGCAAGGTCAGGGCCCCCCCATCTTCTCTCCCTCCCACTCCTCTGCTCTTCGTTCACTCAGCAGCCAAATGCTGCATACAGGCTGCCAACACATATTCAGAGACATATTGGAGCATCCAGAGACTGGCAGTGTTTACAGACACTTAAACACATGTCCACCTACACAAAAACACACACATTTGCGCTGTAAGGCTGGCAGTGGAATAAACATAATATTACTGTACTTTATTTATCACTGAAAAGAAATTTCTATGTAGTTATGAGGACTTTAAATGCAGTAGTGAGGCTGATGACGGTGAATATTTGCAAACTTAAAAACTGTTGTATTTAAAGATGCAAAAAGCAGAATTTGTTCAGCAATTTCAACGCTGCTTTTTTAAATTTGGTATTTATGAATGTATTTTTTTTAAGGACTCAGCCTTGTCTTAGAACTTCTGAGTGAGTTTGAAGATGGAAAAAATTCAGAGAAAAAAAGTGTGTTTCCGCATGTAATACGTATAAAGGCAGTGTTCTGGGCAGGTATGACGTCTGTTCCAATAGGGAAATACATTTAATGTTTTAGCTGATTTAAACAGTGAAAAGATAAATCTTCAGGTCTGCTTGCTGACAATTAAAAAGACTCATTGGCCTCAGTGTCTGAACTGTAGTCAAATCCCTAAAAAGACCACAAGTCCGATTATCAGGATTTATGTTTTGGTTTATGTTATATATGTTTTCATATGTCTTGCATAAAATTGAGTGAACTGAACTCAAACTGAAGATGCAAATATTCGTGAGTCTGATTTGATCATTATTATGCAAATCCAAGTCCTTGACAGAGTCACAGAAATATATACACAGGTCCATATGTTCCATGTTAAAAAGGAAGGAGGTATAGCACTAAAAAAAGCTCCTGTTTTTTTTTTTTTTTCTACCAATGGACACAATCAAGGAAGGAAAATAAAATCAACACCATTGTACTGGAGTAATGCAACCACGTCCCACACAGAGGCCACCATTAGAGAGCTCATGTGGTTCCCCGCGTAACCACCCTGATGAAATATTGAGCAAGGAACAACTCAGACACCGAGTAGACACCTGGGGGGGTGAGGGGATCTGTTGCAGCCAAATCATTCAGGATGAGGCCAAATCTAAAAAGGCTGTGTCACTGTGTACTTGCTTTTGCTGTTTATTATAACACACACACACACACACACACACACACACACACACACACACACACACACACACACACACACACACACACAAAAGGGGTATTTATTTTTAATGAGGTACATTAATTAATAACCCCGACCCGGCCCCATTTATGTTTGCTTGGGGGTTTCCAATTTGAGATTATCGCTGAATGCAAAAGGGACATGCATTCTGGGTGAAGTGTCATGGCTGAAACCAAAAGGGACATTTTACTGAAGCATTTTACCCTAACCCTTGCCCCATCCTAAACTCAATTTCTAAGCCCACCCTTATAACCATGTCTTTAAATCTCACACTGTCTTTTGAAGTCGTAAGGACTAGCCAAAATGTCCTCACTTCCCAAAACTGTCCTCACTTTGCTAGTAGAGTGACATGTATTTTGAGACTCAATATGCAACAAGTACAAGACACACACACACACACACACACACACACACATACACACACACACACACACACACACACATACACACACACACACACACACACACACACACACACGCACGCACGCACACACACACACTCACAAATACATGCACATCACAACAAGATTCACATAAATATGGTGTAGTGTGATAAAAGCAAAACATCAGTTCTGTCGTGTCTCCATATTTGTAGTTGTGTTTTTAAATATTCTATATTCAGATGTGATGCAAATATATCTTCGAGTGGATTGTTTTGTTTCCATAATTTGAGTGTAAAGGTCCACTCAACAAAGTGGCCGCAATACAGCAAATAAGCTTTCCCCCATTTATTTTTTTACGGTAGACTTCCCACTTGGCAAAAATGCGAAATGGCAAGTGTCGTTTTGCGGTGATTTAAGCAGATTTTCAAGTGATGAGAGGAAGCAGAGATACAGCCTAGATCTTGATTCCATGTCAGTTATTATATATTATCTACTGGCTTCAGATTAGGGGCATAAATGACGGCGCTGGTGCCTACAAAAAATACAAAAAAATGATTGGATTAAAAGGCACTTATCCATAAAAGTGAATGATCATGATGCTGGATAAAGATCACATGATTTTTGCATCTAAAAATGTTCATATTAACACTTTGTATAAAGAGTCCCATAAAACATTGCTTTCATATATATATATTTGAAGAGTATGACTTTTGCCCTGTTGTTTCATGTCCACAGCTCTGGTTTGAGCCTCAGGAGTAAAATGGTCTCCCTTTCTCTGAGCCCTGAAGTCTGCTTAGCTTGGCGAGCTGAGTTGGCGACGGCGGTACGTCGTGTCTATAAGGACCCTTGGACTGTGGTGGAGGCTGTGCTGGGACCTGAGTGTTGTCTCTGTGAAAGCTGTACATACTGCCGCTGAGGGTTTCCTGTGCGTGCGGCCTGGCCTTGTTGGCCTCCTGTTCTTTGCGTCTCTGCTCCTGCCTCAGTAGCTCCTGGGTCTCCAGCAGGACGCGGGTGTTGAAGCTGGACGCTCCCAGGTATCCATTTCTCGATCCTTGGCCGCCAGACAAATGAGGGTTTTCCTTGGGTGCCTGGAACTCCTCGGCTGGCATTGACGCCTTATGCCACGGGCCCTGGGGTGTTGGGTTCTTGTGAGGTTGCCTAAAAATAGGCACAGGTTGAGGTTAATCTTCAGTTTGATTGAGAGACATGAAACAACACCTGAATCTGGACCAGACGACCACAGCAGCAGGAGCCTGGAGGTTCGCGCCCATTTAGCACACAATGTGTCCATTTCCATGTTTAAAGATAAAAAGGAGGGACTTTCTAGTGCTGTCGCTTTATAACATGAAAAGCGACTCAAGTCGGAGAGAATTTGTTACAGTCTGCTAACCTTATTCATCCACACGCGCATCAAAATCGAGACATGAAAAACATGAAGCAAACAGGCCGAGCCCGAAACGCCCACAGGACTTTTAGTTCCACTGTAAACAAATGTTAAAACCCTGCTGGAGAAAAAAAAAAAAAAAAAAAAGCCCCTTTCATCCATCTCACTCTTTTTAGAGATGCAGATGGCTGTACTTATAACAGACACAGTAACAGGCCTGGGAGGGTTCTCTGCTTTCTACGTATCTTCAGTACATCTGCCAAGTTCTGCTTTGACATGACGGCCCAACATGCACACTCATATTTTCTTCTAGCAAAAAAAAAAAAGAAAAAAGAAAGCAGCTAACATCTAGCCTCACATGCTTCCATTTTCTAAAGCTGTCATAGGAAAAGTCATTGTTGCAAAATATCAGGGTTTTGCGACAGAGGACCTGTGACAGCGTCATGTGGATCACAGCTACTGGGAGAAACCTTGTTCACACCTCAGTGACCTGCTGGGGGTTTAAGAGCCTTTTGAATCTACAGCGCAGAGGGGCTGCAAAGGGAAAGAGGGGCCGGCATGCTTTTAGGCCAAGATGTCTGTTTTTCATGGGGGAGGAGTCTCATTCCAGAGAGGCAGAGTAGGACAAAAGACAGGATTATGTTTTTTTTGTTCAGAGCAGTTGTGATTCTGATAAACTAACAGCATACAACCGGGGAAATGAGTATTTAAAAATGAAGAAAATCTGCAATTGATTTCTTATTTTACACGAAATGCAATAATCAAAAGACAAAAAATATGTCTGGAGCAAAAGTCTGATTTTTGGGTTATGCTGATGCTGTTTTGGATTAACCTGATACTTTATATATATGTCAGATTGCGGGTCTGTAGTATATCCCCTCAACATAAAACGGTGTATTCAGCCTGTTGCTATCATGCATCAATATCCGATTATGTTTGCAGCAGTTGTGGATATTACGATTGGCCAAAAGGCAGAGTTTTATGCAAGAGCTTCTATTCCTGTCATGCCTCCCTCTTCTGTTCCTGCCAATTTTTGTATTCATAAATATAATAGTGTGGTTGCATGCCGACCATCTTTATAAGTTCAATTATAATGTTCTGATGATTCTCACCACACATCTGGCGGTGTGGTTCTCAGATCAATTTGCGGGATCCAGTGTAAACCATAAAAAAACAACAATTTTTCTCATTGTCTGTATGCAATTTTAATCACCTTCTGGCCTCGGTGATGGAAGTCTGGTCCACAGTATCTGAGGGGAGGGGACAAGCTGCAGCATGTGGTCGCTGATGTGATTATTTGTGGGCTCTGCATTTGTACATTCGTGCACTATATTTATGCAGGGTGCACGTGCAACATTATTACATGTTTCAGGAGGTGTATGGATGCATTTTGAGCATGTGTAACTATGAGGGTAATTGGTAGGGGGACAGATGTCGGGACAGACTGCAGAGAGCCCCACCACATGCTCGGTATCCGGCTTTAGCTGTCTGGGCGAGCCGCCACGCATTTACACCCTGGCTTGGCTAACCGAGCAGGCAGCAGTGCTCACGAGAGACCCGCCTATTCAGAAACACAGGAACCCTGTTGCGCAAGGCGGACCAACCTCTTAGTTTTTAACCATAGATAAGAGAAGGAGAGATTTAGGGGGGAGAGTACTGGGTGACGATGAGAAGAGTACAGATATGGCATTGTTCCACAGGAATGCAGCCGTGATTGATTCGTCAGGGGGGAGCGAGTTCTCTTATCACCTCTACTCCTGTGCCAGAATATGTCACAAAGTAGATTAGTTACATTTACAAAGGGAGGGGGGGCGGGAGAATACACCGTGCCAAAGAGTAGGGTAAATTTAGACTGACACAACATAACAAACAAAGTCAGGAAGTTGGCTCGCACAAGCTTTGGTGGCTGTGTTTCTTTAAAGCAGCTGGGAGGAATCAGCGTTTATGAGGAGACAGAGAAAGCCCACAAACACATGCACAGACCGAAAAGGATTAGAAGGAGAAACACAAACGTATGCAAGCGGCAGGGGAACAATTTCCGCCGTAGTTTCCCAAAACCTGGGATACCGCCATCTTTGGAGTGTGGAAAAATGTCGTCTCGGCTGAGGAATGTCAAAGCTTGATGAGTAGATGGTGGAGCTACTGCCAGTTCACTCAGGCCACCATTAAGAGCCTTATCTTGACAGCATTCATGTGTGTGTGTGTTTGAGTGCATCTCTTTCAGGCTAATCAGTGGTCTCTATTTCCTACTAACACACTCATTCCTCTCCGGGGCCATGCACTGCCTGTCATGGCTAATCCTGCACCGACAACAAGCCTTCATTAGTGCTTTTCCAATCCTTACATCCTAGACATCGAGCTAATCCCAGCCTCCATCAGATAACCAGCGACCTTCTTCTTGAACCTCTCTGTGAATTTTTCTTTTTAGGATGTAAGGGCATACTTCCTTTTAGTTGAAAGCTCAAGTATTCTGCTTTAGAAATGAAAGCTGGCATAAAATGTTCCAGATATGCACAAACTGGAATAACAGACAGTTCTCATTTCAATCTGAAGACGTCAGGTTTAAAAAAAAAAAAAAAAACTGAAGCAAGGGTCAAACATCAAGCCCACACTCATGTGACCCCTTTACTAAAAGATGCTAGGAGATTATGAAAGGAATGCATATCAAAGGGAATTCTCACCCAGCTTTTTGGTTGGCCAGACAAACTTTCCCAGGAGAAGAAACTCTCTAAGGAGGGAGGGCTGGAGGTAACTGTCACATCACATAAGATACCATCAGGTAGCTGCCATGAAGGGAATGCATTGATTGTCTCCCTTATAGGAACCACATTGATTTAGCATCCTTGCGGTCCACAAATCCATAACCGTAGACAGGAACATGTTTTAATCGATCTGAATGTTCAGGCAGTACAGCATTTAGTCTGTGAAGGCTACGAAGCAATGATCGTTTGTTCAGGGAGGGACTGAAATCACAAGAGGACAGACTCAGGCTGGCCAAGTCATTTTAATGATCACACGCACGCGCACACACGCACGCGCACACACGCACGCACGCACGCACGCACGCACGCACGCACACACACACACACACACACACACACACACACACACACAGAGTCCTGGCTTCATTTAAACTGCCAAACTTAAGAGACTTCATTGCAACATAAGTTTGGGCAAAAAGTTTAGATTTTATTTCTTTCAGTATTTTTTTTTTAATATAATGACACAAAACACTTTTTATTTGACTTGGTGTGATAGTTGGCTGAGTGAGTTCTTTGCTGAGTTTATGGATGTGAGCTATATATATATATATATATATATATATATATATATATAGCACAGCATCAAAGGTTTATCTCAGACATGACCATGAGGCTGATGGCTGCAAATGCAAATAGTGACAGTAAACCTGGCGTCTTTGTGATGCTAGATAGCGTACGCTTTATTGACATTTCTTTGACAAAGGAGTTGGAACATTATGATGGAGACGATAAAGAGCAATGCTCACAGCTTTGACTGCAGATCAGCAATGGTAAATTCCATTTAAGCATGATATTGGAACAGAAGTGTGAGATTCATGAGTTTGCCAAAGTCACCAGGGGTCATCGTTGACTTAATGAAGTCGAATAACGGTCAAACGATTTCATTCAAAGCGAGAGGCAGAGAACCATTTAAATATCTGCAGTTGGAAGGGTCTTTGTGGCAATTCTGACTTTGTAGTCACAGGGGGGATGAAAAAAAGGCACATATATGAAGGATAGAAGAGCATGAAATCGAGAAAGTCAAATGAAGAGGTTGAGAAAGGTCAGGAGGGACGTGATAAGTCACAAAGTTGGACGAGGCAAACAAGTGGACTAAAATGGATTTTGCTGGGCAACGTCTCACCGTGGCAGGGAGCTGTACTGTCTCTGCGCCTGCTGGAAACCCTCTTGGTCTTCTTGCTCCTCTTTCTGGATCTGAGTTTCAACGGTTACTGAATGGCGCCCGCTTGGCGTCTCCGTCCCGTTGCTCACCTGCAGATCAGAGATACACAAAACGATTACACAGTAAAGCAGCAAAAACAAGCGCAGATGCTTACCGTCTGACAAAAACATGAAGAAAGAAATCAATACACACTTTGATGATTGGAACGTTTTTCCCTTAGCTCAGCAGGTGGTTTAGCAGTTTGTGCCCTCAGGGAACAAATTATTACAAGGTGTGATTACATGATGACGCTGAAAAATACACCTGCGACATTGGATAAAAGATCCTGTGTTAAATTAATTATAGACCAAACTGATTTCTCTGATGCCAACTGCTTGTTTGCACATTAACTTTTGAAAAGTCATTAGATAACGTCAGCAGTTATAACTCAATAGATCCCAAAGCAAATGTATAAATCATAAACACAAATTTAGCAGATGTGAATCCATAAAGGGGGTATGTAAGTATATTGTGTCAAAACTGCAATTAAGACTCATTGTGTTAATTACCGATCTAATAAATTGTTGCTGATAAAATATATTATTGTTGAAAAAACACTTTTTTTTTTTTTTTTTTCAATTTGACATGATTCAGTCACACAAATTTGAACCGCTGCTTAATGCTAGCAAAAAAGAAATAAGCTGCAGCTTTTGTAGCTTTTTTATTTCATCATAGCTCTTTGGAAGAAAAGCCACGCATAAAGAAGGTAAAAATTGTTGTTTTCACAAGGGTTAAAGACAATTTACATTAATTTGGGACAACCTCATGATGTTTTCTTCCTTTGTGGCACAAGTTGACAAATCAAATTCCCAATCTCACATTGAAGTTTTGTTGATGGTATTAAAGGATCAAAGAAAATTGCGTGCATAAATGAGATGAATGCACTTTGTAATCATGATACGATGTCAGATTTATAGTCTGTCAATTATTCAGAGGAAATTATTTGTTGTCATTTTGGAGTTTAGAATGTATTTTTCATCACTGCACGTCAACATCAAAACACAGATTATTAGGCTGCATTATTCGGCCATCATACCTTTGATGGATCACACTGACACATCCTTTTTATTTTCTGTTTACCCAAAAGATTGTTAAATTTCAAACTGCAGAGTAAACGTTGAGCGACACCTATGTTTTTATTTCTGAAAGATAATGTTGATGATAAATCACATCAGTATCAGCAGCTTCACTGTACTGATGTGTATGCTCACCAGTAACCTGTGACCCAGCGTGTGTGTGTGTGTGTGTGTGTGTGTGTGTGTGTGTGTGTGTGTGTGTGTGTGTGTGTGTGTGTGTGTGTGTGTGTGTGTGTGTGTGTGTGTGTGTGTTTGTGTGTGTGTGTTGTGTGTTGGGTTGACATGGAGATATTGACTCCCTCAACACTGGCACACTGCTAAGGGGCCAGGGGATGAAAAAACAGACAAGCCAATTAAAGAGAGGTGAGCTGCATGACTCGAACAAGTGTGGGTTTCGGTGTGGTTTGGGTGGGCGGGGGCGTGGATGGAAGATCGCGTTTGTGGGCTACGGAACAGAGTGGATCGGGTGGGGGGGTGTTGGCAGATGGAAAGACTGCCAGAGGAATGTGTTCGTGGACCTATCTTGTGTTGTTGCAATGGCTGTCGTCTTCCTCACTTGGACAGCTGCAATAACAGCGCAGCGAACATTTCACCCAGTGGTAATAATAAATTCTGGATAATGAACATAATGAACCAGAGGTACAAATACTTCCATATTGATCTGAAGTCGACTTTTTTCAAGATCCGTACCTCACTTGAGTATTTACTTTTCTATTTTTTTCCTTTTACGCAATAATTTGACACACTTAATGATGGATTTTAGACTTTTTCAACTCAAAGCAGAGTCAGGAGCAGTTAAAAGATGCTACTGAGACAATTGGGAAAGGTATAAAAAGTGCATCAGTCACCAGCAGAAACATGAATGCATCTTACAATTTTAATTTAAAATTAATCAAATAAATGAAAAATAAGGAGGGTCAAGCTTTGCTTAATTGTTCTGAGTTCTCTTTTCTACACTGTGAATTTAGGATTTCAGCTGGTGAAATGGATGCTTGTTCTATGCTTTCCTGAAGCAGAAATGGTTTCACTGGGATCAACGGCTGTGCTGAGAAAATAATTAATCAGACAAATGTGATTTAACATGACGCGGTGAGGAATCTGGAGGTGCTCAATGCTTCGGTTTGACACTGAAGGTGGATGATGCCATGCCAAAAGAAATGCATGAGAAATAGCCAGGAGAGAAAATCAGTCAGTGTAATGGTATTATCCTGAGGAGAATCAAATTATACCATGTTAGGCCTGGAATACAATGCCATATAAAACATGACATTTGATGAAATCTAATTAAAGAGACGTCCCTGTTCGTTTTTATCCAATAATGTGAAAAAATGATGTCAATACTGTAACGCTTTTATGGCTCGTTTCCGACACAGACAGCGGGGGGGGGGGGGGGGGG